>BMAV01007299.1:0-145496 GCA_019973955.1 Trichonephila inaurata madagascariensis
TTTTTTTAAAGTAACGTCACTCCTGTACTAATTTCATCGAAAAACAGTTTTTTGGTTCTGAATTCTAAAAGAAACAGACTCGTACTGATTTTTAAAAGCAAATGTTACCGAACTCCATCTCACTTTGAGGAATTTATAAAAATGTAATTGCATCTTAGTCGTCAATGGTCACTAACTAATTTTACATACGCTATACAGAGGTCTAGTTAAGCTAAAAGCATGAAGTAAAATTTAAGGTTTATTTACAAAATTTAAAAGTTACAATAATGTTGTACTTATTTAGGAAGTTCTGTGGTAGACGGAAGGGGGACAGAGGAGTCAATTGTCCCTCAATGCTGAATTTACATTTTTAAAGAAACAATTATAAGGAGAAAGATGTAAAGATCTCGTTGTGTTTTCTGTTGCGCTTGCCTTTTATGCTCGGACCCTATAACAGATAAATTTCTATGCTATTCAGTCCCTTTATGCCTTTTTACTCTACATTATTTTCAATCAATTTTCATCATATATCGCGTATATTCTTACTCTCTAATTTTAAAGTTTAGTTACGAGGGGATGTTTTTGCATTCTTTTAGTATTTGTGGGGAATATTATAGTTTCGTATTATCTGGGGTTAGTGTCAAAATTACAGAAAATTTTGATAAGGAATTCCGCTCCTGTTCACAAAAAACGATAGTTGATATAGTAGAAAACAGTATTGAAATCATTTTAGAGATATCCATCGATTTATGATATACAAAGTGTGACACAAAAAACGAGATTAAGTGTGTAGCTTGGAAAAACAACTTGGCAACAACTGTTTGAGTGACACCGTCCCTCACACCTCCTCTAACTACGTGGCCAGTTTCGCCTTAATCGATTAAGCCAGTTGGGAGTACTGCGACAATGAGTGAACACGTGCAACTGCCTTCTGCCGGAAAAATGTCGAATCAACATCAAGTTTCTTGTGAAGAAATCAGCCACGAAAACATTTCAAATATTAACCGAGACCTATGGAGATGAAACTTTGTCTCATGCACATGTGTTTGAATATAAGAGGTTTTCAGGGAGAAGGGTCAGTGTGGAAGATGATGAACCTGCTGGGGGCCCAAGGCCAGCGATTACAGAACAAAACATAGCTCACATTAGTGATATGAGTGGGTTCCCACTCACATCAGTGGTCCGACTGTTAATCACCCCTACTAAATTGAGGTCCTTAAAATACTTCGTGAAAAAATACGAAAAAAAAGGGCCAGAATTAGGGAGGGATGGATAGCTGTTGCATCAAGACAATGCTTCCCCTCACATGGCCCTATCTGTCAAGCCGTTTCTGACAAGCAAAAGCATTACTGTGACGAGACATCCTCCTTATTCACCTGATTTGGCCTAATGTGACTTTTTTTTTGTTTCGTACAGTTAAATCTTGCTGAAAGTAAAACACATTTAATCTCAGTTGAAGAGGTTCAGACAAAGACGGAAAAACTCCTAAAGGGCATTTTAAAAACCTCGTTCCAAAACTGTTACCAGCAATGGCAGCACCGAATGCAGAAGTTTGTGAATGCTGAAGAGAACTACTTTGAAGGTGATACTGTCACAAAGAACTGATTGCTTAAGTACAATGATTTATTACACAGTCACTGGTTTTTTTTGTTTGTTTCACACCTCGTAGGTAGCAAAATTTTCCCGCACAAATTTCTGAATTTATTGAATTCCTACAATGATAAAGGTTTTTAAAATCACACTCAAAGTAGTTAGTAGTTTAATAATAATGTTTTAATTATGTTTATCTTTATATACATATATCTCATTCTAAAAAGTCTATTTTCACTAGTTACAACTTTAAAAAACGGAAAAACAATTATGCATTTTATGTTATTACAATCGGAAAATTTTTTTAATCATAAATACTCATCATTTCTCATATAACAGCACTCTATAACCCGGTAGTCAGGATAACTCGGCCACACACTTGCTGGTCGAAAACACCCACGTGCAAAAAACGAGCCAGTTTTTGCAAAATCGACTACTTATATTTTCATTATAAGCAGCATTATGCCTTCATAAAGTATTTTTTCTGAAGAGTATCTGATGAGGTAAATTACTGTATACTATGTATTCATTAATTTTCATTTTCATGCAGTAAATGTTCTATGCCTTCTTAAAGTTCTTACTTTTTCTTTGTTTAAGGGTATTTGGAAAGTTTATTTTCTGTAATATTCTCAAGCAAACAGTGCACAGAAGTGCTGTACAATATTTTCTCATGAAACATCCGTACTGATTCCTTTTTAATCCCATTCTCAATAATGCGACATTTTCATAAATTCGACTACCTTTCGCTCCGCTTTAGACCGAGTTTTCGAGACTCTACTGCAGTGTTTCTCAAACTTTCAATACTTGCGACCCAATATTCAATCAAAATTTTCATCTCACCTCCCTCCATACAATGACTATGTATTGAATTCGATAATACGGTACTTCGACTTTAATCTCTTAAGTGCCACCGGCGTATATAAACGTCTCACTCAACCAGTGCATAAATTGCCCCGGACGTATATATACGTCTTTCCGAAATACGATATTTTCTATTAACTGCTATCCATACAATTATTCCGAAGATTTTAGATGCAACAAAATGACCTTGGCAGTGTTTGCGAAGCACTTACTTATTTCAGAGGATTTTCTTATTTATTCCTTTTCTCCCCCCCCATACACCACATACGCGCGTATACGTGTAAGACGGTACCATTGGGGGGAGCGAATCGTATAACTTTTAGTTGGCAGTCAAGAGATTAATTGTTAACTGTATAAATTATCAATTTTTGATTATATATATAATTTTATATATGACGAGCCCAAGGGTCACTGGTAATTAAAAACTTTTTCTTAACTTAGTATTGTTAAATTAATTATAAAATACATTGTGCAGTACTGATTCATTTATAAGTGTATTATATCAGTGCAAATGTTGTTGTTTTTTTATTTTTTATTATGTCGTAATGTATTTTGTATACTTTCAATAAATATATAATTTTTTTCTTAAAATAATCTTTTGTTTTCGACATTTCAATATACTCGCGCCCCTCTTCTAGGGTTATCACGCTCCGCTAGGGGGCAGGCTCCACAGTTTGAGAAGCGCTACTCTACTGTATAAATATACCATCAGAACCATAATCGAATATTTTTGTTATTAACTACGAAGTACAATTATGAAAAAAAAAAATTATGCGACATACATATACAATAATTTATGCGACATACATATACAATAATTTATGCGACATACATATACCATGAGTCACAAAATGATTTTCCTTCATGATATCTAATTTTTGCATCACAAAAGACATATTTCGAAAACCATGAGAAATAGAGATTGCACAAGTGTGTGTGGGGGAATAATAAATGGAACATTTTAAGAAAATAAAAGATTCTCTCTCTGTCTCTCTTGTGTAATTTATTTTTCTTATTACTTACATTACCTTTTTATTTTGTTTGATCGTTATCTAACATTTCATTTACGTTCATATTTATCTTTTTTTTACTCTAATATTTTCATCGATTCATTTTATTTCATTCCAAAAAAAAAAAGGCTTGTTAATAGCGTCGTTTATTTTACCCATTTGATGAAACCTATTTCTGTAGATGAGATATGATACACATCTAGAAAAATATTAAAAAACAGATCTGGAAGTTATTTGCCTTAACTCAATGATGATAATTACCATTTTGACTAAAACGGCTCATAAAAATAAAATGAAAAGTTAGAACACAAATGAAAGAGAATATCTTATCTTACTAACGACAGAAAAATCTGCCAAACCATAATGATGATTTCAAAGCATTCTGCTTTGATACAGAGGCAACTCAATTGCAATCACAAAAAGTGTAAGGATAGATATAATGATTCATATAACTACTAATGTAAGCTTCATTTTGATATTTTTAATGGTATTTCGAACGTGAAATAGAGGATGATGTATGTGTACCTTTTTAAATAGGGACGTTTAATATATTTGTTAGATATTCATACCATGATAGCTGTTGTCTCTCTTTATGACACAGTAACAATTGTTCAAACTTATTTCTTTTTCTGCCATATGACAATGAGCTTTACTTTCGTACTGTAAAAAAGGTTGATATTTTAACGATCTGCGCTTAATCAGTACTTGTTCCAGATATTCTTGTATGTTGCAAACTTTTTATTATGAAATAGAGAAGCATTTTCCATTTAATTGGCATATCCCTAGAAAATATTTTGCTTAAAATAGTTTTGCCCCGAGATATATATTATCATTTTAAAAATTCAAATACAGTTTCATAAGTAACATTTCCTTTAAAATTTATTGTATTGGTAATGTTGAAAACTAGCGATTTAATATTTGTAATTGTTGAAAAAACATCATTTTTTTAGATAAGAATAAAAATTTTATTAAATGACGAAATAAACTTCTGAGCATGTTGAGGAAATGTACGTTATTTTTGTCAAATACAATAAGGTTCTGATTTAGCCAATTCCTTTTTAAAAAATTTCCTGATTTAAAAATTTTTCTCTTTCACCGATTAAAATTAAAGCAGAAATCCTATTTGGCGAGTAATAAACCTCAAATGAATGACTTTTTTCAACAGTTGAATCATTTTTATTGGTTTGTATTAGAAAACTTAATGGGGGGGGGGGTTCTTTTTTTAATTTAATTTTTTTTTATTTACTTATTTTTTTTGGGACAAAAAAGACTTTTTTTGTAAGTAACAAATTTCATCCTCGAAAGTGTGCAGACCATTATTAGACCTTAAAAGTGTAGATGAGTTATGAGGGGACCAATTTTATACCGACTTTTCGGAACCATGAAAAAGTACAAAATGGATATTTTCTGATATTTAGTGTCATTTAAATTTAAATACATGTATAAAATTGTTTTAAGGACTTTTTGAAAAAAAAAAATTAAAAAGTTTATTTGGGAAAAAAATTAATTTGAATAACCTTTTTCAAAATTTTTTTTTGTAAAAAAGCTTTTTTAAAATTAATATTTTGTGTTTTGTCGGACCTTGTACAGAGGTCAACAATGATTTTTTAAAAAATTCGCATTATTTTCAGAGTTCAAACCATTGAAATAAACGCTTTTTTCTCAAAATTTCCCCCCTCTGTTGTCGAAAAATGGATAAACCAAGTTATATTTTTCCCCAAAAAATTTAGTTGATTTTTGCATAGAGGTCTGGCTATATACAAGCAAAATATTATTATAAAAGAAGCTTTTTTCCCTAAAAAGAATATTTTTGAAAATTGGCCCCTGTTCATTTTTTTGTAAAATTTTCTGAAATAATTTTTTATTGAAATAATATTTTTTAAAAAATTTTATACATTTTAAAAAGGCATAAATATCATAAACTTTATATTTATAGCTTTTAAAAATAAAGGTTCCACGTAGTCGGATACCTTAAGTTTTGAATAGAGCAAGAAATTCCTTTTTTAATCTCGTCCCACTCCACACCCTAAGGGATATCTTAAGATTTCAATGATTAGGTTACATTGAATAAAAAACAACGCTTTACAGTCTACCTTGCAAATGAAACTGAATAATTCATTGATTTGACCTAGGCAATGAATAGCGATTTTGATGCAGAAATTAATATTGAAATCCCTATCAAAACGGTTACATTTTGTAATGCATTACATTGTTTGGAAACTGTGAAGACATACCTTATGCAACAGGATGGTAAATGATGCAGTATTTCGTTCTCCGCATAATGTTAAAAAAACTCTTTCGTTTCAGGAATCACACAAAAAGATTGTCAAACATCTATTAATCAATATTTTGAAATTTCCAATTAACTGATGCATAATAATTCACTAATTAAGTTTTTAGCTTTTGAATGAAAATGTGTAATTTCCAATTATGGAAATTTTTTGCGGAGTTGATTACTTTAGACTTCCCAAAAGGAAGTGCAAAAAATCTGTGTCTTGTTTTGAACCCGATGTAACAAATAATCTCGAATTAACGAACAAAATGTTCGGTCCCAAGGAATTCGTCAAATTGGGTCCGACTGTACTTCTAGAACAGGAAGAAGTAACATATAAAATTTAGGGAACCTAAGTCTTGATAAATATATATGAAATTATGTTGCTGTAAGTTATCTTCGTCTTGCAGATATACTTCTGAAAAAACGTTTAAAAGCTATTATATACATTTCCATCATTTTTGAATTTTATATTTCAAAATATCGTCTAAAACAAGCATATACATTACAGATAAAGAATTATTTAAGGTATCCGACTACGTTCGGAACCGTGTTTTGCACAAGCGTATAAAAGGATAATATTTATGCTATTACACAAAAAATTATATAAAAATTTTTTTTTTGAATTTTAAAAAAAATTATTTAATAAAAAATTTTTAAAAAAAAAAATAAAACCCCTTTTCAAAATTCCCTTTTAAAAATTTTATTTTAATAATTTTTGCCCGAATACCAACCTTTACCCAAAAAAATTTTTTATTAAAAGAAGTGGGTTTAAAAATTTTTTAAAAAAAAAGTTTTGGAAAAACCGAAAATTTTTTATGTGGTAGTTAAAAAAAGGGTTTTTAAAAAAAAATTCAAACTTGGGGAACTTTTTTTAAACAAAAAAATATTTTTTTTGGGATTTTTATAAAAGGGTTTTAAAAAAAAATTTTTCTGTTTTTTTCCCAAAAAAAATTTTTAAAAAAACATTTTTTTAAAAAGTTCAAAAAATTTTAAAGTTTCTAATTTAAAAAATTCAAAAATTAAAACCCTTTTTTTTTTCAGGTTGGGGCTTTTTAAAAAAATTTAAATGTCCTTAAATACCTTTTAAAAAATTTTTTATTGGGGATTTATTTTTTTATTTATAAAATTTACTTTTCAACCCCAAAAAAAAGTTATAAACTTTAGAAACTTTTGGCTAAAACAGGAACTATCAGTTTAAAACCCAATTTTTTTCTGCATTTTGGTTTTTTTTTTAAGCTTTTTTCCTTTTTTTCTCTTTAAAAAAAACGCCTTATTTACGAATTTTAAAACAGTTTTTTTTTTATTTCAATTTAGTTTTTTAACCGGGGGGGGATTTAAAATGTGGGGTTTTTAAAATTTAAAGGTTTTTTACCCAGTGGGGCTGCGGGACAATTTTGATTTTTTTTTTTTTAACCTTAATTCCCCAACTTTTCCGTCTTTCAAATTTAATTTTCCCCCAATTTTTCCCCTTTCCAATTTTTTTACCCCTTTTCATAAAAACATTCCCAAAAGGTTGAAAAAAAAATACTGTTTAAAATTTACCCTTTTTTTAGAGAAAAACTTTTTTTTTTTGGCCTTTTTTTTTTCCTCCCCAGTACACCACGTACACGCATCTTAGTGAAAAACGGTGGCACCGGGGAGCGAGTCAGGCAGCATTTAATCAGTAGTTAAGGAGTTAACATTTGTTGAAAAGGATGAGAATGTCTTGATACGAATTAAAAAGATATGAGCTTTATTGTTATACTAGTTGTCTTCTTTTGCAAGACTTCACTCACTCTAATTATTCCCCTTCCCCATGCCATGCAAGTTTTTGATCGCGTTTAGTGTGGCAACCTCATCCCTCATGATCTTATTTCAAACTCCTCTACCTTTTCTTACTTTTTCTTCCAAGAGGTTATTTAAAACTTCCTTTCAATAACCGCACGCAGTTATCTTAGAGGTAACGTGTAACGGACTTAAAAATATTATTCTCTTAATCCTTGTTATTAAAAAATATATCCCTTCTCTCCTCATTCCGTCAAGATGCGGCAGACGGTTGAAAGACGGGCTTTGCTGTCATGGAGATGTTACGTCATTTTCCCTTCGTTTTCCTATGAAAGCGAAACAGAAACTAAATCAACTGGGAGAGTGGTTTCCACCCACCCCTCCACCAGCGTTATTGCGCTGCATTCAATGTGGCTTTTTTTTTTTTATATGAACCAACAAATTTTTCTTCGTTAAATTTATGAATGAGTGGATAATAGATCTATCTCTAAGGTTCCAAGTAAATGTATAACCGTTACCGTTAACATTTGCCTTCGACATAGTACCCCTTTTGTAAAATAAGACAGATTATTATTCGCATCGATTGTGAAAAGACGAATCTCCGGTCTAGCTGGTGTTGGTGTTCCATAAATACGATGGCTATTTTTTAAGTAAGGTCCGTTTGTTTTTAAAAAAAATAATGGCAATATTTTGTATCAAAAAAACCTTCACTTTAGGAATGTAAATACTCTTGCCTATTTTTCTACATAGTTCCAGTTTATTAATGCACTTGTCTTTGCCTTAAACTAAGTTTAAAACCCTTTAAGAGAAGTTGCCGCCTGTTCGGACAAGCCAAGAGTTCCATGGCGTCTTTACTTATTGTTGTTCCTGAAACGCTTCCTAGAAACTGTGTTTGAGGTACGAAAATTGGAAATTTGACAAGGTTCAGGGCTGTATGGTGCATGTTCCAAAACCTCCCAGCCAAAGATTCGATTAACTCCTGATCGTTCAACAAGTTGACGCCTTGCGTTATCGTGAGCGAGAAACACTTTCTGACAGCATTCCGAGCGTTTTTTTCTGCAATGCTCTTCGAGCTTCCGTAGAGTTGCACGAAAGTAACCTGAGTTGATTGTTGTTCCTTGTGGCATAAAACCACCAGCAAAACACCGACCCCTGTCCCGAAAATACTGTTGCTATAATCTTGCGCTTTTGACAGCGTTTGTTTTGTTTAACCTTGATAGGTAATAGGATGGTGTCGCCATTCTATTGACTATTGCTTTGAGTCCGGGGTGATATGGGATACCCATGTTTCATATCCAGTAACGATTCGACTCAACATGTCATCCCCTTTTTTCTTCGTAACAAACCAAAAAGCTCAATGAAATGACAAACCTCTTCTCTTTGTGTTCCACTGTGAGTAGCCTGGGTACCCACAGAACACAATTTCTTAAAGTTAAGGTCTTCAGTCACAATTTTGTACACCACCGACCGAAAAAGTCAAGAAATTCCAATGAAAGAGTGGTTGTCATGAGTCTCCTGTTCTCACGAATTTTTTTTCAACTGCTTGCATCAAATCATCAGTAAGTACAGAGGGCCGGTCTGAGCGTTCTTTGTCATGAACGTTTGTTCGCCCATCTTTAGGCTGATCGACAGTTCTGGAACTGATTTTAAAAGGCATAAATGGATACTTTTCACGATATTTAGTGTCACTTAGATTAGAATACATGTATAAAATTGTTTTAAGAACATTTTGGCAAATAAATAAATAAAAAAAAAAATTTAAATACATTATTTTGTCAAAAAATTAACTTAGAATAAACTTTTTTCAAAATGTTCTCCTTTTGTGAAAAATGCTTCTATTATAATAATATTTTGCCTGTATATTGCTCACACCTCTGTATAGAGGCTCAACTACGACTTTTGAAAAATTCACATTATTTTCAGAGTTACAACCATTTGAAATAATTATCGGCGTTTTTTTCTTAAAATGTCTCCCCTCTGTTGTTGTAAAACATGGATAAACCCACTTCTAAGTTATATATTTCAAAAATTCTAGTTGAGCCTCTGTACAGAGTTGAGCTATAGACAAGGCAAATATATTATAATAGAAGCATTTTTCAAAAAAGGAGAATATTTTGAAAAGGGTCATTCTATGTTCATTTTGTCAAAATATTGTACTTAAATAATTTTTATTGTAATACTATTCTTAAAACAATTTTATGTACATTTTCTAATCTAAGTGACACTAAATATCATAAATATTATCCATTTATACGCTTTTGCAAAATCACGGTTCCGAACGTAGTCGGATACCTTAAAGTTTCGGATACCTTAAAGTTCTTGACCCCTTTTCGAACTTTGCTATCACTCACTTGCTTCTGTGCCATACGCTTCTGTTATCTGGCGATGAATGTCTACAGCCGACATGTTTCTTGCAGTCAAAAAACGGATAACATACCAGTATCTCACACATGGCGGTCGATTTAATCATCTTAAACATTTTAAAGACGCACAGCGAAGCTTACACGACTGCAATAGTGCTGAAAATGGCGCGAGTGTGTTCGCAAAGAATGTTTCTGTTGACGCAGAAACTCGTTGTGGCGTACGCGCTAATTAGGGAACGCGCCAACGGACTTTACTTAAAAAATAGCCCTCGTATGTTTCTTTTAGTATGAGCCTGTTGGGTCTTAGTAAAGATGGTCACCCCAAAATATCTTGGAGATCCACTAGTCGATCTCGATCAACTGAATGCTTATCCCTGTTTAAAACAAAGAAACCTCTACTAGGTAAATACTATAATCATATCTTTCTTACAAATTGCTGAAATTTGATATTTTAAAATAATATAACACAATTGGTGTATTATCTGTAATTATACCATTCATAGTAGATAGTTGATTTGCTACTGTAAGTGTGGTGGCTCTTATGTGCTTCTCCTTAAACTAACCTCTGGGGCTGTTATTACTCTGTTTGATGTGAGAACCTTGCATTTGAAGGAACCATGATCCATGAAAATTAGCATTACTGTGTAAATTAAAATATAGTGAGCAAATATGACGAGAATTCCTGAGAGTGAAAAGCTTATAAAAATGGGAGATAGAGTAATAAAGAGCTAGAAGTTTGATTTATAGAAGTATTACTGAGGTTAGAAAAATTCGACTGGAAAAGATCAGACAGCAGGATCTGAGTATCATCATTAGGAAACTACTGTTTAGATATCGCATGTTAAGTAAATGTAAGAAATTATAATATTTATTTGATAGAATCAGGCTGAATCGCTACATAGATCTGATTTATATTGATACAGTGCAGTCTCGGAAACTCGGTATTCGATAACTCGACAGTCAGTCCGGATAACCCGGCCATATCTTTGAAGGCTTAAAACCCCCATGAGCAGATCTGTTCATTATGTCCAATGCAGAAATTATTGCTTCTGTCACTTTTAATGAAAAAATGCAGGCTATTATGAAGACTTTAACGATAAGAATACCGTACTAACTCCCATAATGTTGTGGCGGCGCTGTGATATCCCTCGCCACTTGTGAAGTGAAATGAAGACACCCAGATCTCCACGTATAAATACTTAGATTTTTCTGTAAATAGTATTAACTCACTCACTTGTTAAAACGTCAGCACGCATGTCGTGCTGGTTTGCTGTGTTAATAAACGTTGTGTTTCAAGGAGTGTTCATTTATGTCTAAGCTAATCTCGATTATCATCAGTAATCGACCAGATTGAGAAGCCCACAACTACCATGCAGTGAGGGACGGAAGGTTGTCGAAACCGTCCTCCAGTATTCTTAACAACAAGGTGCATCAGTAATGGACTTGCTGTTCTTTCGTTGTCTTCGTGATGAAGCAGGAAAACGTTGAGTTCAGTATGGCAGACAACAAGATGTTATATATGTATATTTTAAAAAAGTAGCCAGTTATTGCAAAGTCGGCTTCTTAATTTTCATTCTAATTATTTTTCTTTATAAATTATTTTTATGAGTTGTGTCTTATCAGTAAATTACTATATATTATGCAAACATTAATTTCCTTTCAGGTAGTATGTATTCTATTCCTTCATAAAGAAAGTACTTTTCTTTGTTCAAGGGTATTTGGGCAGTTTATTTTCTTTTATATTCTCAAGCAAACAATACATACAAATGCAGTACTTATTCCTTTTAAATTCCATTATCGGTAAACCTGCATTTTCACAAACTCTGGTCACCCTTCGATCCACATTAGACCGAGTTTTTGGGACTCTACTGTATTAATTATTCAAAGTATGAATAAATGAGTTAAAGACAAAGATTATAATATCTTTTATTAATAATCAGGCGGCGGCGTCACACTAGTAATTTTGAAATATGTTAGTAAATTTTTATTACTGAATAAGTCCTACACTATTATTCAATTTGTCGATGATAAATGATATATACAACATACATGGTATGCTAAACCAATATATATTTTTCAAGTTTATTTTTTAAAACATTATATAAATCAACGGATTAATATTAAATGCACTGAAAATGGTAATTTAATTATTGTTTATCTAATATGGGTAGTATATTAAAAAAGAATAAGTACGAAAAGTTATATAATAATTATTAATTAAATATTTGAGTAATAAAGATAAATAATGTACTAAACACATGTACTTAAGCCAGTGCCCTCAAACTTCCAATGTTTGCGACCCAATATTCAATCATAACTTACATCACGACCTCAAACAATAAGATGTATTAAATTCAAATACTATGACGTTAAACATACAATACTTTTATATCTTAAGCCCCCAAACGTATATAAACGTCTCCATTTCGCCACTGTAAGTGTTATTGCCCCGAAGTATATATATCGTCTTTCTCGGTTATATCTTTTCTGTGAATTGCTACCCATAAAATTATTTCGAAGGCCTTAGAAAGCAATAAAATGACCTTGACAGTGTTTGCGAAGAATTCATTTATTTCAGAGGATTTGATAACTTATTCCTTTTCTACCACCCACCCCTCAATACACCACATACGTTTACCTACGTGCTAAAAGAGGGCATTGGAGAGCGAATTGCATAATTTTTAATCGGCATTTAAGAGATTTATATTATTGACCGTACAAATTAACAAGATAAATGTTAATGTTGGCATATAATTTTACATATGACAAATCCATAGGGTTACTGGTAATTATTAAACTTGTCCTTAACTTGGTATTGTTAAATTAATTATAAAATAGATTGTGCACTACTGATACATTTATATGTGTATTATATTGTAAATGAGTATTTTTTTTTGTCAGAATGTATTTGTTTGTTTACTTTCAGTAAGTTAATAATTTTTAAAATATTTTTTTCCCGACTTTTCAAGAGGCTCGCTCCCGCTTGTAGGATTATGTCGCCCCCTAGGAGGGCGCGCCCCACAGTTTGATAAACACTGACTTAAGAGCAAATACAGAATCACAAAGGGAAACTTTGTAAATACAAACATCATAACCAATTAATCAGATGACTAAAATACGAGATAATTAGTTATTAAAAAGATATACTGGTAGATGAGATATTCAAGGTATTGATTCCCTAGAACAGGGGTGAGCATTAAGTCGATTGCGATCGACCGGTGGACCTCCAAGATTTTTATAAGTGACCTCCTTTGCTAAATACTAAGTCTCGCATACTAAAAGAAACATATTTGTGAAACACCGATATCAACTAGACTGGGTAGACCGCAACATCTGGAAAAAACTAGAAGTAGCTCGTACCCTCGAAAAGTCTGCCCACTCCTGTCTTAGAACATATTCTATAATTTGTCTTAATTATTTACTTGTTTATGTAATTTGTTTATATCCAGTATGAAAATTATACACATTTATATGAATATAATTTTCAAACTAACTGTTGGGGAGTGGTCCTTAAGTGTTTTCTCTCAGGAAACACAGACGAGTTTGTATACAAAGCTCTTTTATTTTCACACTCGGTTGCTCGGGCTATGTCGGAACACTTGCGATGGGCACCGTAATTCCAAGCTCTTGCTCGTCTAATCTCTCTCCCACACACTCTGAAAACTCCAATTCTCGTTTCGCTTAATACACTTAATCACCGCCAGGCGCCACTGCGCATGCTCGAACACTAATGTATCCTTATCTTATGTTAGACATTGAGAAATCGACTTTTGCTTGTAAGATTATTTTGGGGGAAATTGCTCGTTTGCATTAATATTTAATATACATTCTTTTCGAGGATATTAAAATGCACAAAACATTCTTCCCATTGTAACTTCAGCTTAGGATATTCTTTTTACTAAACACAGTTGAAATACTGTATATATAGTGAATTTATTTCATACTTACTGGTGTTGCATTATGCATAAGAGCTTTAATATCCCAGTTATATACGAATATTTCAAAAGAAGCTGAATATATTTCAAAGTAAATGTTAATTTAAAGACACAAATTCACTTTATATATTCAAATTTATTAAAATATTTCCAAGGAAACTAGAGTTGTACAAAAAATAGTTTTCTCATTTTTGTAAATGTTTCTGAATTTTGATGCTATCAGAGTTGGGGAAAAAAGATACTTTGTTAAAAGTAGGCAAAATATTTCATTACATTTTTGAAATATTACATATTTAAATCTGACATTTTCAGAGGAACTTTTTGTATGAATATTGAAGAAATTCAGCAACTCATGAGAAAATTTTATGAAATATTCACTTTTGAACCATATTTACGACATCTAAAAAGAGCAAGTTAAATTCTTTTAGATATCTGTAGCTAGAAAGTTTTGAAGTATTTGAATAAAATCTCTCTCTCCAAGCGTCTTTGCTTCAATATTCTTCTTATTTTTATTTTTTTTTGGTTAAAAAAAAAGGAGACGAGGGGAAAAAATACGAGAAACAGTACAAAAATTTCTTATGATGGTTATTAAATTCTTAAAAATTAGATCTTTTTTTTTCTTTTGCTCATTGACTAATTTCAAAATTTTTGAATTATAAAAATTAATTTTTTTTTCTAAATGTGTATAATGCTTAAGATATCAGACTACGTTCGGAACAGTGATTTTAAAAAAGCGCATAAAAAGATAATTTTCATGATATTTAGTGTCACACAGATTAGAATACATGCATAAAATTATTTTAAGGACATTTTGACAAAAAAAAAATGTTTAAATACAATATTTTGGCAAAAGATTTACTTATAATAACCTTTTTTCAAAATGTTCTCTTTTTGTGAAAAATGCTTCTATTATAATAATATTTTGCCTGTATATAGCGCAGACCTCTCTACAGAGGCTCGACTAGAATTTTTGAAACATTCACATTATTTTCAGTTACCACCAATGGAAATAATTATTGGCGTTTTTTCTTAAAATTGCTCCCCTCTATTGTCAATATAGGCAAAATATTATTATAATAGAAGCATTTTTAACTAAAGGAGAATATTTTGAAAATGTGTCATTCTATGTTTATTTTTTGTCAAAATATTGTATTTAAATAATTTTTTTTGTCAAAATGTGTTCTTAAAACAATTTTATACATGTTTTCTAATCTAAGTGACACTAAATATCATGAAAATTATCCATTTCTGCGCTTTTGAAAAATCATGGTTCCGAACGTAGTCGGATACCTTAATTCGTTGTGATCCTGTTTTAGAGTATTTAAGTAATTATATTGCTTTTTTAAACCACGTTTTTACAAATGAGTTACGGACATGCTTAAAATACAAGTGCCGACTTCTAAGAGCAGAAATTAATTTTTTCTTATTTCGAATTCACTACCTGAATTCAAGTGAACGAAATTTCTTTAACCAAAAGGTACTTCCGAATTCACCCCTTAATTGCCGTTTAAAATTTCCGTGATTTGCTACTCAGAGTGTTACCACTTCTCACATAGGTACGCATGTGCGGTGTATTTGGGGAAAAGAGAAAAGGCATAAATAAACAAATTTTTCACTGAAATAAATAAATCCTTCGAAAAGATTATCAAGGTCATCTCCCTGCATTCTAAAGGATTCCTAATAGTTTTACTGATAACAGCTCAAAGAAAAGAATTGTATTTCGGAAAGACGAATATATACTTCCGGGTATTTAACGCATCTGCTGAGCGAAACGGATATATACGCCAGTAACAGTTATGGAAGTCATGAGGAAAATTTTTTTTCCCTCTTAACCCTTTAAGTACCGCATTATGATTTACTGCAGTTTTTTTTCATGCAATATTTTTTTTTAATCACTAAGGTAAATTAAGGTACATACATAAACAAAATACTCAACTTTGGGAAATTTATATAATTAGTTAGAGCTAATTAACTAATTAAAGATATTCAACTGTAAAGTTAATAATACACACTGTTCACTTAAAATAAATAGACAAATCGCTTTCTAAAGTTTTCATTAGCATACAAAAAAGTAAGACACCTTTTGACATTAACTATTTTTTTGGAACGAAAATGACAATCTTTGTATTTCGCTGGAAACGCCGTCGGCGAAAAACGCAATTTCTGCTATAAAACTATTCGCCTGTCCCGCTAAAATACTCATCATAGTACTCGTGTTTCAATATATCTTGGAAGAATGGACTTAAAAGAATATTCCTGTTATGTATCGTCAGAATATTAGTAAAAACGGTTATTCTACTCAATTTTAAAATGAGTGGTATTTAAAAGTACCGTCGGTAGATAAAGAGTTAATGGACTCTTTGAACGACATTATTTAGAGAAAGTTTCCAAGCCATTTTTGCAATTGGCATACATCCAGAGTCGTAGCTTTCGCCGTATTAGCGTATCATTTTGATACGGGGCCTCCAAATTGCAGAAGCTCCAATATATGTAAGTGAAAAATCGTATAATATTAAGATTCCTCGTGTGTAAAAGGATCCCAGGAAATTTTGATACATGACTCACTCAGGACTAGCTATGCCAGTGCATACATCCCTCTGTTGAAGTAGCGCACGTCATTCAGAAATTTTTTTGCTGATGTCATCGACTCTATTAAAAAGAGACGGTAGATCTATTTAACGCATGCGCCGTAGCCGTATTTTATCAATAAGTGAGTTTTGCAGTCTTAAAATTTGCATGGACAGTATAATCAACCAGTAGTGCAAGGCTGTTCTACCATCTACCATTCAATTTCTGTGCCACCGCTTTGTTAGTGGTTGAGGACCTTGAGGATTTCTGGGATGTATGGGATTCGATTTGTCCATCTCCGAATCTGGAGTCCTTTTCTTTGTTGCACTCTTAAGGGGACACAGTACGATTCAATTGACCAAAATCGGTCAAAAAATTAAATTTAATTTTTTTAGCTTAAATTATTCTGTACTTACTTTTCTATAACCTCCCAAAATTTAAAAGCTTTAAACTGAAAAAACGCAGAATTATGAAAGCTTTGACGTTCGTTTTTATTCACATCTCTATGGCAAATCAAAACTTTAAACTGACTTATCTCAGAAAGATAAAACAACTAGTTTGTCTTCATTTAAAATGCTAAGGCTTTTTTTTATTGCGCCTAATGCTTTGAATTTTTTTAACCTATTGCTAATAGTACATGTAGCAAAAGTTGGTATGCATTTTTGAATCAAAGCAATATTTATTTTTTAAAAAATAATTGAACTCAGAATTTATACATTTTTTAAGGAATTTTCAATAAACATTCATAAAAAGAAGTATTGTATGATTACCAATCACGTTAACTCAAAACCCATACCAACTTTTATTATACACAGTTTGACGTACTTTTAAATCAAATTTCATGCATGTACGTAAATTTTTGTAGGAGGAATAGCATTTTAAAATCTTTTCACAAATTTTAAGTTTTTTTCTTAAAAAATTACATGGCTAGCTTTTTATGAAATTTTGAGCACAAAATCTGTTTAACACAGTATACATACATAGGAGGCAACCAAAAAAATTTAAAAAATCCTTAAATTAAAATTTTTTTCTTAAATCGTACCGTGTCCCCTTAACAAATGAGTTGAAAAAGAAACAGCTCCTTGTCTTACCAGTTATGCAACACTTTTATTCCTATTATTGCAGATTGGGTTGTGCAGAAGAGGTCACCAAAAAGCAAATAACAAAAATTTTCAAATTATTCAGCAACATCTTTTTAAAAAAAGAATACATTTTTACATAAATCTAAAAAAAGATGTGACGGGCTCACGCGTCTTTTCTTTAACATGTCCTTTGGGTACTTTTTGGGGTCCAGATTAATGGCAACTCTTTTCCAACCAAAACCCAAGAAGTGAAACGTGAAGCTTAAATGCAAATTAGATAGTTTTTAAATAACAGAAGTTTCAGTAAGGGAAATGGCAATTTGGGGAATGTTATGTGAAAGATTGATACAATTGTGAAAGGACGGCCAACGGAGGTTATTCCGAAGATAAAGCCATTAGGTCAATTTGCATACCATTGCACTCGCGTAAAGACGACACTCTCTAGTATCGAAGCTACGATTGGATTAAGGTAGGATTGACTATTTAATATTAGGACTTGCGTTATTATTGAAATTGAGATTAGGCGGGTTAGATATTGATAGTGGTCCGATTAAGGTTAATTCGGTATTACTTGTATGTGTGTGTTTGTTCATCGTAGATTCTCACATATATAATCATTATCTAATCTGTTGAAAGTTTAATTTATAGTTCTTAATAAAGACATATTAAAATGTAAACATGTCTGTTCCTTTTGAAAATCATACACCTCTAGCTCATGCGAATAGTTAAAGAGAAGGTCACCCTAGGCCTAGGGGGCCTTTTCACAAAGATAAATACCACCTACAAAACTATAAAAACTATAGGAATGCTTGGTAAGGTTTTATGATTCGCTTAAGGAATTCCTTTACAAGATTCAACACCCAATAGCTGTAAACTTGCCGTTTGATTTTGTCACCTTTTCCTTGTTTCTGGATCATTTATTTCGAACCACTCTTTATTTCCTTTTTGGATGTACTTTTCGGAATTCCGCAGCTGCAGCAAACAGACCGTGATATGTAACCTCATTCAACGGGAATATATAGTGCGATATAAATCAAAAGAAAATATTCCTCCATTTAGAATATTTTAAAAATATATATATTCTGAAGATAGAACATTATAAATTTTTCTTATCAATATAGTTGTTTATGCTTACATGTTTATATATTATGATATTACGTAGAAAACGGGCTATAAAATTCTGGATTTTCAGAATGATGGGAAAGGAATTAATACAATAAACAGAAATTTTAATGGATTCTTTATCAATGAAATAATAACATTTACGTAGAGCTGTTTTCCAGAATCTCGCTTATTGTTATTATTGTAAATGAACAAGAAAATATTATTGAGCTTAGGTTTAGAATAGAAGGTAGAACAGACAGAAATATATATTTTCATTGTCCTTTCACTATTTAATATGGTTTATATGGTATTCAGCAAAACTTCATGAATGATATCGATATTAGTAAATTATTTTGATACACGTACATCATTTATACAATGTACTTAAAAAGATTTTTTACTGTTTTATGTAAATTATTTATGTACTTACACCTAGATGTGTAATTAATTTTAATAAAATTGTAATGGAAGCTTCGTTGGTTGATTTCCATCAAAAAGATATCTGTAGCAATTCTAGAATATCGAGTGCAATAACTGCTGCCTCCGCATATATCCGTCTGCTCAACCGGTAAGTTAAGTGCCTTGGACGTATATATACGTCTTTCCGGAATAGGATTCTTTTCTTTGTGCTGCTATCAGTAAAACTATTTCGAATGCAATAAAATGACCTTGGCATGTTTGTGAAGGATTCTCTTATTTCAAAGAAAAATTTGTTTTTTTGTTCCTTTTCTTTTTTTCCCCCAATACACTACATACGCACGCCTATGAAAAAAACGGTGGCATTGGGGAGAGAATCGCGTAACTTTTAATCAGCAGTTAAGGAGTAAAGAGATTAAAGTAATCTGCAGCCAATCATGGTTTCGAAAACATATACACAAAAGAAGTAATTCATCTTATGAAAAGAGAAATTCTTACGTTTGCGTTTCAATACTTTTTAAATATAAGTTACGAAATGTAATTAAATTTTCTATTTATTTAGAAAGATATTCAAAATGTTGAGTTTAATGCATCAACTTCAAAAGAAAAGAACTAGAATAAGTATAAGACTCTACTTAATCTTCCAATTATAAAGAGATATTTTGAAATAATCTGCTTTAATGTGATTTCTTTTGCATTTTTCTTATTTTTTTATTGATGCTCAGCAAGAAGGATTCGTTTCTTTTTGTTTTCATTTTGCTTATATATTACGTTTTATTTACGGGTGATGTTTTGTTTGTTTCGAAATGATATTTCATGGATTTTCGTACAATATTCGTGAAATATATGGATTAATATTTTTTTATGGATTAATATTCTAATGCGTGATTCTATTTGAAATGAAAATTGTCTTTAAATTAAAGAAAAAAAATAGATAAAATGTTAAGTAATTTATTAATTAATAGCGTAGTATATATATATTGATAAGCTATACAGCAAAAGCTACCATAAATGTGTATTGCTTAAAATAATGTGCCATACGGTATCAAAAATGTTTGATTGGATCCATATCAAGCAAATTTGGAAGTCAAGATATGACTCTAAATTCACCAGAATAGTCCTCTAACCCAGTACTCCGCAACCTTTTTATCGCTGCTGATCGGTCAACGTTTGATAATTTTACCAAGGCCCGCTGAGGGTGGGACACGTTGATTGTTTATATTTTAGATCGTTTTCATTTAACAATATTAATTTAGTTACATTTAAATATGCCTTCAGAATAAAATATAGTTACACCAAAAATGAATAAATGTGATTTAGCGTGGAATAAAAAGTTATTTCCGTGGAAAGTTGCGCAAATCCGAGAGAAATGTACCACTTTAAATAAAATGGCAATAGTTTAATGTTCTTTAGGCGGCCAGGCACCATTTGATCCACGGACCGGTACCGGTCCGCGAGCCGGGGGTTGCAGATCACTGCTCTAACCCTCCTTGACGTTTCGACTTTTATAACAGATTGCATTAACCTTTCGGTAAATGCCCGCAACCATCGGGATTATTTTTGCCTTGAAGAGGAGCATCCACTGGCGAAGCAGAGAATATTAGGCCCTCCCCCCTGCGATGTCAGGTTTTGAGCCCAAACCGGATCTTATAAAGGATTGCAAAACCAAAGCATAACATAGGCTTTGGACCTCCAAGAATCCTGGGTCCCTTTGCGATGCCGGAATTACGGGGGTGTACGTTACATCACTGAGTGCATCTAGTCTGCAATGATGTTCACACAGCGCACAGACGTCAGAGATCGTTTTATAGGCATGATGAATCTTAATTTCCCTAATGAATGCATTGTCCATTCCACAACACCTCCGCGACCGCTTTGCATCTATCTAACTGGACATCCTGGGGCCGAGATTTCAATTGGATGCAGTTAAGTCGTCTGTTTAAACTTATGCGCAATAGTGTACACTTCTCTGTGAGTAAAGATACACTGTCCGTGTCACCAATGTTATAACTACTGATGATATTAGCCGTGGTAGCCCTACGCATAATGAACACACATAGTTCACATTCACAGTGAACAATACGTGACAGTTTCCGTTTTCCTTGGAAGACGATACGCTACTGGCTGGTAATCTGTCATTTCATCATCCATACCCAACTATCGATAAATACTCACAATGGCTGCTCGTGAACATCTCACCAAACGCTCCTTTTATTGAAATCGACGTTCCTAAGCACCGAGCCGTAATATTTGGACCTTTATCGAAATTTGAAAAATCACACAGCTCCTTTTCTCTGGTGTCGCTCAGCACTCTATATTTAGAAACGCATTACATGAATACTTTATATACTCTAGGATCAGCCACACATGTGCAGCGGTTTTATCTCCTGGCGAGGTCATTGCTGTAGGTTAGGGGTGATCATAAAATAATGTCTCTTCTGTGTATAGGTTTCGGTAAGATTTGGTAAATAAACCACTCCACGCCAAAAAGTTTTAATAATATTTTGATCAAGACTAAAGTATATGTTAAACTTCCGTCACACACACACATAATATCTGTGCTTAATTCGAATCCAATGTTGTCTTGGAGTACTTGTCCGTAGCACATGTAAATTTTAAGAATATTTTTCAGAAATGCGTAAAGCTATATCACAAGTAAACATATGTAAAGGCTGTGGCGTAACAGAGGATGTTAAGGTCACCCTGCAAAGTCAGATTTGGGATCCCAAGCCGGCTTTACAAAGGATACGTACTTGACGTCAGTCAGGCTTTTTGCCCACTACAATCCTGCACCCCCTCACCGAGGTGCAAGGGTTACAAATGTGTACATTACGCCACTGTGTAAAGAAAAATTTTAAAAAATGATGATAAAAAATTGTCTGTTTTTGTGAAATAAAAAAAGCTAAGTAAATGTAAAAGATACAAAAAATATTAATGAAACTGAAAAAAATAAAATGTACGTGCATCAAACAAAAATTCAAACGCAGATATATATTAATTAAATCAAGATATGCCTTGCTCGAAAAAGTAAAAAGTTAAAAAAATACATCATGGAGAATAGAAAGTTTTTTTTTTTAATTATTTATGAAAAAAATAAGGCTACGAAAAAAATTTATCTTAGAATAACGTTGCTTTCAATTCGAAAAAGATACGTTTTTTGAAAGGAAATAAGTAAACCAAAGCTTCTAGTGTTTTTGCTGTTATAATAATTATTTCATAAAAGAGTTGATAAAATAATGTAGCTTTTTAGATATTTCAAACATAATTTAATATACAATTTTGTTCCTGTAATTTTTTTCCCCTTTTGAAGCTTTCATTTTTTTTCTTTCTTTTATTTTGTAATCCGTGGTATATAAATTTATTTTTTTTTAATCTAAAAACTGAGTTTACGAATGTCAGATAAATCATGTTATCTATATGCATAACTTTTTGAGTATTTCTTTTTAATACCTACGGCTAGATTAATTAATTTTTTTTAGTCGTTCGTTTGAGTATCTCATATCCAATAGAAATTTTTGTTTTGAAATAACTTCAAAGTATATACGGTTTTCAATTAAATAAAATCCCCCGCATGATGAAATAGTTTTTTTGAAATTTCTCATCAAGGTTCTTATAAGTTATAAGATCTGAAATGTAATTACATTGCATTTCTTTTCTCAATGAAATTTGCCGTATAATTTCATATTTTGAGTGAAATTATTCCGAAATAATATTTTTTTTAAGGAATAAAAATGTTCTTGGTGTAATTTAATTTAGAATTTTCTTGTATGTCATTCGTGATGCAGAACTTCGGTGAATAGATATTAAATTAAAAATTAGTTAATGACTGCTACATTGCGAGGATAAAATAAGGGTAAGTGAGGTTTTTTTCCCCTGCTTTTCACTGTAATGCTACACGAGGGCTATTGGCAGAATTCCCAAAGGAATCGAGCTCACCCGAAAAAGGTTTAGAGCTACAAAACGATCCCCCGAGATAAAACCACCCTCGCCATCAACCTTTATTGAGCAAAATTATAGTTTACATTTTATGCGGTAGCACACATTAAATTTACATATTAATAATTAAAGGTAAATTAAACGAAATACATATGTTCTTGCAAGGTACACACATTAAAAAGCTTAAAATGCGAAGGTTGGGGCATAAGTCATGGCAACTATTTTTTTTTTCTTCTGGTTATGTGAACGGATCACAAACGCATATATGTCATGTGGAAGTTCAGCAGGCATAGTGTGTATGCAGAACAACAGATGTCTCTGTGATAGCTGGTAGTAGCTCAGCGAGAGCTGTGAAATCAGTCAGTTGGTGAGTGTAGTGTGAGATGGAAGTAATCCGTGCTGAGCAGTGCGCTTACATCAAAATAGCTGTTCTCCGAGAGAGAAATGTGATGGAATATCACAGTGAGTTAGTGGAAGCCCTTGGGAATAATGTCCAACCATACCCATACCGGTGGGTAGAAAAGTTTCAACAAGGAGGTGTGTCCACCAGTGATGAGCAACGCAAATGCTGAAGTTGATGGTATTCAGCGCCTCCCACATTGTAGTGGTGACAGTAGCAGGGGACTACATTGAGGGTCTTTAGGACCAGGTTCGTCATGTCAACTTTATGTGTACTGTGTTGTTATTCTCTTGCACAATGAAGGCCATATTGCACTATATACTACCGTAATTAATTAGTGCGTTACGATATTTCAGTGGTATTCATTGTCCACACATGTGGTTAACACATTGTCCTTTCTTCTGTATATGTCACATTTTCCAACCTGACGTATCTTCCAGAAGAAAAAAAAAACAGTTGCCATGACTTTTGCCCCAACCCTCGTAATAATACAGAACATAAAGGGTAAGAGAGAAGGAAATATAATATGCATTATTCCAGCATTCTTGCAAGTACGTGAAAGGTAATATAAATAGAAAATACAAATGGACGGCTATTGGTGACGATCCTCGTAATTTTGAACCATGATTAAGAGATGAGGATGACATCTGAGCTGGCACCCCACTCTCCAAACTACCACACAACACGAACGGGATGACTTTAAGTCTCAACAGATTTAACGTGCATCTTCAACCTCTACACTGCGGGTCTTCAAAGGCATTGGGACTCGAACTCATGACACGCCAGCCACGAATCCCTGACGATGACCACTAGGCTACAGCGACCCAAATATGGGTAATACCCCAGACTTACATCTATTCCAATATACCTAATGAATAAATAAAAACCTGGTTAATAAGACGCCAGAATTACATCGCCTTCAGTAAATGTTACATATATATTTCATGTGTTATATATATTTTATAAAGCTATATGATATATATGTGGCGGTGTGATATCGATATAAACCAGTAATAGTCTTCGCATGAAGTTGTGCCGTTCTGCCGTGATGGCTAAAATACTCGTTTTCGGAACTGAAGGCACCCAGATTGAATTTTCCTTCCTTCATTGGAGACCCTGGCCGAGCAAAGAGAACCGCACCCTTCATGCGCATCAATCGTGGCACCACCTATCCACCGCAAAAGCAACCAAAACATCAGGCACATGACGCAATTAAGCCGTCTCACACAAATGACGCAACCCACAGAGTGACACAACTGCTCACATGCTCGCCACGAATATGGTATCGTTCGTTCGCATATTCACCGAATCACTATCGTGGGGGTAGTGCGGTGGTGTGATATAAATATAAACCTGTAATAGCCATCAAGCGAATTCGATCGTTTTGGCGTGATCACCAAATACTCGTTTTCGGAACAGAAGGTGCTCAGATCGAATCCTTCTTCATGTATATATGTAGATTTACTTGTATATCTGTTGCATAACTTCTTCAAAAGTATTTACTACGCAAGAATTTTAAATAATTTGTTTTGTTACTGTAACAAATTAATTTAAATGTTTCAAAAGAAGCAAATAAAAACTCCAGTCATGGATTTAGTTTAAATAAACCATATTAATGATAATTTAAATACAACTAATTTTATTTAGGCACCATACTCTGTCTAATAAATCACTTTTTAATAAATTAATGATTTCTTACAATGATGTTTTGAGATTTCTTCAGAAAACATTAATTTTAATTGTTCATAATCACTAATCGGTAAATGTTTGTCTTTCAAAATGGAGCACTAAGCAATAAGAGGGGGAGGTGATGCCATAGATATTATAAAATTTTACATAACATTGTATAAAAAATGTGGGTGTAAAGGCAGTTATCCTTATTTATTTTACTCTTTATTAATTACCTTTTGATGAATTCTGCTGCTGAGAAAATCAGAAATTTCATATTGATATAAATAAAAATATCCTTTATCCATTAAAGGAGCATCCATTATATCGCAATCCATTATATCCATTATATCGCAACAATCAAAAAGCAGGTAATATAATATATCATATTATAAGTAAAAGAATCTCACTCAAAATGGGATATTACCGAGTTACTTTTCATTTTATAAGCAGATAAGGAAAACCAAAAAATTAATGAAAAATACAGAAGCTGTCTAACATTTCAGTTTTGTACTATCATTGTGCAAGCAGCATTAGTTTCCAATATAATGAATAATCCATTTTCCAATGTAATGCATAAACCATTTTCCATTATAATTAATAATAAATAATTATAAATCCGGGAACTCTTATCAACCCTTTCAAAAAAATTATTCTGTTATTATTTTTGCAATGCAAAACATTTTTATAGAATATTACTAAACTCTCTAAGAATAACCCAATTATTTTAAGAAAATTCCTCCCTATGTTTCCTAGTTACGATCACCAAAATGGAGTATTTTCCCTCTCGTGTCGTTTCATCCCAAACTTGTCCCTAAGCCACTTGTTCCCTTTGTCAAACTCGAACAAGATTAATCGCATATAAAGGATAGAACGATGCAACTTGTGAAATTACAAACAAAGCCAACCATCCCAACTGATCAACCAATCACACATCGAAATCCGTCTTCACAGAGAGAGAATCAATCCACTGGAAAAACAACCTGGAACTTCTGAACACCGTTTCAACCAAGAATTCAAACACTTTTAATTCTTGAATCCAATTACAAAAATGTGTCTTAAGTTTCTGGAACTCACAGGACAGGGAGTTTTGAATATTCATGTTTCCTGGGAAATTAGAAAGTGGAAATGTCAGGTATGGAAGGCTGAGTTGATAAATTTGAGATATTGGATATGATTTGGAGGAAAGTAATCACTCATTGTGATCGAACACTTAGAAATCAAATTTGTGTTATAAGTAAACAGGATAAGACACGCGGAAATTTGTGAATGGTAAGTTTTTAAATGACTCTTTATGAATTATAATGTACTGTAAGACCCCGCTCAACACTGTTACGTTTAGCGCTGTTTCGGTTTAACGCTCTTTTATTTGAATTGTGGATTCCCCGAAAGGCTTCCCCGTTAGGCTTCCCGATATCCTAAGCAGTTTATCTGTGTCATCTTTCCTGTGGTGTTATACGAACGTATTTTTATCGTTTCAAACATTTTTTAACGTTATTGTAAGTATAAATTTATACAATATAACGATTGCTCTAGTGATAAATATTATGACTTTTAGTTTTTATCACGGGTGATAATAAAAAACGCGAAAATAAAACATCAAAAAAAAGCCTTTCACTAGAAACTAAAATGCAAGTGATTAGAAGATTAGATACTGGCGAACGTCAATCTCAAATTGGTGCTGCATTGAATTTGGCTACTTCAACAATAAGAACCATTCTTAAGAATAAAGAAAAAATACCGTCATTGGTAACTGCAACGACGACAAGCTCTGCAACTAGAATTACCCGTTCTAGTAATAATACAATAGAGGAAATGCAAAAACGACTTTCTAAATGGTTTGATGACGAAACTGAACGCAAAATGCCATTAAGCCAATCTACCTTCTTGATAAAATGGCAGAAAATTGGAAATACAGAAGAGACTGAATGATATGAGATGTAAACATACTGACTTAGAATTTTATCTATTTTTATATGCATATTCGTTTATGTTTCTATATTTGTAAGAAATAAATTTTTGTTTTATTGTTATAAAAAACATAATTAACAAATTTAATGGTAAAATACCTGACCAATTTTCTACCCATCTTCCCCTAACCCCATTATTTACATGATGAGATAACCTCGTTTAACGCTGTTTCATATTACGCTCTACTTTGATGGAACGTATACCCCTCGTTAAGCGGTGTCTTACTGTATTCAACATTTTGATACATTTATATAACCTCTTATGTCATTTGTTTATTTCTAACAACTTTCCTGTCTTATGTAGTAGTAGCCGCACTTCATTCTCCAAAACAAAACTTTTTTTCCCCTATAATGGAGTGATTTTCAAACTTTCCCTATCTGCGACCCAATATTCTCAATCATAATTTTTATCGCACCCCCTTCATACAATAACAATGTATTGTGTGAATTCAATAATACTTTACATTGATGCTAAAGCTACAATATGACTTGAACCTCTTTAGTGCCCCCGGCGTATATAGATGTTTCTCTCAGCAAAAATTTTAATTGACCCGGAAGTATATATACGTCTTTCTGAAGTATAATCTTTTCTGTGCACTGCTATTCATTATATTATTCCGAAGACTTTGGAATGCTATAAAAAGATACAATGTTTGTGAAAAGGATTTGCTTATTTATTCTTTTCTCCCCCCCCCATACTTCACATACGCACGCCTACGTTGAAAACGGTGGCATTGGAGAGTGAATCACGTATCTTTTAATCGGAAGTAAAGGGATTAGTTATAAACCATTCAAATTATCAAGATAGGAGTGTTAGTTTTTGTATATAATTTTATATATGACAAGCCTATGGAGTGAATGGTAATTATTTAACTTGTTCTTAACTTAATATTGCTAAATTAATTATACAATGCATTGAGCAGTACTAATACATTTATCAATGTATTATGTCATTGCAAATGTGTATTTGATTCTTATTATGTCAGAATGTGTGTTTTGCTTGTTTACTTTAAGTAAATTATAATAATATTTTAAATAATCTCTTGTTTTCGATTTTTCAACATGTTCGCGCCCCCCTCGTAGAGTTATCAAGATCTCCTAGGGGGCACGCCCCATAATTTGAGAAACGCTGCCTTGATGGACTGTATATTGGCAACTAAGCCTTTTGCAATCACGGCAAATTGTTTCCTGGTGGCGCCATTTAGTGACGGCGCTTGCCACCAAATTTAATTCAAGTCTCGTCGAATGCTAAATGTTTCTGTGATTTTTGAATTTCCCGAGAGTACCAGAGCCCCAAATTGATATACTCAAGGGATCTTTTACACTCCACATAATCATATGTGACGTGCGTGCCTACGATTTCCGCACCCAGAAAATCTATTGACTCCAGCCAGGATTGAACCCGCAAACTTAGGATTACGAAGGGGGCATGCTACCACTAAGCCACTGGGCCTATCTAAAGCGAGACTAAATTATAATTAAAAATTATTATTTAAAGGGTCTGATGCATAATTCGTAATACTAGATTAATCTGATTTTCTAAATAAAATTATTTTTTAATCAAACTAATTTTGAGAATTTCGTGAAAATATTAACGTTCACAAGACGAGATTATTCCATTCTGTGCTATTTATTAAACATGAAAAAATGCATATTTTAGGAGTGAATGGTTATTTATTAACATTGCACTCAAAAGCAACGCTTCGTAATTTTGAATCACGTTCAAATTACGAGGTCGACAACTAAGCAGGTGTACTCTCCTAACTTCCACTGCACGCCAAAGTGAGCGTATTTCATACAAATGACGTCGGATAGATCTGACTGAATAGTGCTTTGGGGTATCTGACAGAAGAATCAACCTTATTTCCCTGAATGGAGAAATATTCTCTACAAATATTCTCTGGAGCGATTAAATATAAAATTTGTATTGTAAATTAAACCTAAAAAGTAAATCTTAAAGGATGTAGGATTCATACATACTTAACATATATGTTTCAAACTTCCATTCTTTCCTTGTTGATTCCTATTATGTAACTTTGAGTATTGTTTACGGAAAAAGTTTTTTTTTCTTTTTCGAAACATTATTATTATTTTTTTTTTTATGTTTTAAAATAAAGAAAATTTTAAATTTATTTAAATGCAATAAGAAATATTCAATTTTCTCTTTTCTAGTGCTAGAAACGATGCATATGGCTACAGATGGCTTAAACAAAATTTCTGTAAAAGGTTTAGTAAGAATATAAATTTTTCATTCCTAAAATTTCGAATGTAATTCCTATTCAAAAAGATAATTTAATAGCAAAACAAAAGTTCCTTAAATTTCTGAATAAACAAGGCAAGAATAGGTCGCAAAATATTAATTATAAATTATAAAATAATAAAGAGATACATTTAATTAAAGATAGCATACGAGGTGTTGCATTCTGGTTGATCTGTTGACCATATCGTGGGTTTGCGTAAGTTAGAGTTGTGGGATTCTCGAAATGATGAGACATTTTTAGAAATTTCTTAATATGACTTATTAGGAAAAAAAAAATAATTATATATCGAACAACTTAATTAGTGAGAATAACCAAAACACGTAGCCGTAATTAACACAGATCGCGCATTAGATTACTATCTATATATATATTATATCCGCCTACTCTCACAATCCTAATAATATATTCGCATTCAGAATATAATCTTCTACCTCTGGTTTCTACGCAACGTCAATCCACTTCAGATATTCTCTACTGGCTGTAAGGTATGTACCTTGGATGAATGGCGAGATTTTAGATTCTTAGGTGTCCGTCAATTTACACTTTATCTTCTCTGAAATGAACTTTCTCAAATTGCTATCTTGCTTACTAAAACTTCTTTGTCCTTTAAATGTTATCTATTTGCATCTATCCTCGTTTCACTTCTTGGATTTGGGTTGGAAAAGATTTGGCATTAATCGTCGTCAAAGAACACAAGGTTATATTAGAGAAAGAACCGTGACGTCACAGTTGACAAAAACAAGACTATTCAAAAATCTTGTACTTACAGATCAGTTCTCCGTGACATAATCCCTCTACATTCACCTTCTTAGGTGGGTACGGGTGTCAATCCGAATACCTAATGATCTTTCTTTCCCAAGGGTTTACTATCTTGAAACACGGGTGTCAATGACCGTGGACCCCATTGATCCTTCTCTATTTTGATTCCATCTTGTCATCCAATTTCTTCTTTCCTCCAGACCACAACCTATGAATAGTTGGCCAGTGTAGCCCAACTGGCTCTTGCCCAAACACCAAACTCAACTCAAATCCGTGACATAATCACCTTCAAAGTAGTTCCCTTCGTCATTCACACACTTCTGCATTCGGTGCTGCCATTGCTGGTAACAGTTCAGGAACGAGGTTTTTGGAAGTTCCTTTAGAATAGTTCGCGTTTTTGCCTGAACCTCTTCCACTGAAGTAAAATTGGTTCCCTTTCAGGAAGATTTAACTATAATAAATAAGAAAAAAGTCTTATGAGGCCAAATCAGGAGAATAAGGAGGATGCCCTATCATAAAGATGTTTTTACTTGTCAGAAACTGCTTGAAAAATAGGACCATGTGAACGAATGCATTGTTTTGGTACAACAGCCAGCCATCACTCCCCAATTCTGGCCTTTTTTTCCTACTTTTTCACGAAATCTTTTTAGTACTTCAATGAAGTAATGTTGATTAACAGTCTTACCACTGATGTGAGTGGGAAACCACTCATATCACGAATTTTGGCTATATTTTGGTCTGTAATCGATGACCTTGGGTGCCCAGCAGGTTCGCCATCTTCTACACTGACCCTATCCCCTGAAAATCTCTTATACCATTCAAACGCATATACAAGAGATAAAGTTTCGTCTCCATAAGCCTCGGTTAATATTTGAAATGTTTTTGTGGCTGACTTCTTCACAAAAAACTTGATGTTGGATCGACCTTTTTCGGCAGAATGCAGTAGCACGTGTTCACTCAATGGTGCAGAACTTCCAACTGGCGTGATCGACATGGATAGAGGAGGTACGTGGGATGACGTCTCAAAACAGTTGTTGCCAACTCCACTCTTTTTTTCAAGCTACACACTTAGTCTCATTTTTGTGTGTGTCACATCCTGCATATCGTAAAATAATTAAGTTTTTATGGCCAAGGAGATATTTAAACAGAAAAATAAGTGTCAATATTATTATCTCGTGCAAAAAGAATTCTTTTGAAGGAAAAAAGTTATTTTCTGAGAAATCATCTTTAATATTTTCACAAAACATACCAAAATATGAATGAGTTTTAACATGTCTTATTTTTAGTACAGTGAGAAAATATATTACGGGAGTACACAAAAAACTGTGAAACTTCACTACTATGTTATAAAAAAGGAAAGTTTTACACAAAAGCTCAAAGAAGCTTCATACTATATTTACATTTTTAGAGAAATATATGAGAAAATCTCAAGAATTCAATGTATTTATTGCGAAAAGATAGAAAGCATGTTCTGAATTGCATTTTTTTAATTTTTATATACGCATCCTATTGAATTTAGAAAAAAATACTGGTAACATATATTTTTTATCTGCTTTGAGATATGTAAGATAGTTGAAGCTATCTTCTACATATAAAATCTACTTTGGCATGAAACTATGTGCATAATGTGAATCCATCTATGCGAAATAGTAATCCATATTTGAAATAAAAATTTTAGTTCTGAAGAACAAAGTATGGATAGAGAATACATTATTAGTTACATTCTAGATGTGTTCTGCATTTATTTATGGTATTCAATCCATTATTAGTTATCATAGATGGAAATTTTAGAAACTTTTTTTGGTAAATCCTGAATAATTTATTTAAAATATTTCCATTAGATTATAATGACGAATACGAATATGTCTTACACACTATGTGCAGTGATGCTACTACTATCTAAAATCAACTGCCACTCTTTAATAACAAATAACGCAACTTTATTTTACAACTTCTAACTACCTCACACCTTATACATAACTAAACCACTCTCACAACCACATCACAAACTCCAGTGGCGTAACGTACACCCCGTATTGTGCAGGTGAGCAGGATTAGGGATCTCAAAGCCTGCCTGACGTCAAGTATGTATTTGGGCTTGGGGTCCCAAAACTCCTTTGCCGGGGGCTAATTATCTCAGTTACGCCACTGACAAAATCTACTCTTAGACACTAACTCATACGCCCTTCTCTTACCCCTGTCATACACTAAACTTCGCTTCACTCACGGGGATGCAATCTACAACACCACTGTTGAAACAGCGCCATCTATTAACACACTAAGAAAATAAAATTTAAAGAGATGCAATGTACACTCATGGACAAAAAATTAGCGTACCAAGAAATAATTGCAGGATAGTAACAAAACTTGCCAAGAAGGTACATTTCGGGAAGATATGTAAATGATTAGAAATGCAACGTGATTACGCATTACGTATAGCCGGTCGAGGGCGATTAACGTCGTTCTCCGTGGAGTATAAAACAGGTAACCAAAGCTTGTTTGAGTGTGCTGAATCGTTTACAAAGGAAGAGCTGAAGTAGACATGCCATAACGCCGTTTTCGAAGATAATATGAGCAGCTGTCGCAGTTTGAGAGGAGGAGAATCATCGGCATGATGGAAGCTGGGTGGTCAGCTAGGCAAGTAGCTCGTCAATTAGGCTGCTCTGATTGTGTTGTGAGGAGGTGTTGGGACCAGTGGATCCGAGAGATGTCATTTACACGAAGACCAGGCTCAGGACACCCTCGACAGATCAGTCATCGAGAAGACCGCCACATCGTAAGAAATGCATGCGTACAGTCAACTGCTTCATCGGCCGCCATCCGGGCGCAGGTAGCACCTTCACTAGGGGCCCCTGTGTCTTCTCGAACCATACGAAGTCGCCTGGTTGAAGGTCATTTGGGATCGCGACGCCCATTATGTGTGCTGCCCTTGACGCCTAACCATCGACGCCACCGTTTGGAGTGGCGCCACGCACGAGGAAAATGGACTACAGCGGAATGGAACCAGGTCGTCTTTGGCGACGAATCCAGATTCAATCTCAGCAGTGATGACAATCGTGTTCATGTGTGCAGACCCCATGGCAACCCCGTACAGCGACACACCGCTCCCTACAGCTGGTGTAATGGTTTGGGGTGCCATTCTTACAATACACGGTCACCTCTAGTATTAATCCGTGGCACCATGAACAGCCCAGCGGTATGTCCATGATATCCTGCAACCATATGTGTTGCTACTCATACAACGGCTCCCAGGAGCCAATTTTCAACAAGACAATGCTCGGCCTCACTCGGCAAGGGTGTCACAAGACTGTCTCCGCACTGTTACTGCCCTTCCTTGGCCTGTCAATCCCCAGATCCTCCAATCAAGCATATCTGAGATCATTTGGGATATCGAATTGAATGAACTAGAGGCAAGGTTACAGCAAATATGGAACGAAATGTCTCAAGACATCATACAGAACTTGTATGTTTCAATGCCCGATCGTATCGCATCATGCATTCGCGCTATAGATGGGGTTCAACAGAGTATTAAATCCTCCGTTTTTTTGCCTTTTTCTCTGAAATAAATTTTTTTTCTTTTATTTTCTAGTCATTTACTTATATCTAAGTAGTCATTACGTATGTAAAATTTCTTTTCATTTTGACAACTCCTTCTTGGTTCACTAATTTTTTTCTCCATGAGTGTATATTTAGACAAAATGAATTGTACTATCGTAACAATGCTAACGTTCAAGATAACTTGCCAAGTTAGCAACCCCGATTTCGTATGTGTCGTGCAACGCTGAATTGGCAACCATGTTTTTCGTGTCGCCAATACGATTGCAATAATACGTAAGTGCCGATGTAAATTGATGATGGTGAAAATATGCACGTTAGAATAACAAATTCTAATCGGTCTTAAACTTGGATATAAAACTCGGATCGGAAGCTCTTAAACTTGTCACAAGGAGAGTGAGTAAATTTATGCAATACATTTAAAATAATACTCAACTTCTTTATTTACTTTTTTGAAAAAATTTTATCATTTCGACATCACCAAGTTCTCTTGGGGTCTTTAAAAGCTCACAGAATCAAAGATAATATTCCTGTGTGTGTGTGAAATCAACTGTCTCAAAATCTGTCCCAATCCAAAGTAAGATCCCACTGGCCATTTCCTTTCAAAGAAAGTACAACAGTAGGGCTCTTTATATTTGCGTATGAGGACCAAATAAGATTACAAAGTTTTACGGAAATGATAGAACAGGCATAAAAGCCATGAAAGAATTCTTGCTGACCGTGTCTTTAATTGTAAGCTTTAGTTTTAATCCTGATTTAAAGCTTTTTTTTATATTTCAACGAGTCCATAACGAACAAAAGTGGAGATTAATTTTCAAAATTTATAAAGAAACAGCTTCTCAGAGGCTCTTTCTTCGTTGTTAATTACAATACCGTAATTAATAGCTCAGCTTGCTAAAGCTAATTCCAGATTTTTCATAAGAAGGGAAACTAATTAATACAAACTTTTTTTTAAATTTTAAAGGCTACGAGTTTGTAAATTAATTGATATTTGAAAATAATTATGTTTTTAAAAGCTGAGAACAAAATTTTCTTAGGGTTATTGATTTTCCTTCTTCTCCGAAACCGATAAAAGTTAAAAAGCTTTGTGAAGATAATATTAGGTTCTTTTGTTTTAATTCAGACCTAAAGGTCTGAGCTAAGTCGATGAATTTTAAACAAATTCGATGCAAGTCAGGTAGATTCTTTTATTTATTTATTATTATTTTTTTTATTTAAAAAGTTTTCTGAAACATTTTGGTAAATCGATGAAAATAATTAAATTTAATTAACAGACACATGTATAAGGAAGTATGAAACGCTTAAAGGCAGAAATTTTTAATGATTGTATAATTTGCCTTGTATATTTTATTACTAATAGCTCAACTTAATTTTTTTGTCGTTCCCAATGGTTTCCTTAAACAAAATTTTACATTGTTATGTTCACACATATTTATAATATTGTTCATATTTATATAATGTTTATGACAAAAAAATGTATATATTCTTATGCTCCACATATTTATATACTGTTATGTTGAATATGAAACAAGTTTATGCATTGTTATGCTCACGCACATGCTCATACATTGCATATACATATGCTCATACGCTCATGCATTGTTCATATTTATGAACTGTTTCGTTATGTTTGCTAATGAATTTTGTTTGAATTCACTATTGGTCATTAAAATTGCTACAGCCGTAAGAAATGCAGATAACAAAATGATATTTATTGGACAAATATATTATACTGGAACTAATATATTTGAGTGATTTGAGTGAAGAGAAACTTGAGTGATTAGATCCTGAGAGATCAGTACCCAGAATAGCCACCTCTGCTAGTAGTAACAGCCCTTATACGACTGGGCATTGAGTCAAACAGAGATTGGAGGGCATGTACAAGTACAGATGCCCCTGCAGCTTCAACACGATGTCACAGCTCAACAACCGTAGTGACTGGTATATGGTGACTAGCCAGCCACTGGGCAACCGTGGACCAGACGTTTTCTATTTGCGAGATTTGCTGAAAGTGCAGGCCAGAGCAACAGTCCGTACAATACCGGCAGCATGCGGTCGTGCATTATCCTCCGGAAACGTAGGGTTTCGCAGAACTCCAATGAAAGGGTAGAGGCACGGGTCGTAACACACCAGAAATATACGTGCAATGTTCAAAGTGCCATTAGAGCGAACAAGAAGTGACCGAGATCGTGTATCCCAATAACATCCCATACAATCACTCCAGGTGAAGGGCCAGTATGACGATGATGAATGCACTCTGCCAATGTGCGTTCACACCGATGCCACCAAACACGGATGTGACAGTCTTCATGCTGTAAACAGAACGTGCATTTATCTGAAAAAAAGGACGTCTCGCCATTTGTGCGCCCAGGTTTGTCATTGATCACACCCCTAAAGACGCTCCTGTCTGTGATGCAGCTTCAAGGATAGCCGAAGCCATGGTCTGTGAGCTGAGAGTCCATGCTGCTGCAAACGTAATCGAACTATTCGTGCAAACACTTGGGGTCTTTCAAATGACCCCAGTTCTTGACTCAGGCCTCAGGACGTGACTGCACAATCCATTAAGACCCTGCGGGTAACATGCCTGTCTTCTCGGCTGGTAGTGATAGGGGCCGTTGAGATCCAAAACGGAGTTCCGTATTACCGTCCTGAATCCAGATTCCCTATTCTGCTAACAGTCATTGATACGATAAACTGCACGATCGATACGATAAACTTCAATTCCAATTCGTTACAATTCCACCTTCATCAAAGTCACAAACGTGCTGGTATGCATTTCTACTTTCTTACACGAGGCATCACAACAACTTTCACCAGGCAACAACGTTCAAATGCAATTTGTATATGAAAAGCCGGCTGAACAATTTCTTCATTTAAGCACATTGTAGGTGTCGCTATCGGTGCCCGCTTAGTCTCAATGCATCGAAAAGTTAATCATTTGCGTATCACAGCACCTTCGTCCTGTCGTTTAAATTTCATGTCTGTACCGTGTCCTTCTTGGTGTAGCAATTTAAATGGCCAGTAGTGTAATATAAGGAATCTACTAAAATTATGTCTCTTTTTATGTCTAAATGATTGCTAATGTGTATTGTTGAGAAATAAAACTAGATTATCTTTTTTTAGGAAATTGGAAAAAGTTTCTATTTAAAGAGGAATATAATAAGAATCTGTCACCTTTCTGAAACAACGAAACAATTCTTGGAATTTGCAAAATATATTGCTAAATATAGATTCATTTCTTTTCAAAATATTTACATTATTGTATCCTTCCGATGAAACAGACATATGAAAGTGACATTTAATAAAAATAAATCGCATTTTTTAAAACAGCACTTTCAAATTGAATCACGTAATAACTATATTTCAATGCATACAATATTTTTAAGAAAGTTTTAAATATATAGGAATTCTTGTTTATTTTCAGGTACTAGTTATACCGTTTGCTTGCAAATGGTTTCTTTATTCATATGAAAACAGGATTTAACTGCGTTGATCTCTAAAAAATGAGGCGTATCCGGAAACTAAGTACCGTTTTGAGAAAACTCACATGAATAACATTTTTTTCAAAACAAAATTTATTTTCACATGAATGTGCATGCCGGAAGCTATTTTTCTACATACGAGGGTGAGTTCGAAAAATAAGTTTCCTCTGTCTACTGTGGTGACAGTTGTGTATGAAAGTCAAAACATAGAATTAGGCATTAAAGATAAGACATGGCTTTATTTTTCCACTTAAGTACGAAGTACGTTGAGACATTTGTCATACAGCTTGATAAGCTTCAAAAAGCTCTTCAGGAAATACTCATGGTTTTGCATCCAGAAATAGCGTTTATTGGTTACGGTGGAAGACGACGCAGCAAGTGAACACGCAAGACATTGATTCATCATTCATTAGTACATTGGGTACATGCTACGTGATACTGTGACACCCTATCGAAATTGAAAGAGGCGATTCGGAAGAAGTGGCCTGGGCTTCTCAGATCTGGGGTTCTGTTCTTGGATGACTGTACGACGGCAACGCAAAACCATATTGCAACTCTTGTTTGGGAGCGCCTACGCCATCCACTATACAGTCCTGATCTCACACCAAGCGATTTTCATCTGTTTCTGGCTTTGAAGAAGAATCTCGCCGGAAGGTACTATGGAAGCAATGCTGAAGTCAAACAAGCCGTTAAACGCTTCTTCCGTATACAAAGCCCTGAGTTTTCCTCGGAGGGCTTTTTGAAGCTTATCAAGTGGTATGACAAATGTCTCAATGTACTTGGTAGTAAATAAACTCATGTCTTATCTTTAATATCTCGTTCTGAGTTTCTACTTTCATATACAACTCTCTGACCACAGTCGACAGGGGAAACTAATTTTCCTATTCACCCTCGTAGTTACTACCATTGTTCAGGCATTTTTCATATCGGGAAATATGTGAGAGAAGAACTCCTCTGTCGTTCCCGTCTAGAGATGTGATAGGAAGGGAAGGAACACTAAACAAATTCAAAAACAATCTATTTATTAATCTCACAAATAGCAAAGCTGATTCAAGTAATTTCAACAAGAAGAGATGTTGACAATCAAAGCAATATGTGGATCAACAGCGAGATGCATGAATTATGAGAAGACTATAATAATCGATTCCCTTATTCCAGGATCAAATCCCTATCGCAATTAACTGAACACTAATTAAACTCTAGTGACCAATCGTCACTTTAATCTTGTCACCTATCCAGTATTTGAAATAGGACTATAAACTTGAATAATACCTGTTTAGTAGCAATCTGTCCTATCTCCTCCTTCTCTTTCTAGCTAGAAGACCAAGACTATATATAGTAAACCTAATATGAATAATCAGGTTTTCTTCTTCTGAGGGGTGACTGAGAAAAACACGACTTGGTAGACCAAAGATTTCTCAAGAGGATCAATGAAAGTACGCAGATAGATCCGTCACAAGCATACTTATATATACCCTTTTTAAAGAAAGATGTCGCCAGTGAACAGTTTTCGAAATTTGTGGAAAACTCTCATTACAAAGCAATCTTATTGTTAACTATCCGTTTTCACGAGTTTTCTCATTCACTTTTCAACCAAACCAGTATTGACAACAGAAAGCCTAATACTTCGAGTTTCGTCATGAACAATGTTGCGCCCATCATTGAACCCACTTTCTCACCATTTCATTACTCATAGCATTTTCACCATACATCTTTACAAGTTGACGATGAATTCCAAAGGGTTTAACATTCCTTGCGTACAAAGAAACGGATTACAGAACGCACTTCCCAGTCTGTTGAATCAGGGACGTCTTGAGGCATGGGCCAACTGGACCAGAACCTCGGCCCCAATGGGGGCCTCGTCTCGTTATCGACTTAGCCTTAATAAGATCATAATTCAAATAATTTCAAAGGACAAACGTTATTTTTGATATTATTCTCCGAAAAACTGGGAATTTCGGACGATATGTCAAATGGCTACATATGATGACCATCGTCCGCGCATAGGTCAAAGCTTAACACCATACACCATCATTACTCATTCAGTCAGAAGGCAGAAGTCGGTCGAGCCGGTATGTGTGATGATAAGTCCTGCACATTTATTTATTTCGGATTATTGTTTGTACGAGTATTTGACAACCCTAATGCATTTACTGTCTACTTTTAAGGGTCTTGAGTGGGGTCTACAATTGTGTAGAGGCTCAGGGCCTACTTTTGAGTTAGTGCCCAGGGCCTCAAGAAGTCTTAAGACATTCCTAGGTGGGATCGCAATCGTCCTAAACTTCTTGAACGCTTATTAACAAGTGAAAAACAACACATTCCGGCTAAAATGGTGTCACTGAACTGACATCAACTAGAGACCATAAGTGTGTGCAAGAGTTGAACTGCAGAAAAACCACTGAGGTAGAAGAAACGGTACTTAATTTCTGGACACACCTCCTACAAAACCCACCAGTATTTTAACATTCACCTTTTAAAAAAAGGGGAAAATAAATGTAAAAATATGGTTTGTATTAATGATCATAAGTAGCTTCAAATTTGATCATAAGAGCTTCAAATTTGATTTAATTTTTGATAATGTCTCATGCACTTTGATGCGGCATTAGGGCTACTTGAGACGAACTTCTCCAATTTTGACCCTAAGTCAAGTGACAAGGACGACACCTTGTTAACACTACCCTCCTACAGCTTTCTACACCACCCCAACATAAGACTTCAGCTTCGACATACAGTAGGACCTGTTTTTGTATGGTAGATAGGTATCTCATAAAAAAATACACGCACAAAAAATATTCGAAAATTTCGTTAATACTTACATACAAACTATAAGAAACAACTTTGTCGACATACTACAGAATTTTTTTTATGCAGTGGAGAGGGACCGCATAAAAAAAGTCGCACTTAGAAAATACATCAATTACTTACAATTATGAGAAAGTATTTCCAAACAAAATAAATAATTAAATATACACTTGGAAACATTTTTAAAACATTTAATTTTTCATGGAGAAGTTTTCAAAATGCACATACGTAATTTAAGGCTACTCATCGTATAATCCAAATGACTTATCTTTCTGCGATGAATTAGTTCAAAATCGTTTTTTCGTCACTTTAAGATACGATTTCAATTGATTCATTTTTTGGCATCATAAAGTAAGTGAAAAGTATTTGCAGCGACGCAATAAACGTCACGATAACCAGATATGTATGATCGAAGCTCTTTTTAGAATTTCAACTCCTTTTGGAATTGGTGTCTATTTTAAGAAAATGCTTTTCCGATTTGTTGGAAAGCTGGATCCCTGCATATATTTTATCCGCTCTCAAAAATCCGGTTCTTCTTGTCCGTCTTCATAATCTATCAATTTATTGATGTCTCTGTCATTGAGCGTTTCGTCTTCTATCAAGCGCGTTGAGAAAAGCAACTGAATGTGATGTGTTGAGAGATTGTTTATAATAAATGAGCAGAGCGTCTTGAAGTGTATGTATGTACATCGATAGAAAACATTACAGTGGCACTAAAGTTGATGAAAATTCATATACCGCTTAAAAAAAGATACCACAAAAAAATCTCACAAAAATAAAATCGCATAAAAAAGGACCGCACAAAAACAGGTTCTACCGTATTTAACTTGTATCCGCTCCTTTTAAACGGTTTGTCTTCAGATGCACCAAGACTTGAACTCAGGATTGTTCGCGATCATGACCACTCCATGACCATTGTCCAGTTATTCTCAACCACTGTGCCACGGCACTTTTTGTGGCGCCAAATTCTTGAAAGGTGTTACTAATTTTTTTAAAATTATTAATTATACTCTGAGAAAAAAATAATAAAATCTGAAACCGAATTATTCAGCCGTTTTATAGAAGTAAACTAAGTGTAATTGTGATATATTTAACTTATCTCTGGGAAGTGTATTATAAATTTTATTCAATTCGGGGAACGGATCGGTACTCTTATGTGATCACAAGACGGGTTTTCTTAAATCTTTAAACCATATTTATTTTTCTCACATGCTATAGTGCAGCTTCCTGGTATTACTCTTAGTCAACAATTTGAGTATACTTTATGGTTAATTTCCTGTTTGTTTTTTCTTTTAGCAAAAATGATATCTTCAATAAAATTCAATAATTTCTATTTCCCCCCTCCTTTTCTCTCTCTTTATTTATTTATTTATTTTACTAGCTGCATTCTTCCTTTTTGTTTCTTTAAAATATAAATGGTGGAGGAGATCTCGAAAAAAATAATCCTCTTTCCGGCGCTTTTTTTTTAACTGAAGAACGAATTAAGAAAAAAAAATATCAACAGGAAGTGTTTGAGTCAACTGAAAATATGATTCAAATGAAGCATTTTATTATTTATGTATCCTGTCTTTCTTTCTTTTTTTTTTCTTTTGATCTGTATGGTGTATTTTTATTGGAAAAATTTATTATTTCTTGTGAATTTGTAAGAAAGTTGGAAAATGTATATTCTTTCTTCCATCTCTTATACTTCTTATGTTATTATTATTAGTATATTTGCTTTGTATATTTATATTACGTTCACACACTTGTATGTATATAGTGCAGTTATCATTAAATTTTGCATTTTGTATTTTACTGTTTTCTACTGTTTATAAAATGTAAACTTCGATTTTTTTTTTCAATAAAGACTGGACGTGGGGATGGTTGTCTCTCGAGGGATCGGTTTGTAGCTCTAAACCCTTTTCGGGTGAGCTCGGTTCCTTTGGGCATTCCGCTAGTGTGCTGCCAATTGTGAAATCGTTAAAAGTGCACCGCAACAAAAAAAAAGAAAGGGTTGAAAATCACTGCCTTAGTCACATCTTAGAGAGACTAAACCAGGGGTGGCCAACCTTTTCGGAAGAGTGCCACTATTTGATAAAAAAAACTATGCGTGCCGCTTCCAACAAGTAAAATATAATAAGGTGAAGAAATGCTTCTCATACGCTATTATGGTATTTTTACACAAATAGCCCAGATTTTAAAGCAAGTCTATGAAGTCGAAATTTAAAAATATAATAAATAAGACAATAGTACAAATTTAGGTTAGGTATAAAGTAAAAATTAGTAAATTTAACCATTTAATTCTAAATAATAATTAAATACTCAGTACTTAATGTGGCTTTTGATCTTGTATTTTTTTTAACAAGTCATTTATATTAGAATAACCTTTTGAAGATGCTTACAAAATTAGGTTATTTTAGGAGCACATTAGCTATTTTATGAGTTAAAATTACTTTATTATATACTAATAACTGGAAAAAATTATTCACAAGCGTATTTGGATCCAAAGTTTGAGGTTTTTGTCTAAAATAAGACTATTTCGATAAAATTGTAAAAAAAATATTATTTATTATAATCTTTTCAAAACTTTTAATTGTTCAGTTAGTTTTCACGTGCCACTGTTACAACTCCACCGTGCCACAGGTTGGCCACTCCTGGACTAAACCAATCCAATTGAATAATGAAAAATATTTAAAACATTGTTTCTTAAGAAATATTTTATGTTTATCTGTCGACTTCTGAAATACTGAATGCAATTATCGTACTTTATCTGAGCTTTTCTAAATCAATATCTATGACAGACATAAATGTGAAAATTAAATCTAAAATAAACCGAATCACATACACACACAGATGCATAATTATATTATATAAATTCCCTGGAGTCTTATTTACCATCGTAATTTCTCTTCCTTTTTAAAAATGAAATCTATTGCTTACGGCGATCAAAACTTACAAGTACTGATAATCGATAAACAGCATTTCACTTCTTCCATCGAGATGAAGAAGACCAATTGATTAATGTTAGAAGCTACACACATAAAATAATTACTAGTCTTAAATAAAATAACGATTCTTAAATGAAAATAGCTCATATTTACTTCCTGACAATTGCATCTACGTATTTTTTCCAAGTGTTCATTTATAACTTGTTTCGGAGCTCTTTTCTGAGAAATCTAATTTGGAAAGAATGTTGCAAAATAATTGGTTTTCACCGCTCTCAGGAATGTTTCTTTTTGTTTCTCATTGTATTTAGTCTCTGAGTTTGGATTGAAAGTCAGTCAGAAACAACTTCACGCTATTCTCGTTAGCCTCCATTTGATTGATTGTTTAACGTTGTATTCAGAAATAACATGAGGGCTGTGGGTGGAATGCTTAAGGGGCTAACTCTAAAGGGCTTAGGGCTACTAACAGGCCCCCTTGAGAAACAACCACTTGCATTCACAACATCTACTGATATTTTTTTACGGTAGTCTCGTATTATCGCAACCATATTGGCGACATTGTATAAAAAGAAGCACATGGTTGCCAATTCAACACATGTGAAATCAAGATTGCCAACTTGGCGAGTCAACTTGAACCTTGGAATTACTGCGATATTACGTAAGTACCTTTTTTACTAGAGAAATTAAGGTTTAACAGAAGTTGTTTTAAAAAAATTTCATTTTTAAAGCAAAAAAGTACGTACAACATACAAAGTAAATATCAAAATAAGAAAGTACAAGGTAAGGAAAAATTACATTTAAATTTGCTTACAAAGATAAGATATATAACATATACAGTGTTATTCATAATTCACCCAGGAGCGTATCTACCAACGTATCAGCTGTATCAATAACACGGGGCCCCGACACGTGCAAGTAAAAAATCGCAAGATGTCAATGGTCTTATTAACAGAGTTCCCTTTTACATTTGTAAAAATGTTTGCCATTTGCTTCAAACGGTTAAATTTTTTCTACATTTTTCCCACTGTTAGAAATCTTTAAAGCTATCGCGTTGAATCGAATCGTTTTACTCAAAATAATGAGAGAACAAAGAGTGGTACAGACTCACAAAGGCGTTGAAAAAAATTCCTTTTCAAAGCTGGTCGTAAGAAAGATCATTTGAAGTAAAATGCAGAAAACATTTATAATGGAAAAAAATGTTGTTTGCCTGTTGTATCCATTCGTCTGTTGATTGATTGACTGTTGTTAAACCCTGCACTTAGAAGCTACACGAAGGTTCGGCCGTTTATCCAGATATGTCCAATGAAAAAGAATAACATATTTTGAATATATCTCGGTTCTTTTTCATTTCTATAACATCCTAAAGACAGAATGTGTATTCGTGGTCAGAAAGGGTTCGAAAACTGTTCCTCCTTCCGAGAAGGACCTATATGGTATACCATTATGGAAAATATATATAATACAATCTAATGCCAACTCATTGCACATTATTATTTTTTTCATATATTTTATGCAGTACCGATGTTAGCTCATTTCGAGCCCTGGCTACTGAAGATCTACAGGGCCCTCTTTTACACTGGAGGATCGAAATTTATAACCAGAAAATCTGGTTAAGTAAAACTTATCCGAGGTCGTTGGTGCCCTCCCCAAGCGACTAATAGATAAACCGGCACTGATTTTATGAGCTCAAGCATACACACACTTTTTTATTTAACGAAATTATTAAATTTTAAGGAATTATAGCATTGCAAAAATATGTAGTAGCTGGGCTTACAAACACTCTTATTTATGCTATTGTTTGAGCAACTGAGTATTTAAAGGTACTGAAATTCTCTGTTCCATTAGGCTTAAAGGTCCTATTTTAGTGATTTCACTCAACCATTTATCACGAGCATTATAATTATTTGATAGATTTTCATCTCAAATATTTTTCTCCTTACTTTCAAGCAAATGCTAAAGAAAATAATTTTTTTTCTATAGCTTTTATTAAAAAGAAAGCCTTTCTCCACATCAGCTAAATAACAAAAAGGAATTTTAAAGAATTGTTTGCTTATTTATGGAATTACTTAGAATTTAATTGCTGCACTACAACTAATGCATTCAGTATGACTTACCTTACTTTGAACTTCTTTAAAAAAGTTTACTCAAAAATTTTTAAGCAACAATACACAATTAATTTTAATTTAAGAATGTTTACTATTTTCTGAAAAGAAATTTTGTATCAAAAAGAGATCAAATTTTGAATACTTATATAAAATTGATTTATTCAAAAAATTTTATTTAAATAGAAAATAGGAAAATTATTTTGCTTGGATTAAATCATATATTTTATTTAAATCTTTTTTTTTCTTTATTTTATTTATTTAATGAAATAACATTTTTTAAAAAAGAATACAATATATTAATTTTTTTTGTGAAATTGTCGAATCGGCCGCTTCTTCACCAAATTTTGAAAAATCGCCATTTTGGCGCGTTTTTGCGTGCTTGTAGTTGCAACCCTACCACAACACGCAACGCTGGAGTGCGAAATTCAGATTTGGTGCATTTATGGATTTGGCGAGAAAAGGCGGGATTAGCGGCCGATTCGACAAGCCAACCATTTTTTTAAATCTAAACTTATATTTTACTCCTATTATATTGGATGATGTTTAACTTTTCATTTACTTGTCTTATATTCATATTTCTTACAGAATAACAATTATTAAACATTTTTTATTTTAGAAAATCGTTTAGCAAACTTTTTCTGACTTTACCAGCTTTCAAATGTTGTAAAAATATGACTTATTTTTATTTTATTTCATCCGTGTGCTAATTAAAAGCAAGAACTGCGATCTTATAAATTGGCTTGTTTTTTTTTTGCATCTATCGAAAATTATTGTAATATAAAAAGTTCATCCTTTTTTTACATGATAAAAAAAGACACAGAAAAAAATGTAATAAAATATTTTATTGAAAGCCAAATAATTTCGCAATAATTTTTTGAATCTATTGAGGTGAAGCTATTGACAAAAAAATCACATAAAGAGTCACTATCTCATTATATTAACAGTCACTATCTCTTTTATATAGAGTCACTATTTCTTAATGAAGAATCACTATCTCTTTCAGAGAGTCATTATCTCTTTTATAGAGTCACTATCTCTTTTATAGAGTCACTATCTCTTTTACAGAGTCACTATCTCTTTTATAGTCATTATCTCTTTTCAGAGTCACTGTCTCTCTTTTATAGAGTCACTATCTCTTTTAAAAAGTCCCTATCTCTTTAATAGAGTCTTGACATTGAAATTTCTGAGCATCCATGCTTGAAGCCTATGTTGTGTTATGATGCTGATTGAATTTTTTTCTGTTATTACTGAAGCAGTTTGGATAAATCACCAGAAATTCTTGCATTTTTGTTGTTTCAATGTTGTTTGCACTGTTTTTAAGAAGATTGCCTAGTTCTTTTGAGTTTTCATCAGCTTTTGAGAAAATTTATTTGCTATCAATGCAATTTCACAGCGCCAGATATCTGCCGGAAAACTTAACAGTTGATCAGAGTGCTGGAAAGGGATTCTTCTTCAATTAGTCATTTGCTAAAGTATGGCTGAAGTTTTCAATGTCATCAGTGGTAATCACAGGCTTCAGCTTTAGAAGGCTGAACAATGCAATGAAGTGTTATTCCTGTGCTAGCACTCTTTTCCTGTTCAGGAGTTCACTTTTTGCAGTGTTCCAGAAAAAGAATATATCCAAAGGAGTAAAACATGTAAGATATGTCGCAGTAATATATAATTTGCAACATATTGAGGATACAAAGAAACATAACAGAAAATGCATCAAACAATGATTCTGCCATTGTCAATGACTTATAAATCAAAAGCTTATACTTTGGAGCTGCATTTTTGCAGTGTTTCAGAAGAAAAAATGTATTCAATGGAATAAAAATGTAAGACATGTCGCAGAAATAAATCATTTGGAACATATTAATGGTCCAAAGAAGCATGGCAGAAAGTGCATCAAACAAGATTCCACCATTATCAATAATCTACTGATCAAAAACTTATATTTTCAAAAAAGATAACCCAGTGATTAAATAACAACTTCACTTTACTTTCTCAGACGTTAAATTGAAAATTTTTTCAAGTTAAGAATATAATTAAAAAGGGCTGTGGCTTTTGTTGCGAATTTATATTGATTTCAACAGTAGATGTATTGTTGCTTGCCTTGTTAAAATAACCAAATCAGACGTTCTACATTGATGTTGCAACAATAAAAACACGTAAAGAAATAAACCTAGTTTTTTAAAATAAAAATAAATTTTTATTTTTTACTTATATTAATTATATTTTACTGCAATGAATATGTAAAGTCTTATAAATCTAAGTAGTATTATATTGTATTGAGAAATCATATTAACATATCAGTGTTTTGTTAAATATCATAATTTTTTATGTATCACAGGCTAAGAGTCCTAAAGTTAAAAACTATCGAAAATAAATAATTCAAGCCAATTTAGCTTAAAAATAAATTCAAAATAAAATGACACGCTAATTGAAGTTAAAAAATTATCCGAAAAAAATAAAACAGGCTTAGCTTTGATTAAACTATCATGAACAGAAGGAAAGCTTGTACTGAAAAAGAAATTAAAACATGTATATTAATTTAAGGGCAGTTGGAAACCTCTCTCTATACTGACAATGTTGAATTGGCTGCCTTTAATGTATCTTTTCTCAAAATCTGTTATACGTACATGTTTGAAATTTTTCATACAATTAAAGTATACCTTTCTCATTATACTGAAATGTATTTTTAGCTCATTTTGAATTTTTTCATAATTTATAAAATATTTTATCAAACAGGAAAATTTGACCCATTTTCACATAAAAAAAACTTTTAAAAAATGATTTTTTGAATTTTTTACAAAAAGCTCATTCCAGTATATATTAGCCATCATTATAAAATATCATAAAAAATTTACATACATGTGAACAGTAGTTTCTCGGAAAAGGTATATCGAACATCAAAATTTACATTTAGAGATAAATTGATTTTAATATATACAGTGAGGCTTCTAATCGGCTAGTAAATAAATAAAAAAATAAATAATAAAAGGCTCAATTTATACAATAAAAGATACATGTTTTGGTTTATATCAGACATTCAACTTTTAAGCAAAATCAAAGTACTTTGTTTGCATTTTTCGCCATTCAAATGGGCATGGCCCATTTTCAACGATTATTTAAAAATAGGTTTTAAGGGTTTCTAATTACCCTAGAGGTTAAAGTAAGGTATTTTTAGAAAGGTTAAAATCTGTGCAATTTAAAAATATAAAAATCTGAAATTGTCAAAAAAATAAGATTTTAGCTTTCCACAAAAAAAAATCAAATCAAAATTTTAAAAGGTAAAAAAGGTCTATAGTTTCCATTAAATTCCGTTATAAATGCAAAAGTAGAACTGTGTGGTGCAAAAGTAGAAGGACAACATCAGCAAGGGTGTAGCTATCACCGTATCAATGACACGGGGCCCCCAATATTAAGGAGCCCCACCATGTGTCAGCAAAACAAACCTAAAATATTATGGAGCTGATAAAAGGGCCTCCAAAGAATCCTCCTCAGGGCCCACTCAGGACTAGTTACGCCAGTGCATTTGTGACATCTCTATCCGTGACCTTCGCACTAACAAATCCTCTTGGGGAATCTTTGGTCCTTATAAAAACTATTTTATTAAAACTTTCTCTCGAAAAAAGAAAACGTGAACATATAAATTATTACTATATAAAGTCTAGACTTCAAGTTAGAAAGAGAGAGATAGGGTAGGTTGTTAGCGGAGCAGTGATTAATCAAATTTAAAGTGTAGCGTAGATATTCAGTATTTGATAATTGTAATAATGAAGGTGACGATTTGTCCCTAGAGATAGAATATAGATTAGATACCTAAGAAGACAGTGTACTTGAACCAGAAGTAAGTGTTACTGGTAATTAATGTCTTCTCATATCCTCGCGCACCGCGTTAATTGTCTACATATTGCTTTCATTGGGAGCATCTCTTGGTTTTGATTGATCAAACTTGTGTTGTTGTTTGTGTTGCAAATAAACTAAGTAATATTGAACTTGGCTAGTCTTCCTTCCATTTCTTCCACATCTCAAGGCCCTGAGGCAAGATCCTTACAAATTCACTCCTCAGTTTCGAAGCGCTGTAGTAAAGAAACTAAGTCGAATGCAACAAAAAAGAATTTTTGAATGAAAACAGAAACGGCTCAAGATTTGAAGTAACCGAGTAACCAAGTTCTGTGAAACCTTGGTTGTTCGGCATACATCAATGTGATAGTCCAGTTTTCCTGTGCCACACTCTACTCAGCATGATACTATCAACATTATAGACAGCACGTGCGATCCTTTCATGCAGTTCTGCTACATAACGCAGCAAAGGGAGTACTAAAATTTGATCTTTTTCAAAAGACCAAGTTTTCAGATATCACGGATAACAAGTGCTGTAAATAACGTTGATAGTGCCGTGTTAAGAAGAGTGTGGAAGGATGCATTGATGAATGCCGTGTAACCTAAGTTTCACACGCAAAACACCTGTAAGGTTCTCGGATCCACGCCTAGAGATGTGAGAGAAAGGGAAGAAAGACTAGTTATGTCCAAAATTGCTCAACTTATTAAAAATTTCAAAATCTAAGAAATGCACCTAATTGAAGCAATACTTAGACAAATAACGGGGAACGCGAAGTATGAGAAGACTTTAAATACCACCACACTTACTTCGGGTTCGAATACACTATCTTCTTAGCTATCTAATCTCTATTTAATCTCTAGTGACCAATACCACTTTAATTATTACAGTTATCAAATATCTGCGTTACACTATAAATTTGATTAATCACTGACCCGCTAGTAATCTATCCTCTCTCTCTCTTACTAGCTTGAATGCTTAGCCTATTTATAGTAGACCTAATTTACATAATCACGTTCTCTTCTTCAGAGGGTTGGCTGCAAATAATATAATTTTAAAGGACCAAATATTTCTCCAGAGGACTTGTTAGTCAGAAGAACGCAGATAGAGACGTCACAAGGTATGCAAGTAAAATGAATTGTGTCTGTTTTCATTTAAAAGTTCTTTTATACTGTATTTGTCTTAGTTTTTTTTTTTTACTTTAGAGCTTTGAAACCGGGGAGGGAATTATGAATAACTCTATATTTCTAATATAGGTACATACTTGATACAACACTCACTAGGATATAGAAAAGATACAAAATATACGATACGACTCGGTCAAAAAGTGTCATAATCATTATTTTCTCTTTCGCCAGATTCAGAGAAATCATTTTTTTAAATGATGTCTCGACTTCTTATTATGAACAGACATTAATCCCCGCTTATTAATTGATGTTACGTTTCGGTTTTCTTACCGCGTCCATGCTGAAGAGAGTATTTGAACTCTTAAGATTTTCAGAAAAGTAATTGATAAATATTTATTTTTTTTAGATATATCTATATTTGTAAAATATTAACTCTTAGGTCCTTAAAAGCTTAAATTTTGCATTTTATAAAGTACATACTTTTATACAATATTATTTAACTCATGCACTACCGATTATCGCTTACAACAGTTTTTGTCTATAGTTTTTGTCTATAGCCCCTTTGATTGTCAGTTTCTCAATACCTGATCTTAACGAATCTCTACTCAACAACAACAGAGAACAAGTAATATGAAAAAAAAAAATTAAGTTAATTCCTACTTAGAGAAACAAAGAAAATTTTTATTTTAGCTACTTTGTATTAAATAGTTATAATTAATATAAATATGTATGTACATATGACAGAATCACAACATTAAGTGGTAATTAATTTTTGTTAATTATTATTAAACTATCGTATTGTTCATCCAAAACAATCATGTATATAAAATTTCATTCACCTGAATGCAGAGAAAAACCTTTTCAAGTTTCGACATAAGTCGCCAAAAGGGTCACTAAGTCGCCAACGTGGCTGTATTTGTAATTCTTTAAATAATTAGTTATAATCAATTAATTGTTACTAAATATAATTAAATTACTGAATTGTCATCCAAAATAATCTTGTATATAAAATTTCAGCTCAATTGAGCGCTTTAAAATGTACTTTATTAACGATTGAAAATTTCACCTAGATAAATAAATACATAGCGTGTGTGAGCTAATAGTAGGAATTGAAAAAGAAGTTTGGCTAGATTTTGAAACTTCGGTTTAATAGTTCCAGAGATCTCGTGATGAGTGTGTGAATGAATAAATCATCTTTCTCCTATATATGTACAGATTCAGGTACTGAATGAGCGATTGAGTGAATGTGAGTGAGCCCTTTTTCCTCTTTATAAATATTGTTATGTAGATAGGGGTTTTTGGATTTCATGCTTTTTCAGTCACAAAGAGCAAATCAGTTGTTGAAAAGCGATGAAAATTTACTGTAGAAAAACAATCTTTGAAATACAGGATGCAGCAATAGAATTCGCTTAATACATCCTAAAAGATCTCACTTTCTACAGCTCTCCGGACACAATTATCGGTGTCTAAAGATACAAATACGTAATGTTTAAGATTATTCGTAAGAACTCGTTCGATAGTAGCAACTAATCGCAACTTCAATGGTCAAAACAATTCCAACACAGTTTTAGCGAGCTACTCCTATATTTATAGGCTTCACGGATTTTTCTCGAAAACTCCGCTTACGTCTTAGATCGTGTTGTTAATAGATTGCTCCAGAATTTCCTGAAGAATCCATAACGGTCAACAACTAACCAAAAAGGGTCACCAACATGATGCCAACTTTGTCGCCACATTTCGCCAAGTTTTCATTGAATCGACATAATAGCGTAAGGAACGACATTGCTTGCGAATATTACAATTTTAGCATAAAATTAATACAGCAGAAAGTATTATTAACGTATTACACATCTAAATATAAATTATTAATACTATTTTAAGAATTCATCACACAAAATTCGTAACAATATATATAGATTCGGTACTGAATTTTAATTTTTATTAATTTTACAAATGTCGGGTGTTCGTTACAAGATTTAATTCTTATTCGTCATAAAAAGAGCATCATTAGTAAATAGATCAGAGGATTGGTTCATAGTGAATTAATAAATTTGTACAAAGAATTTTTCAAACATTGTAAGATTGATTTCCTTACTAAAATCTAATCTTTTAATCTACGTGCTTGGGTATGATCCAGTATTAAAATTTCATAAAATTTTACTATAATTTCTTAGCAGTGTATTTTTCTTAGGCATGAGTCATAAAAATAATAATTTTACATTATTCAGTTATACAAAACGAGTTTTCCATTTCAAATACTTTGGCTTTTTGCTTGATGTGTCCAGCATGAGATTTCACCATTTCAATATAGATCCTAAAAGGAATATAATTTTTTTAAAAAAATTTCTATTATTAGAGGAGTTGATTTTGCTATAATATACTATTTCTTTTTTATTTATAAATTAGATAAGTGTAGTCTTTAAAAAAAAGAAATACTGTTTTTTGGCTGCATTGATGTACAAGACGAAAATAATACAACTTCTAACCAAATTATACAAATAACACAGTTCTGGTAAAGTTCTAATATACTCGAGACTAAATTATTCCAATGATACCCCAGCGTAGAGAACTATAAAATTAAAATATGTTAATGCTTTAAATAAAGAACTCATAATGGCCTATTCAATAACCATATAGTAGTTTTTACAAATTTAATTTTATCACCTTTTTGCGAGAACAATCGATAGTGGTACACTATAGTATTGTGGTACACTTATTATATTTAAAATTGCATCTTAATTGAAATTCGTAAGATATTTATCTTATAAAGAAACGTCAAGAGGGCACAAATGTAAAGGAGGGGTCATAGAAATTCACACACATCAGTCACAGGAAAAATAAAAAAAAATCAATATCATTTGGTTAAGTGGTGACTAGTATATTTTTTGAAAATCAAATTTTTGGGCTTAAACATCCCCATCTCATCTTTTTGATAATGTCCCAAAAAATTTCCACAGTGTGATTTTTTTCACTAATGGTATTTTACTTACCCGCGCAATCAGTCACAAATCGAGCAAAAAACCAACTGGTTTATTTTAAATTTAAGGGTTTTAAGTAGTTTTTAAAAAAAATGATGTCACCAAAATTTTGACTTTCCAAAAAAAAATAATAAAAATTAAAATTTCTATACTATTTTAGGAAAAGTTATTTCAAAAGATGACCCATTTAATTAAAATTCTAAAATTGACAACTTTTTGGGGCCCTTTTGGGTACCCCGTAAAATTTTAAATTATTATTTATAAAAACTCTTCTTACTAAACGACTTCATTTCAATAAATTCAATCTCAAACAAAGCAATAATTTTAAAAATAAAAAGGAAAAACCATTTTTTTAACACTTAAAAAATTAAATGTTCGAATTGTTTGTTTCTTACTTCTTAACTGGCCTAAAATGTAAACAAACAGCGCCAAAGGATTGCTGAAGCAATGAAAGAAAGAAATATAGCTTGTTATCGAATCATTATCAAGTGATTGCTTTTAAAAAGGTGAAGAACCTGCATTCGTGTTGAAGACAACATTTCAAATTGTTAATTCAATAAAGTATTAAAAAATTATTTTCCATTTTATCGTGAAATTTATTGCTTAGTTTAAAAGAGTTACACGCTTAAGATTGGATTTTTTTAGATGAAATCCATTTTATATATAAAAAAAATTAATAATAAATGTTATGAATAGAAAAGTAGCAAGTGTTGCATCATTTTTAAATCTTAACTAAATGGGCCATCTTTTGAGAGATTTACTTGGAATTTATATATATATATATATATATATATATATATATATATATATATATATATTATATATATATATATTTAAAGTCAGGATTGAAAAGTTTAACTTCCCAAAAATTAAAAAAAGTAATAAAAAAATAGAGCGAACCCTTTTCCATCGCTAAGGTTTTGGGGGAAATAAATTTTTTTAAAGGTGGAGCGGGGCACTGTCAAATAGAACCATACTCGAAAAAGGGTTTGGGGGGACTCCTCCCAAAAATTTTTGTCTATTGTTCTACTTCGGTTTGGGGCCCAAAAGGCCCCCATGTTGGTTTTAAAAGGATTTAAACCCAAAAAAAAGAAAGTTATTAAAAAGAGATGATACTTCATTTTAACAGCAGGCCTGGGGCCTGTCATATATATATATGGATAGTTAGATTGAGGTGACATCATTTTTTAAAATCTCAACTCAGACTACGTGGATTTTAAATAAAAAAAACCAGCAAAGCTCTTTGCCCGGCTTGTGACTGCGGTTAACAGCATGGCTATGTAAGATGACATCAATGGAAAAAATCACTATAATATAGTGAAATTTGTGGTCACAGTACGGAATAATATGAAGGAGATGGTATCAATTTTCCATATTTTCAAAAGTTTACTAGCCATCACTAACCAAACAAAGGCGAAAGAATGTGATTTTTCTTTTATTTTACCCAGAACTGATATAATGCTCCCTTTCATCTCATGCCTGCTTGTTGTTGAGTTTCGGGACACCCTGTATATTTACCAAAGTTCCATTTTCAGCATAAATAATCGCTTTCAGTTTTATTTTTATTAATTTGCGAAGTGTTATTGTTCGCAGTCTTACCCTTAATATGCTAATAAGTTAATTCAAACTTTAAGCATACATAATGTTATTACAACACCTTTATTTTGCAGGTTTTGCATTCTATTTAAATTTTCTTTGTTCAGCTCACATAGGTAAACCCACATGGTTATTGATTTTTCATAAATATATGTTGATTTAAAAAAACGCTTGCAGGAAGTCAACTCTTTTTGTGAGTGTATCGAATACATACGGGACGTAAAGGATTATTGATAAAGTTGACACATGCACTCGTAAGGCGAAAGTTAATGCATCAAGTCACATTAAAAACGAAATGACTACGGTACACGTGATGCTAAAGATGTAAGTTCTGTGTTTGGCAGATCATGTGTTCAAGTCTTAAACGTAATAAAAATCACCCAGAGGGGGATGCTATTATTAAAGTTGGTGCTTACGTATTATACCATCGGCCAATTTCGTCAAATCAAAATACGTCGCTAAATGACGTGATATACAACCAATAGGGAAAACCGTTCTAGCGCACGTCTGAATACAGTCATAATAATGATGACAATATTTGGTGACATTTTAAACTAGCGATGACTTTTAGTTTGGCGAAATTGGTAATACGTAGTGCCGGTAAAAGTTTAATAAAACCCTTTAAAATTTAACAGTACTTACGTATAAGCCCGTTGACCATTTTCGCCGAATCAAAAACCTTCGCCAAATTCCTAATAATTTTATATTCCTAGTCTACCTAGTAACGAAAAAAACAACATTCCCGAACATGTTCGAACACAGTAATCTTGTTTATAATTTGTCTTATTTAATTTGTATTTTTTGTGGAAGATGATTCAAACTCGAGGCTTAACTGCTAGGGAAAAACAGGCAGTGGAATATTTCTAAAATTACGGAATTATTCCTTCAAAAGAAGAATGTATAAACAGGCACAGACATGTCTATTTATTTAAAAACAAGCCAGCAGTTGACTGAATAATGTAATTTGTTGTCAAGCTTTCATCTATTTAAAATTTAACTGCCTTATTTTTTCGTTAAATAACGGAATTTAAGTAATGAAATGTAATTTAAGTTGAGCTATTTAAATAAATAATATTTCTTAAAAGAAATTCTTCAGAATCTTCGTCGACTGGTCAACGGGCTTATTCTAAGTAAGTACCAATTTAACTTTTTACTATAGCACCTGTATCGCATCGATAATATTACAAATGCTCTTGATGGCGAGAGCTAAGAAAATTATTCGACAATCCATGTCTTTACCTGATAAGTGCCATTTTCGGTACTTACTTATTATCGCTCCTTGATACCAAAACATCAAAGATTCTAGCGTGTTTTATATGAAAAATTACTAATCAGTCCGAATTTGGTGGAAAATGGCGCGATTCAGATGGATATGTGTCTTGAGAACTTCTTTCGCTAAGCCAAAAAAATAATGCCGTGTTATTTACGTATTATCACAACCGTACTGGTGTCATTATATGAAACGAAGCTACATGGTTGCCAATTCAGCGCGTGCGACAAATGTGAACCGGGTTGCCAACTTGGCGAATTATCTTGAACGTTGGCATTGTTGCGATGGTACATAAGTACCAGTGTCTTAACGTACACCCCCGTAACCGTGGGGGGGGGCCCCAAGTTTCTAGAGGGCCCAGAGCCTGACCTGAACCAAGTAAGTACCCTTTTGTAATATCCGGCTTGGGGCCCAAAACCTGACTTTGCAGGGGCCTAATATTCTTCGTTATGTCGGTGGTAAGTAGCAATATCATCATTCGATATGGATGTTGATACGGTTTTCCTGACTCATTAAATGTTTGTCTATCTTGAGAGATTTGTGGCTGCCTAATATTAGTGGTTTAAGTTTAATTAGTAGAAGTGTGCCAATTTTCATGATCCACGGGATTTTGCAGACGTAAATTTTTCTCTAATTTGCTAAGAAAATTATTGACCCTTCTACAATTTTTCTGCATTTTAAAACACTCTTCTCTATAAATCATGACATTAAGGGTACTTACATATTATCGCAACCTATTGGCGACATTATATGAAACGAAGCACATGATTGCTAATTCAGCGCATACGACACATGCGAAATTGGGGTTGCCAACTTGGCGAATATCTTGAACGTTGGCGATTGTTGCGATAATACATAAGTACCACATTAAGTTATTACGTAGGAAACCCAACTATATTCATTTGTAAGATGAGAAACTTCACGAATACAAAATAAATTTTATCTCCAACTTAGTAAATTGGAATTTTGTTGTCATATTGGATAAGGGGAATATTTTTACGATTACAGCTATCACAACTTAGTACATAATTGTCTTCAACAACTTCCTTTCCCTCGAATTCAAAGCAGAAATATAAAAATAAGTAAATGAACGCAATTAGTTTAATCTCTTTCATATAGCTTCTATACATAGATCGACGAAATTCCTAAGTTTTTTAAAACAAAATCTAAAATGTCACAAAATGGTAGAAAATGGTTATCACGAAGGAAAGAAACCAAAGCTCTTCGAGAAATCTTAAAAAGGGTATATATTGATCATCTGATGCATTCTGAACGTTTTTGCATGGTTTAGATTTCTTAACATCACAGTTTTTGCGAACACATAGTTTTTGTTTTGAGTTACCAAATGCTGTCTCATCATATTTTTCACTTTTTAGCAATCCCTGGGTGTAATTCTCTAAATTTTTAAATGTACATATTTCCGGATATTTTAAATAATTTCCGAGGAAATTTTTCGTGATTTTTGGTTTTTCCTTTGCTTTTTTACTGTCGGAATTATATTCAAAATATTCAACAAGGTCACTAACACTCTTACAAGATGTTGCTTGAACAACTTGTTTATCAGAACTTGATGATTGACTTGTAGAATCTGCTTCAGTTTTCGAAATAGTGTTCTTTGACAGGTGTGTCGTTCTCAGTGAAATGGAATTTGATTGCTCTTCTAACACTGTCCCTTGTTTAGAAAGACTTGAAGGTCTTTTTTTCCTGTACGATTTCTTTAATCCATTTTTAACCATATTACAATGGTCCAGAAAATCTTTTTTATTAATTAGTATACCGATCTGGATCGGATTGACGCCAAACTTTCGCGCCTTATCCAAGCTCTTAGAGTTATTGCAGCATTTATCATCGATTTTTTCACATAGTAATGCATCATCTTTTATTAGCTCAGACTTTGATGTATCTGCATGATCCGTTACAGATGATGAATGTTTACTGTTAGCTGGATACGTAATTAAATCAGTTTGATTTCCCACTGTACAATTTTCTTGTTCACTAATTTCTAATTCCCCACTTCTCGTTTTTTGTTCAACTGTTTTTATGAATTCGGCTTCCGTTGGGATGTTTTGGAATAGAGTCCCCTTTTTCACTTTTTCGTCTTCATCATTTTCCTCCTTTTCATCGTTGAAATGGTGGGTGGACTCAGATAGCTCTTGCTGATATGGTTTATTTTTTATTTCCCCTTTTGGTTCGATTATATCGTTAAAACATGATGCCTTAGAATTATCTCCAGCTGATAAATCTTCGAGGTATACTTCTGGGGTTCTGGAATTTTCCATCGTAAAACAATTAAGAAATAAAAACTTTTACAGAAATAATCTGTTTAAAAATTTTGATATAAATATAACTTGAAATGTGTAATGAATACGAATAAAAATGTCACGTTGCACGATTTTCAGTGGCAACAAACATAAATATATTTATTATACGTGAAATTTAAATGCTGCAGTCTTCTCACGTGTAATCCGATCTTATAATTTTGTTTATGCTGTTTACTTTTCAATTAAACAACATTCAATAATTTCAAAATATGGTAATTAATGTAATTTGGCATATTGTATTAATTTTTAACAACTCAATTTGCTTACGTCACAATGGGTTCCTACGCACGTTAACATCACGGGCAATGAGATTGCTGACTCTCTAGCAAAAGATGGCGCAGCTCAACACACTATGAACTCGGCCGCTCTCGCCTATTCAGAACTGCACTCCACCTACATCAACAACAAAAAATCAACTGTTCCTCCTGCTCATCATGGTATGAGGCTAAACGACTTGGTGGTTCTCTTTTCCTTCAATGCAGCAGGAAGGAACCAATTATTCTGACTCGTTTCTGGAGAGGCCACATCCGAACTTTGACTTTTAGGGATGGAAACAAAGTTTTTCCAACTAGTGTAAGGTGTTCTGCCTGCCAGGCATCTCCAGAACACATTCTTGACTGTCTGGGGCTTTCAATACAAGACTTATATGAAGACCCTCTTATAGTATTGGACTTTTTGAGAGTTGTTGTTGTTGTATCCTCCCCCATTAGTCAGCAGTGCTAGACCAGGTCCATGACATCGTACACTTTCAGAAAGTTCAACACTAGCAAGGGATTATCTTCTAAATCCTTCTTGGTGAGCCCTATGCATTCAAGGATGTGAGCAGGCGAGGCCGGCTCAGAAGAGCAGTTCGTGCACATTTCAAAGCTCTTGCATCCTTCGGAAAATTTTATTGTTTTGATATGGCCACTTCGAAAGCGGGCTAGAAGAGTTTGATCCTGTCTTGTAAAACCGTGAGCCAGAGAGCCTCCAGGTGAATGAGATCATGAACTTGATCTAGCTTGGCTAGACATGGAGATCAGCAACAACAACAACACGTCTCTCAATAGTCTAATTCTACGCAGGGATTTTAGAAACTAAGGTAGAAAGAGCTCTGATGGGTGTGGACAAATTAACTGTATGAATGAAAAGTTAAAGTATAGAATAGGGGCCCCTTGGCAAAGTAAATTTTTGGTGACCAGAATCAGTCACCAAGCAACTTTTTTATAAATATCTGAGCAATTATTTTTATTAATATTTTTTTAATTTCTCATTAATATTTCTTTATTTTCATTGCAAAATTCCACTTTGTAAATTCCCGAAACACCTATCACTAAATTAAGTTGTTTGGCGAACAATTCTAGTTGCCAAAAATTTTGACTTCGCCAAAAATTTGACTTCGCTATTCTACACTTCAACCATGTCCCTCTGAAGATAAAAAAGACCATCACAGCATTCAAACAATACCGATAAAAGGTGCTCGTTCTCCAATAGCATGACTAATCTCAGTTAAAAGGCGACTGCGCTGAAGGAAACATAGTCCGCGATTGAAATAAGAATATGACTAGGCTTTTGAGTTCAAAGAAAAATTATTCAGTTGAAATTCATCAACAGTTAGTAGAAGTGTACGGTCACTAAGACACTTCGAAGAACACACACAAGACGAAGAAGTTTTGGTGCACGGAATTCGACAAAGACAGAACAGATGTGCTAGATAAAGAAGGATCATTTTAGGTCTAGCTGCTATTCAATCCACTGTGATTATACAATAATTGCCATAAAAATTTGAGTACCAAGAAAGAGTTGTCAGAATAAAACGAAACTTTGTATAGGTAAGTACATCGTTGATAAAAGTAAAGTGATTACATATTCAAAGAAAAATAATCATTTACCGTAGGAAAAAAAATCACAAATGAATGAAGGCTTTAATACACTGTTGGGTCTCCTCTAGCATGAATGCATGATGTGATACGGTCGGACATTGAGGCATACATGTTCCGTATGGTGTCCACCGATATCTCGTTCCACACACTTGCCATAATCGCGCCTCTAATTCAACCAAACTCGTAAATAGTCCAACTTGCCCTTCTGAATGATCCCAGATATGCACGATCAGTGACAAATCTGGGAATCGAGAAGACCAGGGAAGGGGATGTGGTGGAGGTGCTTCTCTGGAACCCTAGCAGTGTGCAGGCGAGTATTAGTCCTTTTGAAAGTGGTTCCTGGAAGTACTGTCATGAGTGGCAATACATGTGGATAAAGAATGTCGCGTACGTATTTCTGGGTTGTCATAGTGGCGTTGATCAATATTGGAGATGGCTGTGTGTCGTATGCAATGGCACACCAGTTGTAGGAGTGGTGTACCACTTAACAAGCGCGCGAAAGCACCCTTTCTCGTATTCGATTATCATCACTGTCCAAATTGAATCTGGATTTAACCTCATTCCATTCGGTGCAGTCCTATCCCTTAGAGCCCGACACTACTCTAAACGGAGGTGAAGGTTAGTGGGTGTCAATGGCAGTACAGTAATATGCAACCTGATAGCAACTTCCCTTTAGTCAGGCGCCTTCTGATGGAACGGGCTGACCTAGAAGAACATACTGAAGGTGCTGCATATACAAGAATGGCGGACAATGAGACAGATGGCGCTATGCATGCGTGTCATATGGTATGATGGTCTTCTCGAATATTGGTCTATCAAGAGAGTCCTGACCTTGGTCTCCGTGTAGCAAACATTTCTCTTTTCCACTGGTCTTAATGCCTTCTTCACAGTAAAGTCAAAACGGCCCAGGTAGCAAGCTACTCGCTGAGCTGACCACCCAGTTTTCATCATCTCTATGATGATTCCTCCCATCTCGAACTCTGACAGCTGTTCATATTTCCCCGGGGGTGGCTTAATGCATCTCTAGATAAATAGCACCCCTCTGCCACGGATTAAATACACACAAACAAGCTCTGCGTACCTGTTTATAAAACCCCCAAGATGCACGGAGTTCAACGCTCTCTGACGGCCTTAAGCAATGCAAAATGAGGTTGCATTTTCGACTTAAAACAGAAATTTGAGAATAAGTATCAAGAATTCTGGAAAAATTATTTAAATTCTGGTATATTTGTAATTTTTAAAAATCGATAGTCCATAATTCCAGCCAATTTTCAAACAGAACACATAGGTGCTAGGCAACTAGAGATCGTTTATTTACGTCGCATGGTATATCAACGAGAGGACTATTGGCGATGGAATAAAATTCAACCATGTTCAAGTGACGAGAGCGACACATGGGCTGGCTTCCTTTATAGTGCGAAATTAATATAACTCCCTCTGAGAGTTATATTAACCCACAGTCGTAATTTTGAACCATGGTCAAGTGACAAGGAAGACAATTGAGCTGGCAACCCCTTCTCCTAAGTTCCACACCACACCAACGGGAGGACGTTTGAGTCTTTACATATTCAACGTGCATCAGCCCCCTCTACACGACGGGTCTACAGCGGTCATGACACTCCTGCCATGAGTACGTGTGACCTTGACTCCCATTCCTCTCCGAACTTCTACATCAAAACCAATAGGAGGAATTTTAGCCGAGACAGATGTAACATGCATCAACCCTTTTACACCACGGGTCTTCACTAACACTAGGCTCGAACTCTCACGAGACAGAGCTACAACTAGATATCACATTAAAAGAATAATTTTATCATGACTCTTTAATGAACATCTCTCACTGTAAGATATAGATTACCAGAGAAAAATATTCTTCACTTTCTAGTAACGTCTTATTTATGGATGCACCAAAAGTGACTAATTATTTTCAGGATGAAGTACAGAAAGGATAAAATTAGGGGTAAAAGATACGATTGGAGAGCATCCAACAACATTTAATGATTCTGAGAAATCACTTTCATTAATCAAAGCATTTGTCTAAACATTATGCAGAGCATTTCACTAATTTCACATTATTGTTTTTAACTTTTTAAAGATAAAAAAGAATCACAAATTAATGATGTTTAAAGTAGTTGTGAATTTGTAAGATTTCATTAAACATTGCTAGTGAATTTTAGGTGTCGTTTCGTTTTTCCTTCAATGTAACACAGAAATGTTTAGCTGGACATTTTTGCTTTGAAAAATAGAAAGATTAGCCAAAATATTAAAATTATATAACTTCATTTTTATTATAGTCACACACTTTGAAGCTGCACAAGAGCTTTAACCGACAGACCTCGTAATTTTAAACTTTGATCAAGGCCGCTTTTCCGCTTAGGCACGTGCCTAGGGCGCAAAAAATTGGAGGTAAAAAGAAAAACTAAACATTACAACAAAAAAGAACCACCTCCTTGCTAGTCATGACATAAGCATTTCTACCTTTAAGAGAGTAAAGACTGAAAATGAGATCTAACATGGTAGAAAAAGCTTAAGGTATCCGACTACGTTCGGAACCGTAATTTTACAAAAGCGTGTAAATGGATAATATTTATGATATTTAGTGTCACTTAGATTAGAAAATGTATATAAAATTGTTTTAAGAATAGTATTATAATAAAAAATTATTTAAATATTTTGACAAAAGAACATATAGAATGACTCATTTTCAAAATATTCCCCTTTTTGAAAAATGCTTTATTATAATAAAATTTTTGTTTTGTATATAGCTCAGACCACTGTACAGAGGCTCAACTAGAGAAGTTTTGAAATATATAACTTAGAAATGTGGGAGAGGGAAGAAATTTTAAGAAAAAAACGCCGATAATTATTTTAATGGGTTGTAACTTTGAAAATAATGTGAATTTTTCAAAAATCTTAGTTGAGCCTCTGTACAGAGGTCTGAGCTATATACAGGAAAAATATTATTATAATAGAAGCATTTTTTCACAAAAGGAGAACATTTTGAAAAAAGGTTATTCTAAGTTAATTTTTTGCCGAAATATTGTATTTAAATAATTTTTGTCAAAATGTCCTTAAAACAATTTTATACATGTAGTCTAATCTAAGTGACGCTAAATATCATGAAAATTATCCATTCATGCAATTTTTTTTTTAAAGCATGGTTCCGAACGTAGTTGGATACCTTAACAGTTTGATGCAGCTATGTACTCAAAATGATATTACAATGGAAATTGATTACAATGAAGCCATTTTAGATTTTGCAATTCACAAAGCTTGTAGAAAACCAAACAGCGATAAGCGATGAAAAAAAAGGATAATTAACAAGTTGAAAACAGGTAATCAAATAATGAGTACTCTTTACTGCAATTGTAAACGATTTCATTAATTTACTGTACTAATTTCTAAAGGTGGAGGGGATCCTGGGATGCGCGGGTAAGAAATGAACTAGAGTAACCAAACCATGCAACTATCCTTTCCTTACGGCTGCCGGTTGCCAGTCCAGGACACGGTGAGTCCACAGGCGATTGATAATGGAAAGACACTCCAAAAGCAAAAACAGATCAAGGAAAAAGAGTGCGATAGTTAAGGGGAAAATCCTCGAACGAAAACTGCAAGGTAAAACTGAGGAGGGGGGTACTTAGAAGGTGAGGGGGTGTGACAATTTGAAGTGCCTAGGACGTTAAAAACAACTCTGACCTTGGTCAAGTGGCAAGGATCTCCAAACGTCCCCACCCCTCGATGAGGACTTTGATCTTCGACACATCAGCCCCTCTACATGGCAAATTTTCCAACTACTAAAAATGACAATGAACTATACAAATTATAGAAGAAACATTTTCTGTACATATAATTTTGAAATTAGTAATAATTTTGCATTAAATTAAACATCCTTGCATGTATTTCCATACATCAAAATACTTATGCAGATATTGCTTGAATAAATATCTTGGTTAGAAGAAAATTGAAATGCATTTAATTGATCAAAATATTGAAGAAGTGTTTTTTGAATGATACCTGAAATGGACAAAGAAAGATTCAGAAAATACAAAAAGAATGGGGGAGGGGGGAGTGATAAAAATTTTCTCTCGTAACACACACAATGCATTTCTTAAATTAAGTACACGTAATCAGAAATTACACAGGGCGATTCATAAAGTATACAGTTTTTCTGTGAAATATAAATCAAGAACAATGTAAGATATTGAATGTAACCTGTAACAGAATTCCTTGGGACTATTTTAAGTTTTTGTAGAGACAGTCACAGATATTCAATGTTACGGCCTTGCCACCAATAGCGAATGTGATACACTGTTTCAGCTTTATCCAGGACTTTTGCACGAATATTCAGTAGTCTTAAATTTTTCATATGATTGTTAGATAGATTTTCTAATTGAAGGATCTTTTCTGAATCATGATCAAAATGTTGTTGCACAGCAGTTGAGGATTCCATTTTGCTAAATTCAAGGTTACAAAGTGTCTTCCACTGCAGACACCACCATTTCGACTGATCAGTCACATGACAAGTCCATCATTGCTTACGTCATTTCTGTCAGGGGCTAGACACAAATTTTTAAAGTAGATCTACTTTATGGTTCACTAGAGAGGTGCCTATCTTTTATTATTACTGTTTTACAACATCTGAAAAATGTATACTTGTATATAAATTCCCCTGTATAAATGTTATCCATCCACAGTATATTAATCAAAATATGGCAGTTATCAAAATAATTATGTGATTATAAGAAGAAAGATTATTTTAGAGTGAAGTGTCATTTTAACATTTATATGGATACAAAATAAAGTAAGAATATATTAAAACATAATAGAAATGATAAAAATTCAGACATAGATTTAAATTCAATAAAGGAAAATAAGCACTGAATGTTCATGGCTTTATTATTCAATATGATGAAACTACAGATTTAAATATCAACATAAAAAATTTGAGGATTAACAATCATTCACATTATGAACATATAAGTTTGATATAATCAATGTAAACAATGTCCACCTCCAGAAGTAAGATAAAATCCTTAAAAACAAAACAATGGAATATATCTGGCATGAGCATTTAAAGTGTAGAGAAATTTCCCCTTTATTTTTATATAACTTCTTTTGTTTTCTGAATTTCTCAAGCACCATAAACATATAAAACAATGGACTGTAGAAAAAATATAAATTAAAAGCAGTAAAAATAACACTGGTAATGTGTAAATCAATGAGAATGAATACATGCAATATGAGGCACATCAAATATACACACCACAAGATGATATATCACATAAGTTATATATTTATAAATATATTTATATGTATGCACATGGGTAATATTTCATATCAATGTTACAATTGTTAATTATAGTGGAAAAATTATACCAATATAATAAAAAATGGGAATTGTATATTCCCCTCTTTTTACTAATTTCTCTTTTCAAATGTAACAAATTTATTTAATTGGACGGAATGTGATTTTGAATATTTGGCTTGAAAAAAAAATAGGACAATTTCTAACAGTTATGTATTGCTTTTATAGTATAAAAATCAATAAAACAACGTTTAATTTTTAAACTCGTCATGACAGGTAACAATCGATACAAAAATTCTCTTTTTAATACAATCTTTTAAACAGTTATAAATGTGTGTTATGTCAGAAACATTCAACATTATGGTTACATTGAAGAAATTCTCACCTATAGTAGTTCAATTGAGCCAGTTACATTTAAGGTTATAAAAAATATAGCTTAAAAAACAAAATTTAAAAAAAACGTTCAGTGACACAAAGATTTGATTGAGAAATACTGACATTTGCTTACACAGACCAGAATTGGAAAACCTTTCAAAACTGGAAAGCCACACTTTGGTAATGGTGAAGTAATTTGAATGATGTAATACATAAAAATTCAAAAAACTTCAATAAACTGTTCTAAGAAAAATACTTTTTTTAAAATGTTTCCTTCTTTTTTGCCTTCACAAAATTCTTAAAATTCCAAGCAACCTCAAATGGGCAAAATACATGTCCTATCAGATGAGGTTTATTTGTTAATTTTCTTTTCATTTGAAAGATAACAAAGATAAAAAAAGAATTAAAATAAAACTAACGATGAAGTTATCAAAATAGATATACAACCACATATTAAAATTTTAAATTTTATCTTTTTGCTGTTACATTAAAAGAACAAAACTAAACTAACTTCATTTTACAATTTCAAATTTATTTTGAAAGCCACATTTAAAAGGCCATGAAAACTCTCTGGAGCACTTTATGACAGCCCGTTCTCCAACTCTAGCACACACATTGAGATAAAAAATTAACCAAGATTATTTATATTAAACTCTTGTTAATTATTAACAACTGTATAAAACATGCACATGTTGAGAAAGACATACAATTCATTTTATATACACAGCATAATTTAGTAATACTTTACAAAATCCATCATATGTTTATTGTTCAAAATATGACATGTAAGGAAACAAATATAAAAATCCAGAACTTTCATAAAAGTTTTATGAACACCTTTTTAGCATGAAAATGCATCCATTATGAAAACAGGTTTCTTTTTCGTGATGTAATGAACTACTTACTGTAATACTGCAACAAGTTTAAACTGAGTTTCCATCATTACAATCATAAAAGGCAAATTAAATGAAACATTGAATTAGTCATGTCATTTTGAAAACAATGCATGACTTGCAGCATTGTAACAGACATGTACTGTATCACAGATGAAATCACATTTTAAATAACCACTATTTAAGTAATAAAAGGATCCCTTAAAAATCTTCAAAAGTTATCATTAATTATCATTCATTTCAATAATAACTACTATATTTCATGAAATAAACATACAATGGATTTTGCGTGATAGAGTTTACATTTACCTCAATTTGTAGAATAAATAATTGATACAAATTAAAACATCAAAAACATGACTAGAAAATTCAACAATTATATTGATTTAAATTCAATTAACTACCTCCCTCATAAAAAAAAAGAATTATCATAAAACAAATTAAAATTTAGAATAAGTTAAATCTGAACATTTAAAATTTCGTAACTGAACAAATTATTTTTAAAAAAGTTAAGAATAATGCACTTTTACAATATGAAATTTTGCAAGGGAAAAATTGTGGTATTGTGAATATTTTCTCAGTATGTATATTTTCTATAGCTTATGATAGAGAAAGCCATCACATACTTATATGAAATATATTAGTACAATATAAATGTATAAAGTTCAACAACAGAAACAGATATATCTTTATATAATGTAATAAATATATTAGTATGTGCAATGATATAGAAGTGCATACTACTCAAAATCACACATTGGTAAAATATTTTCCCCATCAATATATTACTAATGATTCTCTAGGAAAACTTTTAAATATGTTAACAATATATATTCACATATCTTTGTAGCATTCTCTATTTTAATTTGAATATTTCCAAACAATATACTAACAAATCCTCGATTCTTAACAAAGTTTTAATCATATAATCAAAGTCATTAAAAAGCTTATTTTATTTGGAAAAAGATTTTTTATTTCTGATAAAAACTTCTGTATATTGATAATATTAGCACACTATTATCTATTTTTTTCTTATTCTAACAAATGATAAATAAAAAAATGATTATTTTTCTAATTAAATTAATTTTACAAAATATAGCAAGAATATTTTTTAAATATTTCTAGATATTTATACATTAGTTATATATAGATAACTAAATCTTTTAATAATTATTTGCATATTTGTCAACATTGTTATACAATATCAAAAATAAAATAAATTATAAATTAATTGCACATATTTTCTTCAAAGTTATATATTTCTAGTAAATAAAACATTCCATTGGAATAATTTTCTTTAAAACACTTTGCAATAAAATAAATACAGTAGTTAAACGAAATGAAGAACTTAAATGTCAAACCAATAAAATAAATAGAGTAGTTAAAAGAAATGAAGAACTTAAATGTCAAATATATTTGATGTAAAATCATAAATTTTGAAAAATAATAACAACCAGCACATTGCCGATATTTTCTTAGCAATGCACTATTGATGATTATTGAAAAAATTATTCAGCAATAAATCTTAAGAGGTCACCTAACACAAGCATTAATCTGTTTATTCATTTAAAAAAATTCAACAAATTTTTGGAATATCTAAGATAATTTTCATTATATGATTAAAAATTCTAATGTATAAAAAAATCAATCCATTTTTTGAAATTAGATAAAATTGATTTCTTATTTTATAAAAAATTAAAAAACTAAATATAAAAAAATAAACTTGCAAATATAAGCTTTGGGTTCCTATATACAAACACCATGTTAATACTGATACATAGAATTAAAGAATTAATGCAAATTAAAAAAGAAAGGTATTTTATAAAAAAATAAATAAAAATTACTTTCCTAAAAAGGCATTTTTAAATATAGATGCAATTCATACTATGAATATGTAACATATTCTTATTCCCGAGATAAAATTTACAGAAAAACCACACATTTACATGATATACATTAAAATTAAACAGTTTTTGTGATTATAAATTTCTTATTTTTCTTGTCACCTTAAAATTATTTGAACTATATGAATCAATAAAAAAGCACAAATACAAGGAAATAGTTTACAAGTATTGCATTCAAAATAAATAAAAAATACAATTAACCCATTTATACATAATTAAAAAAAAGAAATGACTAGATAATTGGCAGTTAACAAAAGCTATATATCATTTCTATAGATAACCTAGCTAGGCAAACAAGGAAAAAAATTGAAGAATTCCGCTATACTGACAAAATGATCTCACTAATAAGTGTTAAATCTATCTAAAAATAAGCCAAGACAACTTATGAATACATACTTAAAGTTATTGGATTTCATTAAAAAAACTTAGAGAACTTCTCATCTTTAACTTTTATATTATTCATTTAATAAAAACATTAAGCAAAAGAGTGCTGTGGCTTCATAATAAAATATAATGCACTCAGAAAAATACGATACAAACAAAAAACATGACTAGAATCACTTTTGGAAAAATAATTTTCAGATTAATGATATAATTGTTCTATGCACATAAGGAACAAAATATACTTTAAATTCACAATTATCTTAACAATAGCTCATTAAAATAAAAAACAGTAAAATTTTAACCTAAAACTATTTTTTTTCAAATTAAAAAGTGATGAGAATGAATTTTTTTTCAAAATTGCCATTAATTATATTTTTTAAATTTTAATTATTCAAATAAGTTAAAAGAATATATAAGAATTTCATAAGTAAAGGTACAAAAGATGTATAAAAACATCCTGTAAGATATAAAGCATATAATGTGCGCATAAATATATATATTAATAGTGTACGATACTTCTATGTAACTGCATAAGACAAATTAAAAATACAGAAAATTACATTTACAGTCTAGGTAATCTCGTGAAATACAATACTGAATATATTGAATCCTTTAAAAAATATAACTATAGATAGATTATTATAGATGCCAAATAATGATACTATACAAATCTATAATTTCTATAAAGCAGAAATGATTATAATACATTTTCCTCATGCATGGGAATTTATATTTTCCTTTTAAATTATATTTACTATAGTAAACATACATTTTCTAATTATTTTATCTTCCATGAAATATTTTAATTTGTTAAAATTATATATATTATCTTTATAATATATACAATCAGCATATACAGTATAGCTTTATTAATCTAAATAAATTGGGATTCTAAGCTAAATTAAATACAACCCATGCAATGATTTTTCATAATTTGTAAAATTTTATAATGTACAAAAAAAAGCCAAATCTGAAACATAAATAGTTCTTATTTAAACCTGTTCTTTTTCTCAGTAACAAAAATCATTATTAGGATTTAGTCTCAATCTTACTACATAAGAGATAAAAAAAAAGACAAGTTCATGACAAAACATTAATTTTCCTTTTAAACAGGGAAGATGTAATAACATAGAATAAAAGTTTGACTATGCTTTCTGACAATGAAAAGCATACAAAACATGTCAAAAAGTAATCCAAATTAACATTAAAAACATTGCATTCCAAAAAATTTTGTGGCATAATATATCACAATTTCTATCGAAAGTTATTGTTATGAAAGGGAAAAATTTTTTTATATATATTTTGAAATTGTAATAAAAAAAAGGTTCTTTTATTGCACTAATGAAAGTTTTGATTTAAAAAGAAAACTATGAATGCCAAAAGACTACTTTTATATTTAATTAAAAAAATTAATTCTTTCTTTAATTAAAAAAAAAAAAAAGAATAAAAAAATGGTCATTTTATTTGTAAAAAATACAACCTATCCTCATAAATCTAGATTTCTAAGAGGAATTTTGAGTAATCTATAACAGGGTGCACAACTCAAATTTGTAAGGAGTCAATAATGGGATGTTGAAATTGGCACAAGGGCACACATTACAACAAACAAAATCTTTATAAATGAGGTGTAGTTGCTGTGTATGTAGTATCAATCACATACCGATCCCCACGGGTTGTATATAATCAATCAATGGGTGCATGTTGTGCACTCTTGATCCAAAATAATAAGGAAACATTCAGAATAGGAATAAACTATTAAATACATAAAACTCAACACTGTGAATATGCAACACTACAATCAAAGATGCTACTTTGTCACCACAATGATGTCAATGATACATATTTTTTTACAGGAGATACAAAAAAAATACAGGACAAAAGAAAATATTATACATATATATAGTAACTGGTTATTCAGTAGCCAGTTTATTATTATGAACAGATATTTTAGTTGACTATTTCCCCCTCCTTTTATAGCTCTCCAAAATTAAATTTAATACATACAACTATAGTGCATAATATTTTGATTGTTTATTAAGATTCAGATCCCAAATGTAATTCATATATTTAGTTTCTAACCAAAAAAGAAAACCTCCTTCACATATAAAAATAATGCATTAACTATTATTTTAACATGATAAAAACTTAATTATCAATGATACTTTAGTAAATTCAAACACTTCATTTACTTTTAATATGCAATGAATGAGAATCTTTTGAATTTACAGCAAACATCTGAAAAATTATGTACATGTTTATTTTTTTTAAATAATATATCTGTGTGTAAAAGCAAAAAACCAAAGTTTTCTCCTTTTTTTATATTAATATTACCAATTACATTACTTAGTGCACTTTGCAAGACATTCACATACATCAATATAGTCTTTCTAAATTTTTTATATGGTACACCATTGTCAATAAATTTTCTTTAGCAATAATATTGTTATGAGGATAGACTGTATTTATTATTCATGATTTAAATATGCACACACTCAACATTTTTAACAAACTGAATGCTTTAGAGTAAATGTAGAAAAACTGCTTCTGCATTTTTTAAAATTAACAACTGCACCAAATTTTCCTTTTATATTTTGTCATAATTGACCATTAAAAAACACAAAGTTTTAGAAACATCTATCAGTGCTATAGGATGGAATTGATGATATATATGTATAGGATATATGTTTTCAGCCACAAAAGTGAACATGTAGTATAAATCATGTTCCAACAGTAAAATAATAAAGGAATAATTACAAGTATTCACAAATTACTTAACTACTCTTTCGGATGAACAACTGGTGATTACTATACTAATACAAATCACCTATATGGAATTAACGTGTATTTTTTTTAAAAGCAAATGACTCATTGACTAGATAACTGTACATCAGCATGACTAAAGAAATTTTCAATTTGTTTGCGAGCAGTCTTGGGGCAGGTGCTAACATACACTAATCCAGTACAACCAGTGGATGTAGCAATATTTTTTGCAGTTTCTAAACACATGCTTATACAATCTTTACCATTGTATTCCAAACCTATAACTGGTCCTAAAAAGGTTTTAAAAAACATTTTTAAAATAATACAAAATAAAAAATCCTTTTTTTTTTCAGAAAGAAAAACAAGTAAACAATAAGTATTTAAAAATGATTAAGAGCACAGTAAATATTTAAGCTCAGTATTTTCCATGTAAATACCTATGCAACTGAATGGATTAAAAATAAAAATATGGAGTGGTAAGTAGATATTGGAACTAAAGTATTAATTGAGAAGTAACAACTGACCATTATATTGTATTAAGTTGAATAGGACAAGTATTATGTTTGGGTCTGTCTGTGAAGCAGTGGAAGTTGTAGAAATCTGAGTATCTGATTAAACGAAAGAAGCCATTGATGACAAATTTTGGAGCTACACTTATTTGTCAGAGAATTATTCATACATTTAGATCATACAGTGTATTCTGTATTGGAGGGAACAATGGAAGCACATACAGAATAGATTTGTTATTTACAACATGCTGTTTAAGAATTTATGAACTTTAGTAACTTACAATAATAAAAAGGATTTGTAGAGGCTAACACCTGTAATTATCCATTTTTGTAACCGCAAGTTACTAATCAAGATTAAAAACTTAGTGGGATTTTTTCAAAGTATTTGTTAATGACAATTTATATGACAACCCAAGCTAATAAACTTTTTAAAAAGATTTCTGGATCAGAAAAGAAGTCAAGCTCTGAAATAATGCAGATAACATTTCATATAATAACTCAGAGACTTATAATAAAACAATAGTTGCAAGATAAAACAGTATTTTGGGATAAAAAGTTTGGTTTATAAAGCAATAATATTTTCAATTAGATAACATTTTTAATCTTTTTATAGTCATGTACCCATTTAGTCATGTACCTTGTATCACAAATCCCATCACACATAATTATTAACATCTATATGTACAAGCACAGTAATAATATAATACATTTTTATCAGTTATACAAAAATGGTGTACAGTGGTAATTATACACTTATTACACTTTAAAAGTTATCTTAAGGTGGTTTAGCAGCATTTAGTAATTTAAAATCTAGACTGAAAAATGATGACTGAATTTATTCTGAAAAATCAGTTCATGTGCTCTTTTTTTTTAAATAAGTGTAGGATGAGAAAGCTGTTTCCTTTTATATGGTCCTTATGAACAGTAGCAGAATCATGATAGCCTTGTTGAATAGTTCAAGGTAATAGGTAATTGCATCAAATTTTAAAACTAAAGAAATAACATAAATAAGAAGTGTTGACTAAATATCAACAAATATCTTTGTTTTAAGGTTTTTCACAAACTTATATATATAAAAAAAATAACAGAATAAATTTTAACAGAAAGCAGCAACAAACAATATTTCTCTCTTATCAAAATTTTACACACGTTTCCAACTATTTTATATCTCTTTTTATATCATTTTATATTAAATACAATAAATTATTACAAATTGCCCATTCCATAATAATGAATGATTAAATACTTCTGCAATATAAAAAGATTGACAGCTTTTCATCATCATACTTTAAAGCTTAACCTTTGTAATTTTGAACAGTAATTAAGTAACAATGATGGCAATTGAAATGGTACCCAACTCTCCAAACTTCCACACCATGCCTAAGTAAGGCCTTGGCAAATTTAGCATGCATCAGCTCCTTTACATGGAGAATGCAATATAGGACTTAAATGCTATGTGTGTTTATGTGAAAACAATAGGACAATTAATATTTTAATACAAAGAAATAAAAAAAGAACATTTATGTGAATCTATTTCAAAAACTAATTTAAACAAATAAACTAATACAATTATTTTAAAAAAAAGAAATAACCAAGGAAAATGGAATTCATACTCATGAATATGTATTTTAATACCAACCTCTTTTTACCACTTTGTTATAGGCATTTGTTCCAAATATTCTTTCTGAAGCTTCTTCTTCCAATAAAATTTCTTTTGTTCGAAGCAAAATATTCTGTAAATGAAAATGAAGTAAACACACAAATATGCTCTTTTTTATAAAATTCAGATCTTCCAAATAATCACACTTATAAGTATTTTCATCAAGCATGAATCAGAGATTTATAAATGGCTTTTATAAATGCTTCATATTGCTTATAAAGGTAAACATTTTACTGGTTGTAAAAAGACTTTACAAATTTACATCACATTAAAACTCATATGAAAATAAATTTTAAAATATATTAACTTTTTTTAATAAAAATCTGTAAATATTGGCAAAATATAATCTCAACTTCATTATCAAAAATATTTTCAATTTTGATAAGTAATCAAATAATTCATTTAATTTTTAAATATTTCTAAATTGATTAATGATATATAAAAAAGAAATGATAATAACCAACATATATCAGTAAAGTAAAAAATATCTTTTGTATAGGAATTTATGTATTTAAAATTTGAATATCCTGAGAGTAAGAGCAAAAATGTCTTGACAAATACATTTTGGTACTTTGCTGCAAGATTTTTAAATAATGAAATGCACTTACATCTGTTTGTTCCAATTCCTTAATAAGAGATAAAGCCCGATTTTGTGCATGGCCATCAGCAAAGAACACAACGAGGCAATACTAAAAGTACACATATAAAACTCAATACGAGTTGATACACAATTTTTACAACACAGTGTTTCTATATTTGAATGCATTCAAAATAAAAAATAATAGTTTATAAAGCACACTAGAAAGCTAAATACCTGCATGGATAATCTTTGTAAGCAACCATGAGTTTGAGGTACAAGACTGCTTTGAGGATCAGTCATGATTTGAAGATCACCTAATTTTTCAGGAGATGGCAGAGGAAAGAAGTCCTCAATTCTGGCATCCTATAGAATTTAATGTAACAATGTATATAAACAAGATATAATATTTCTAATAAAGAAATTATTGTATCAGATTGAAAAAAACACATACAAGATATGATTAAAAGAATTAAACTATATTTCAGAATTTTAATCAAAACCAATTGATATCAATGCAATGAAAAATAAATTCACAAGTATTCTAAAAGTTCATTAATTAAGAATTGTATATGAGGGTATACAAAATACATGGGGATTTTTTCACACAAAAGATGGATTACATTGTTTCTTTAGGCAGACTTGATAACCTAGAAGTCCTTTTCTTTTTGTACAATATAAGCACACGCCTTATATCTCCAAATCAAAGGCAACTGAAAGATTATATTTTCATAGTTTTATTTCAACTGTTTTAAAAAACCTTCCTAATTACCTGTACCAGAGAACAACAATATTTTCAGTTCAATGAGGCACAATTTAATTTTTTTCTTCAAACCACTATAAAACTAAGCATCTTGCGAGATTCAACAAATCAATAGTAAGCCTTTTGTGTATTTGAATTTCTTTCTCTTACAGACGCATTGTTGCTATTATAGCAATTCCTTCGCATCTCAGTTAGAAGTGTTACAATTGTCTTATGTGTACCGTGGCATCTGTCTGACAACCAGCAGGTTGGCGATTCAAATCATATCTCAGCTTTGTTCCTACCAGTAACTTGAAAAGAGAACTCAAGATTGCAGCACAAACAAATAGAAATTGTTTTGAAGAATCCAAGACTCACTCCTAAAAATAACTAACACAATTAGATACAGTGCATGAATTAATAGACTTGAGATTGTAGATGATGTCAATGGAAAAACATTTCAAAAGACATTCCATACAATAATGGATGGCAAAAAATTCTCTAAACAGCATTTCTCTTAAAGCTCCTCAATAAATTTGACTTTCCTTTTCTTTGAGAAAAGAAAAACCCCCTTCACTAATGGTTACCAGTAAAAGTGCTTAGCAATTGGCTTGAAGGGGAATTCTTTTTCAGCCCAGTTGTCTAAAATACAACAAGACACATGTCTGCATGTCTATGGATCAGTAAGCTGGTGCTTAAAATCGCACATAGCACTCAAGATCCAGCACAAAACTTCTCAGTTGTGAATACATTGTTTATATGCATCAATTTTATTTATTAACTATTAATTTTTAAAATAAAGGTAATACTTTAAGTAAAAAATATTACCAATGCTTGTTGCACTTATAGACTGCATAGCAAATTTATATTAAAGTTTATTAGTTGCATTCTCAAATACAACATTCATAGACAGTTGTAACAATGTCCAATGATATTTCTCTTTCTACCTTTACAGTTTTAGTTACGAATATATTTAGTCCCATTACTCCAAAAATTATTCATCAAAATATCTTATGTCTATTGGATATAGCTGAAATAGTAACTTAAGCTATTGGTATTTCTAGACATTTTGATAGGGAGTAGAAATGACACCTGTAGTTACAAAAAATTCGACATGGACTTTTTTGAGATCTCTGGAGTTCCAACGTGTTACTAAAATCAAATACTGGCATCACACTTAAAATTTATGTGCAGGAAATGTTATCCTATCTTCAACCTATGAACTGGATACACATTAGCTGGCCATTTTGTTAGAATATTAGGCATTACATAGAAAATCCATTCTTTAAGCATGTTTGGCCACATTAAAGTATGTAATGACTGAATAATGGAATGGAATAACAATGGAGAGAAAGAAGGGAGTTAAAATATTTAACAATTTTGAAAGAGAATTCTTGTAATCTAATACTCAGTACTGAATTTGCTTATCCAATGGCAGATTAGTGACTTAAATGATACATCAAATAAATCAATAGCTTCAAGCTTTACAATTTACAGTATTGTTTTTAGTTGCATACATTTAACTTTTTTTTAAAACAAATGTTGGCATTTTACTCTTCCTAATACCACTCTTCTTCCAAGTAAGAATTACATGTTTACAAAGTATCAAATGAATTAGAAATGTGCAGAGGCTACTTGTAGAAACACTTTCTTCCAACTGCTATTATAGATAAATGATGAAATGTATATTTAGGAGAAATATTTGGATTAGTAACAAATAAAATATTTGCTTAGTAATATACATCATGTTATTCACAATTCTTTTTACATAATTAGTATGGTAAAAAGTTGGCTAACTATCATATGTACTTCACTAAAACCAAAAAAGAATAACTTAACATTCTACAATTAAATTTTAAAATTATTTTTTATTTTTTTTATGAAATAGCTTTTATACTTGGTCTTTCATAATACTACATATTGATCATGTTATAAGTGCAAAAAATGTTAAATATTGAACGATATTACATGACACATTGAAGGTCGAATTTAGACAATGGCAACATGAGCTCATACTCAAGGCAACAAATTTTGTTAAGTGAATTTTTTATTCTTGGTTTTATTAAGTTCATTATACAAGACATGTAATAAATAGAAAAAACATACAAAACCAGCACATCAATATAACTAAAATAATTAACAAAAAGGGTTTTTCAAATTTTAAAAAACTAGGTATTTGGTACCATATGGATCAAAAACAACTTTTACAATTACTTGCTACTGATAATCAGTGAATTTTGATGGGGTTTGCAATGAGGGTAGATATAATTTTCATCCTTCTTATGGGTACAAAAAGAATCAATCCAGACCTGGATATATTAACTTATTTTTTCATTTTCTTATCAAACTATTTAAACAATCATCTTAATTAAACATTTTTTGAGAAATTATTTTTCTCTTTATCTGAATTATCTGTCTAATTTTAAAGAAACTGATCATTTACTTTGGGTAAAAGACTCCAATTTCTCTCTCCTTCTGCTGGTGTAAAATCATGAATATTACTCCAATTATTATTAAATATACTTAGGCAAGCATTTTTAAATTGATCTGAAAATAAAAATGCAAATTATTTATATATAAAGGTGAACACATAATAAATGTATGACAATATTATTAAACATTTATAAACTTTCTATTAATTTATTTTGCATTCGTCTCATAATGCAACTAAAAAATTGCATTCATCCAGAAGTATATTAAGTGTGCCATAGTAAGTATAAAGACTAAAATTAAGTCTTCAGAGATAAAAATAGGTATCAAAATTCTTTTCAATAGAGCACTATGTTAAAATTACAGATAATGAAACACATGAATAAAAATATAAATAAAAATGCAAACTTCTAAAAGTATAAACATATGAACAATTACAAATTATGATACTCTAAATTTAAAAAGCAAGTAAGAAATAAAATTTTGAATTCTTTAATACAAATGTTACATACAGATTAAGCACCAAAACAAATTTTAAGTACATATATAAAAGTATTTATACTATTTATCAAATACCTTTTATTTATTTTCTGATATTTGCCTAATAGACCATACAATACTTTCATGATGACAATCAATCTGAATGCTGTTGTTTTTATGTCATGCATATTTACTAAAGTAAGTTTAGTTGCTAATTATAATTCCATTTTACATTACATGGAGATATTTACCACTTTCAAAGTAATTTATATTTATTTCATCAGCTACATAAATTTATATTGACAAAATGATGAAAATTTTGAAGAATTTTTGGGGAAATGTTCATAGATAAAAAGCTCATAGCAAATTGCATTTAATGTTATAATTAAAAAAATTGTCAAAAATGGACTTAAACCACTTTTAAAGAAAGCACCTCATTTGAGAGATAGAATGAAATTATGTTAATCTTAACTTAAAAGATACAGACAATATTACAAATTAATATATTTAAATATTGTATCATTAAATAACTCCTATAAGAATATCAATAACAATTTATGTTTAAACATTTAAGCAGGGAAAGCATCTACTCAGTGGTGCTTTGTATGTGCTATCCTGCGAATCCAGACACTATGAATGTATCAATAGCTAATATTTATATTCTAAGGAATTAACAGGAAGTTATTAATTCACTTAATTTGCTAACCATAGCATTTTTTAATTATAGTAAAATATGCAACCATTGGTGGAAATAAGTAGCTAAATTATTTTTAAAAACCTTTTTATCAAATATATTTTTAAACATTTTGAACAATTCATAAAAGCCAAAAGAGGAAATTTTTACAAAACAACATGTAAAGGCAAAAGGCATAATGTTGCATAAACTAGTTTGGGAATTTGTTCTTTGTGACATCATTAGATCCCTTAAATAATTCTGCCAACAAAAATTTATTTTAAACACATGCATAAGTTCTATAAAACATAACACATTGTGGTGTAAATTTTCCTATTTTTTTTTCCTTTTCAATAAATAATGTAAGAAATTAAATAAAAATTATAATAAAATATAAACAAACCTATATATGTTAAGCTGATGGATTTCCAAATTTAAAACTCACTGAAATTTCAAACAAAAAGAGTAATAAAGTGATTTGAATACCACACTGATATACTTTGTATTAGAACTTTATGCAGCATGTTTTCATAAAAGGTTACATCTATTGGCATTAAAAATTTATATTGAAATTTTTAAGAGCACTTTTGAATCACGTTTAAGATTTATTTTCTTGTAAAGTGTTAAAATTACAATATTATACCTTTTCTTCGAGAAAAAGTACTCTTATGTTTAGAATTTTCACTGTTTGTAAAGAAATACTTTGTGAATAACTGGATTAAATTTAAACAAATATTGGCATTGACTTTAAAAAATCAGTCTATTAAAATAAATTGGAAGGCATAAAATCTTGCAAGAACAATTTTTTAAATGAAAAGATCAATCAACATAACAAATTTCAGAAATTAATTAAGATTAACTGTAAAATATGTTTGGACATTAACTTTGAAAAATTTCAGTGAATAAAAAAAGTCACAATTTAAAAAATGTTTTTTACCCTCCAGAGCTCCATAATTGTAACAAAAGCAACCAAAGCGTATATCATTACATGATTCAATGATGGGTTGTGTAGCACAACATAGAAAAATATCAACCACTTTGCAATCTCTTGCCCGAAACTGCTGGCAAACAATCAGGAAACGACATTCTGCACAATCCCTTAAGAAAACACTGTAAAAAAGTAAGAAGGAAATGTTTTCTTAATAAAACTCTTTTTAAAAAATCCTGATTTAAAAACAGTACTTTGAACTGAATAGTGAGTTTGTCAAATAAGTGAAAATTTTAAAATAAATGTTTAAAAAAATATTAAACTAAAAAAACATTCTACAAAATCTACTTGGAAATTAATTTACAGTATTACCACAAAATGCATTTATTAGAAAGAAAAAGGAAGAAAAAAAAAGAAGGGGAAAATGGTTTTTGACTAATTTTCATACCTTCCTTTTGTTGGTCCAATAAAAATATTACACCCATTACAATCATCCACCGTGATCATATTAATGTGATCATAGATGTATATGTTGCTGTTCTAAGAATAACAAAAAATATTAGATTCATAGAATTTAAATATGGATAAATATTCTTAACCTAAACATATATAATGCATTTCTTTTTAATGTGGTATCACAGAGAACAGATAATTTATTTGTAAAAGTAGAAAATAGCTTACTAATAACAGACTTTACTTACTTAGATAAATAGTTACTTATCTACCATTACAAATTAGAAAATAGTTCAAATATTTTTTACAATGAATGACAAACTTAGAAACAAATACCAAGCTCTAAATCAAATTTATCATATTTATAGAAAATATATACATAGAAAATCACATTAATTGAAATAATTCTTGGGTTGAAAATTGTTATGTTCAATTTTAATACAGCAAAATTTAAGAAATAATAATTATTTTAAAAAATTAATGAAGTTTTAAAAAAGCTATCCATGCATAAATCAAATGAAGACACACTAATAGTAGACCTCACTTATGGGATGGGGAGTTAATCTATGATTAAAAATTACAAATTTGTTGGTCAGTGAGGATGGGAATTGTGAACTCGTAAACACCACCTTTATGTATGCCACACGCATTAGCCAAGTTAGTTATACAATATTTTAAATTTTACAGGAGGTAATGGTTGCCAAATTAAATAATAAAATTTCAACAATTTATTATGTGTTGTAATTATATGCTGTATAACAATCTGCTTCGAATTTCCTCATATATTATATTGCACCTTAACATTAAACAAATTTTACTTCACACCATGCATGTTTCACTTTTTTTTACAACTACAAGATAGGTTAAATACTTCAGTACTCTTAAATTTTAAACAAAATTTATCCATTCTCTAGATCAGGGGTGTCCAACACGCGGCCCACCAGTATGCAAGTTGCTGCCTGCCGACTCTTTTTAAAAAAAATTTTAAATATCAGGTTTTTAAAGTTTTTTCATTTTGTAATTTATTTGAGGGGAAATTTATATATTTATATATACACACACACATATATATATAATATCTACAATGTATTTGCCTGTTACCTGTTCTTGTTTTAAAATAAATCCTTTTTGATAATAATCTATTTTAATATCCTTTACATTAAAATAGATTTACATTTTATCAAACAGTTACATTTGATTTTACTATAATAAATTACTTTTTTTTTAATAAATTCCAAATTGCATTATGCATATCTTTTACTACGAATGGAAAATGATTCTCTGTGTGTGCAACTTTCATTTCTCCTCCTCCTTTTCTGTCTGGAGTGCCCAAAAAGCAAGAGGCAATCAGAGATGTTTTTTAAAGTTTAAAAAAAATATTCAGGACAGTTAAGATAAAGAGAGCAATGTATACTTAATACTTTGCGAATGACAGTACAATCAAATTTCAACAATGAGTAACGAAAGATCAATTCAAAAGGAATACCTTAATTTTCAAGAAAATAGTAACTGTAATATTTTAAACATTATTTGATCATTGCATTATTATATTATATAAACATTATTATATTATCTATGTCTGTACATGTGAAAAATAATGAAAACAACAATAATTCATTCTGTTTTAAATTTTCACTCCAATAAATGTTTTTTTGTTTCCAAATCTGATATAAAAGTACATATCTTTATGTGCGGCCCACGAGATTACAATGTTTTTCCGAAGTGGCCAGCAAGGTCATTTGGGTTGGATACCCGTGCTCTAAATATTAATTATGATCCATGTTTAATGTTCCCCTTGCAACTACAAATTTAAACGAATCAACCAATTGGAATAGAATTTTTAAAGAAACAATTTTAACAGAGAGGGAACTAAATTTATGTGAATGCAATGCTTGTATAATTTCAGGTATCCAGTGGTGTAACATTCACCCCTGCAAACTCTGCCTCGCAGGGAGTGGGCAGGATTCTAGAGGGCCCAAAGATTCACTGCCATCAAGTACGCAAGATCCAGCTTGGGGCCCAAGTCCTGACTTTGCAGGGGGGCCTAATATTCTCCATTATGCCACACTGACAGTATCTATGATTAAGGGGATTCACCCATGTGATGGCCTGTTTTTTAAGCATTCTTAGGGAATTTTTCTTGATGACCATTAAAAAGATAGAACTTTAAGTCTTTTTATTGTTTATTTATATGTACTTTAAGAGTATGCAAATAAATGTTTAGCCAAAAATGTCCAAAAGAACATGAGCTACAGCGCTCTGAATACACCCACCTACAAAAAATGGATTCTTACTTCCTCCACAATTCCGGATGATTGGCTTATCTGAAGTAAAAAAAATTAATGGTGTTTTAATTTATAAGCTTAAATGCACCAAATGAACTATACTCAATTGAAAGCATTAAAAATTGGATTTTCGGGAGATTTTGGGGGGAAAAAAGTTCCGAATTTCATAGGTTTTTTGTTATGTTTTTGTTATAAAAGGAAACATTTAGAATTTTGGAATGATCATAGTTCATTTGGTGCATATATATATGCCGAGTCTACCCAATAAATTTGAAGTCATTCGGTCAAACCGTTCTTGAGATATGATGGAGGAAAGTTTGAAAAACACAGTTTTGATAAAAAAAAAAGTTTCAAGTCCAATTAAAACAATGAAAATCTTAACTTAGTGCTACAAACAGATGCTCTTCTAACACTTGCTTCTTTATAACGATTTCAAATTTTAAAAAATCACTTTACCACCGTATTCTAGACTTGTTAAGGAAGCAATTTATGAAAAAAATAATAAGTTTTTTGATTTTTTTTAACCTATCACATGGGTGAACCCTCTTAATGCCACACATAAACTGCATAAATTCTCTATTTTACAAAAGAAATTTTGTCTAGACTGTTCTAATAAGATTTTAAAAAATGTTTCCTTATGCACTTCAAAAATAAATTTTTAAAAGAAAAACTAAAATTAACCATCAAAATTATTTTACTAATATTACTTACTTCACAATTCTGTATAATGAATTGCTGCCCTTTGACAGAGCCAGGAAGTCTGACTATTGTTTCATCTTTAGCATTCTCAATAATAAAATCCTTTGGATTCACTTCTTCTTTGTTATCCCTAATTAAACAAAATTAAAAATAAAATCAATTTTAGTAATCAAATAGAAAGATATGATGGATAATACAGTTAGTTGAAGGTACAGTTAAGTACATGATACAATTTAAGCCTTATAATTTCAGCAAAGCAGTGGAAACACAATTTATAAGAAACAAAAATTTTAACTATGCATTACATATAAAAAAATATTGTGTTTACCAAGAATAACCATTGGGATTTCTTTTACTATCAGATGCTTTAATCTTTTTGGAACCAGATTTTGCTTTGGCACACAAGCACCCCATCATAGCTTAATCTTCAACTATTAGAAATAATTTCAGTTAATAAATATGCATGTGCAAAAAAAGTATGTATACAAATATATGGAAAGAATACAACACAAACACTTGTTTTTATCATTAATGAATTCATGAAAATAAACTAATTTTTATTCATCATTTGCTCTATGTTTACTTCAATCTGAACACACACAGAAGCTGTTACCATACAAAATTTACTTTTTAAAATAATCAAAAGTTTTAAAACAATTGCCTATATTTAACAGAAAAAATTTGAGCATGCATATCATGTAACAATGTTTTCTTAAACAAGCATTGCTAAGTATAAGCAGTTTTTTTTTTTTATTATTCCATTATTTCTGTGTATAGTATAATATATTCAATTAGTACAGAATTTTTTAAGTTAAATATCTATCAGTAAGGATATGAGTTATATAAGAAAAGTTCATTAAATTAAGAAATAGATTTTTTAAGAAAGAAATGCTTCAAAGATTCTTTTTATCCCTCCTTTATTTAGTTATAAAACAGATTCACAAAACATGTTGCAAATTATAAGATAGTATAATCATCTTATCTAGGCAAAAAGGTGTATACATTTATGGATTATGTAAATAAAAAATAATTTCAATAAAATAGCTTAGTTTAAAATTTTAAGAAAACTTTTTAATTATTTTTACAACAATATTTTTTCCCCTTTTTGCTGTTTTGGTTCATAATAAATGAACAATTTTTAAACTGAAAAATATTTTTTATTTCTAATGCTTTAAACTCTCAGAGAATTTTCAAACAGTCATGGAAAATGTTTATATATATCATATATTATACAAAAATGTGAAATAAAAATCATACATCCTCTGTTTTTTCTGAGACTTTAAGATAGTTAAACTTATATAAAACTCTGTATGCCACTTCTATTAAAATAGTAGATATGACATTAAATATAATAGTTACACCAGATGTTTAAAAAGAATATTTAATGAAATCTCTCTTCCAGTCATCAATTTTTATGCTAAAATTATACATCTATTCTATAATTTTTTAAGTACAATATAACATTCTTTAAATTTCTGAAACAAATCACCATAATACAAATTATAAAAATTATGTACATCAGTTAACTAAATTGCAGCTTTGTCTGTCTTTCCATTTAAGAGTTTTATCGTATATTCAATCTCGTAACCTTATAAAAATGTCTATATTTTATATATATATATATATTGCTTTTATTCACTGTCATCTCTCACTATTACAAACTATGAAGAAAAAAATGAATACAAATAACAAAGAATTTTTGATTTTGCATGTGTTGCACATGCTGAATTGGTAATTATGTGCTTTGTTTCATATGTCACCAGTATGGTTGCGACAATATGCAAGTATCCTAATCTTTACAGTCTTCTATAGTTTTCTCTTCTTTGCACCTTGTAAAATGTCCTTTTGATTTTTACTTTTAAGATTTAAATCGAATTTCAAAAACTTATTATTTCTCTTAATTCTGAAGTTTGATTGAAGTATTTAAGTAATTGTAACAATATTTAAACATTTTTACTTCATTTTGTAAAAAAATTTATCACATTTTTTTTCAGCAAAAGTCTTTTGTTTTTAATATTTATAAAATTAACACTAAAACAGTTGTAACTATTAAAACTGAAAATCTAATAAATGCTTTATTTTTACCATTTTTAATCTAAAAATTTATTATTGTTTTTTTATGCACTATTTCTAATTTTCCTTCCATCCTCAGTGGCACAACAGCCCAGGGTGGGCCTTGGCCTTCTCAAAAAGCCTTTTCCAGGCCAGTCTTCTTCCTGCTAGTGTTCTCCAATTTCTAGTTCTCAAAACTAAGATCTTTTTCTAGGCCATCAATCCATCTAAGATTTGGCCTTCCTTTTCTTCATGTGCCAATTGATTGAGCATTGAAGACTTATTTAGTGGTGTGGTCTTCGTTCATTCTGATAACGTGACCTGTCCATTTAATTCGTTGTATTTTGATGAAGTTAACAATGTTAGATTCTTTATATAATAGATAGAGCTCTAAATTTGATCTTCTTCACCCTGTTCCATTTTTGTGAATTCCTCCAAAAATGAATCTTAAAATCTTCCTTTTGTAGATACTTATCATGTTCTCATCTGCTCAAAGCATGGACCAAGTTTCAAATGCATAAGTTAATACTCATCTTAAAAGACTTTTATACAATAGAACCTTCATTTTTCTTTTGATTAAATCTGATTTTATATATTTTTGTATTCCATTAAGACATCTATTAGCCATAATAATTCTTTTTTGGATTTCAGTACAATCATTTCTATTGTTAATTTACTCATCAATTTTAAAATGGGAATTGTTAAAACATGATTTAGTGCAAGGCATGTACTTATGTCAACAAGGCATGTCTTATTCTCATTGATTTTCAGTCCTATCCCGAGGGACTTTTTCTCTAAAGATAAGAAGTGCGGTAAAGAAAGAAATCTTAGTGTGGTAAATTTTTAATTTTCAGTTACTATTTATTATATTTTAATGGAATAAATAATGAAAAGAATTCCATTAAATATATAAATTTTCAACAGATTTTTTTCACAATAAATAAATGTCATGCACTATTCTGAAAATTAATTTCAAGCAGAATATACATCTGCTTGAAATAACAATAAATTTTGATAAAGTTCTTGAATCTAGTATATTTTTTTAATTTTTACAACTCAAGTATGAATTAACTGTTACAAAATGATATGCAAGAGAATGTATATAAAAATATTGCCAAAAATTGCTTTTATATGAAATAGTTAAGAAAATGTTACAGAAATTCTAAAAGGAAGTTTTAAAAAGTGCTTATAAGGATTATCAATTTGAATATCAAAATTTTAGGCACATAAAGTATTGTGATCCCTTTGACATAACTGGATTAAAGCAAAGACTGCAAATACAGAATTTTTAAAACTGATTTTTTTAATAACTGACATTGTTACTCTTAACCTATCTTTAGCAAATAATTAAACCTATTTTTCACTAAAATAAAAACAGGAATTTGGAAATTTACGTTAAAGTTTATTTAAATTATAATTATCAGTTTGATTCAATTACTCAAAAAACGTGTTTATTTTATTGCAATATTTATTATCATATTTAATTATGTTTTGTTTAATAGAGATTCCAATACATGACGATCCCACACAACCGAGAAAATAAAACAGGAAGAAAAGGTTTTAAATTTGGTTCCTACAATTCTATGCCTTTAAAAAATAGATATAAAAAATTAAATACACTAAAACAAAAATTAAACTTTGGAAAATCAGGAAACTTTAAAAATAAAATTACAAATAAACGACAGAAAGCTTTTCAATCCTTTATCGAAAATGTAAAAGAAAACTGCTGGTAAATAGATCGTTTCTTTCCTATCGCTTTAAACCAACCAAAACATATAGTGTAATATACAAAAATTTAAATATATATATATTTATATAAAAACTACATTAATAAATAGAAACAACGCATAAAGATGCATACAAAAGAGATTCGTGTTAATGTATGAAGCAACAAACTTAAAACATATGCAGAGAAAACAAATTCGAAGGAGCGACATAGCAAATAAAGTGTATTTTAAAAACAAACACAATGGAGCATACAATACTCTTATAATACACTTCCAGAAAATTAAATGCAAAAATACTTACAAAAGTTTATTCATTTTCTTATTCACATTTCAAAATAAAATTTATAATGAAGACTTCTATAACATATCAACTTAGCAATGTATAAATCCGAAACTAAATATCAAATATTGACTTCACTTTGTTTCTTACTGCATATGTTAAAATTAGAAACTTGTGGCTGATATTAGATGCAAATTCTATTTTTAGAAATAAGACAACAAATATGTCAAAAAAAATGTTTGTATATAATTATTAATTTACACTTTTGAGATTTATTTCCAAAAAAATTTTATATTTTTGGGATATTTCAAGTCAAAATTCAATGTCTCTTTCATATGTAAATTAGTAAGAAATGTGCTTAAATTAATTACTAAATGAAGGTATATTAATTTAGGTGTAATAAAAGGAAAAAACCGAAGGAATGTTTTTTTTTCCTTGGGAAAGCAGACATTAAAAAACTGAACCCTTATCGATAAAATTTTTTCGTTATTTCTTTGGCAATATAATTTTTTGTCCGAGTGTCAATCCGTGTTTTTCTGATAGTTCTGGTTTCACTGTTGGAGATGTATTTTTCAAATAATTCTAGTTGGAAAAAAATAATTTTTATTTACATTATGATAAATTACTTCAAAAATGTGCGCTTTTAATGTCTGTGTGTACGAATAATAAATTAACTAATTCAACAAGTATGCAAAGATATAGATAGCTTTTGTACACACATAAAAAAAATTAGAATGGCGATCTCACCTGTACATAAAAATATTTCATCTGAATGGATTGTAGAAAGCATACACAATCAAGGAAAAATTTCGGATTCTGAAGAGACGATCATCTTTGAACTCGATAATGATTCAAAGATCAAGCCTGAAGTTGAGCTAAAAGAGGAAACCGATAACTTCATTTATAAAACGGATTTCCGTGGACACCTACAACTTGTGAGCCTAACCCATGAAAATTCTAATCACTGTATAAATCAAACAGGTAAAAAATTCGAAGATGAAAATGGTAGTGCATCATTTTCTTACTTTTGTGTTTCTGAGCTTTCAGCTGTCTCAAATGTTACAAACCAAGTTTCACAGCAATTTTTTGAATGCTTCATTAGTGAACATGGTTCAGACATTCTACTTTATGAAAAACTAGAATTATAAATTATACGTCATCTATTCTTTTAAAGCTATATAACTGATGTTTGATGCAATATTTCAGAATTAGTCAGGCATATGCTAAATGTTTCATTGTTGATCATTATGCATTATCTTTATCGCAAATATTTTTTAAGATAATTAAATAACCAGCCATGAAGAGTAACTAAATTCTTTAGTGGACCTTATAATATTCTGATATTTTTGAAGTGTTTGTTTCAAAATTTGGGAAACTGAAATAAATTTTATAGTGAAAAAAAGCATGATTAAGAATTATAATACTTTAAATGACAATACTGTGAAATGTTGAATGTATTATGTTGTCTGTTTTTGCTTTATTCAAAAATATGTTAAAATAGTTGGTATTTATGATAATATCAGCCCATTTTGTTAAATTAAAAAATGTTGCCAAATATTGTCATCATTATTATTGTGTTCAAACATATATGGGAATGACTTACTGTTGACTGTTTATCATGGCATTAGGGATGTCTTTTGATCTGATAAAATTAGTCCACAGTGTAATATGTACCATACATCAATATGAATATCATATAGATGACAAAATCTGAACTAATATCCCACTTTCCATACTCATGTTTCACCATAATTTGTTTGCATTAATTTCTAAATATTCTTTAAAAATGAAATTTTTTAGTTGTATATGAAATTTTTATTATTGTAAGGGCTCGGTAGCCCAGTGGTCAAGGTATTGGATCATGGCAAGCATGTCATGAGTTCAAACCCAGTACCACTAAAGACCCGCCGTGTAGGGCAGCGATGCATGCTAAATCTGTCGAGAGCTGAAATGTTCTCCCGTTGGTGTGGTAGTTAGAAGAAGGGGGTGCCAGCTTAGATGTCGTCCACACCACTTGACCATGGTTCAAAATTACGTGGTCCGTCGCCAAAAGCCCTCGTGTAGCTGAACAATCCGACGTTAATATGAACTCACTCACTCACTCACTCACATTCTATTATTGTAGCATTCTATATTTCAACCTTTCATGTAAGAAATTACAGTTTATATTTAAGAAAAGGACATAACACATTTATAAATGGAAAAACACTTCAATATTATCATCAAATTTTGCTGCTTAATATTATTTCAGTTTGAAATTAGAATTCAATAAAAAAAAGAGTTCTTGTGTATTAGCGTCACCACAGCAAAATTTGCACCATGTGAATCATGCCATATCAAAACAACAAAAAGATTCTTGCATGTCTCATTTCAAAAAAGAAAATCAGTCAAATTTTGGTAGAAAATGGCACTATTCATATGACGTAAATTTAGCTGATATAACACTAATGTGCAAGTACCATATTAAGAAAGAAATATAGGTTTTTTTTTGTTATTAATTTTGGTACTTATATATTAAAGTTGCCACACAGCCAAATTTGTGCCACATGAATTGGGTCACTTTCTACGAAAATCTGACTAAATGTTTTTTTTCAAACAGAACATGGAAGTCTATTTGTTGATTTGATATGGTGTAATATGTGAGGCACAAATTTGCTGCAGTTTTATTTAATTTGCCTTAGAAACTAAATCACATTGTTACCAAATTATCATTGCTTGTTCAAATTTATGAAAAGTGTATGAAATCATACAAATGTTTTTAAAAAGAGAAAAGAAATATAAACATTACTCTTACAGATTCAAACAGACAATGGTCTGACATGAAATCACCATCAAAGAATGGGTTAGTTACTATCTCCTGGCAAGAAGAATCAGAAGACTCTAGTCCTAACAACTTATATGAGAATTTTAAAAATTGTTCTAATGAAAGTTACCATATTAAAGATGAAGATGCTGAAAAAGATCCTCTCGGATGTGCTTATGTTCATTCTTTGCCTGAAATATATGATTACTCATCAGACAGTACCTGGAACCCTCAGTCAGATATCTCTAGTCAGGTTGTTGTTTTTAAATTTTTTTTAATACAGCTTTTGATCTTCATGGTTTTTATTATATGTAACTGAGAGAATGGTGAATAACTATGTAGTAAATTATTAGCAACATGCTTTCATCTAAATGTATAAGAAACAAATTAATTTGTTGTCACAGGCTCCAAACAACTTTTTATATTTTGTGTTTAAATAACTTACTTGTTATAAGTTATATACACATAATGCATTGTGTATCAGGTTCTCTTCAGGTCTTTTAATGAATGGTTTGATTTGAGAACCTTTGTCTATGAAGAAATTGTGGTACATGTAAATGAGTAATACTACTTAAATTTAAGTCTAGGTTCACATCCTGGAGAAGGCATAGATATTTGTAAATGTATAGTGCCTTTGTGGCATGGGGGTACTCTAAATAGCCATTGAACACCCTCACGTGAGGTTGGTGGAAGGGAAAAAGAGGTGAGAGGCCCCTGACCACCCCTAGGGTATTCTCCCTCAAAATTGGAGTGGAATCGAGCCAAATTGCTCTGTCACCTGTATGATGCTCATAGCTATGGCTAATGACAAGCCCTTTGCCTTGATCTGATGTTGCTGTCGATCAGGTGGCATAAGTAACAACAAATGTGTCTCTTCCATTGCTCCTCACACTATTGCACACTGCATTGCTTAGAACTGCAACTGAAGACATGATTTTTATTATTTGCTTAATTTAGTTAAGCATTTGTTATTTTAGAAACTCTTAAACAGCACTAAATTGAGTAGCATTAAGACTACTAATAGGTACAAAGTATGACAACTATCCGAAATTCGAAGCCAGTGAAGACCCACCATATGGAAGGCTTGATGCACATTAAATCTGTTGAGGCTCAAAGAGTCCTCCTCACATTGGCATGATGAGGAGTTTGGGGTGTCAGGTGAGGTGTCATTCTCATCACTTGACCAAGGTTGAAAATTATGAGGTCTGTTGCCAATAGCTCTATTGTAGTTTTAATTTGCACCATTAATATAAAACCAAATCAGTTGAAATTTGGAATTTCACCTCTCTCTCTTCTCTGTTGTATTAATTAATTACTACTTTCATATGTACAAACTTTTACTCTGTATGAAGAGGGAAATCCAGAAGAATTAGATGTGCTAACTTAATATGTAACTATTGTACAATTTATTTTTTTACTATCAGTTTTTTCTTTTCTTTACTTCATTTTTTAGAATTCATTTTCAAATTAAACTGCTATTCATTTCTTTTAACTTTTAAGTTGCTTTACATACAATTATTAAAGTATTGCACAAAACTCTATTCATAACTGTTATTTATTTTTGATAAACTAATTTATAAAGAATAATCTGCAATGAATTATTTCAATGTGTTTTTACATTTTGATGACCAAGAAAGATGTTTTCAAAGGAAATTTCAAAAACAATTTTTTAAATTTTTTTTATTTTTTATTTTTATGTTTCAATAATTATTTTTTTGCAGATATATATCTTAAATTCCTCAAATCAATAAATTTTATGTATTATCAAATAATGTTTTTAATTTAAAATGTAGATGCATTGCTGAAAAAACTGGAGATCAGTGAACAAGATTAGCATTTATAGGCCCAAATAAAAAACTGAATAGAATATTTTACATTTTTTAATCTAGGATAAATAAAAAAATAAAAAAATGTTTTTAATCAAAAATTTGAAATACCTTTCCAACCAAAAAGAGTTTAATTTTTAGAGATAGAGAGGCCAAAAGCTTTTTGAAGGATTGCACTAGAAATTTAAATAACAGCAGATTTAAGAAAAAGGAATGTGAAATATTTATAATCCTTCCAGTTCTTGAGAATCATTTCATTATTTCTTACGTTATTGTATTGCAGTTTATACTAAAAATTATAAAGAATTATTAGCACATTTAACGTCAGTTTGCTGCCGAAAATTAAAGTCTACTGTTACTAAGAAACAAAATTAATTTTCAATCTAAAATTAATTTCAATGTTTGAACACAATGAACTATCCTTCATCGATTGGCTGTGCTATGACCTACATTGCTGCATCTTCGAACAATTCCTGTTATCATTACTTGTTGCAGTTCTGACATCAAGCTGTGATGCATTGTATATATTGTAAACATGCTTTATATTCAGTAAATGTATTTCTTACCTCTTATTGTCCCTTTTCATTCTGCTTGGCATCACACCCTTCATATTTGTTTTTTTGCCAATTACTCCGACTATAAACATGGTTTGTAACCCCATGTTCTACAGTGATTTTTCATTCCCATTAAGCTTACTATCATTCCTTTGAATTTGTGGATCAAATTCGGCAGCCTCCTATATATGTGTTGTGTAATAAGTATATCTGCAATCAAAACTTCAGCCTCATAATTAAGATAATTTCACTGTTAATTTATATTATCAAGATCAACTAAATTGAATTAGTATGTATATTAGTATGTTTATTTTATTTTTTCACTTGTGAAACACTATAATTTTAATCAAAAAAGAAAAATATAAAATGCCAATAAGGAATAATACCAGTGTTCCATGATTTCTATTATTAATTTGCTCTAAATATTTTAAATACCATAAATTTCAGAATTTTTATTGTTAGTCTAATCGGTATTTTATGAGATGTTTAAATGATGTTTTAAAAACTGAGTTTAAACTTCTAATTTTTTTAAACATTACAGTTAACTAAAAGCTTTAAGCTCAACAAGAATATGATTCTACTTACTCAAGCTGAAAAGAAACGTCTATATCGTTTGAGAATCAAAGAAGAAAATCCAGTTATGTGGTCAACTATTAAAAAAAGAGAAGCTGCGAGAAAAAGAGAGCAACGAGAAAAGAGAAGGCATATAATATTTGAAATGCAAAAAGCATTGGAATTATCAGAGTTACCTGAATCTCCTGAAGTTGTAAATCAAAAACTGTACTTAGAAAATCTAAAAGAAAGGTAAAGTAAAATAACATATTTTTTAAAGAAAGTGTTTAAGTGATATTTTTTTTTATTTTGTCACCATGTTACAAATTAATAAAATAACAACAAAAAAAGAAAGGTTTAAAAAAATAATAATATCCTACTTTAAATTTTATTAATTGTGCAAAAGGTCAATGTTTTTCAATATAATCACTATAATTTTACAATGCATGAAAAGGAAGTTTGAAAAATTATGTTGTTATAGCATTTAAAATTAAAATGTATTCTTAATTTTACACAAATTCTGTGAAATTGGTCTTTAATTTTTGTATACAATAAAACTATAAATGTTTATACAAATGCATAATTTAGTGAACAAATTTTGTACTCAGTATGAAATCTTAGTATAATGTTTTTTTTTCTATATCAGTGTTCACAAATTAAAGAACAAACAGAGATTTTAGTATTTTTAAAAACTATGACACCATTTTTCTAATGAAAATTGGAAAGAAAAGAGGCTCTTCTAATTTATCCAATTAAATTCAATCCCTCTCTTTTTGTTTTATGCAAATTAAGAAAATGAATAAGATTTCGATCATTGCTCATGTTTCTGAAGGCTTTCAGTTATTTTTAAAACTTGCAGATGATGGCACAAAGACAGATGGATGATAGATTCTGATAGAAAGTAGTTGAGAGATTGAAAACCTAGAAAATCCCAAACGGATGTAGCATGATGGCTCAATGCGTTCCAAAATAGGATATTTTCAGATTATGGAACCAGTTCGAGGACACTAGAACTACATCCTGAAGACCCAAGGTGACCATGATGATATTACTTGGATTTAACTGCAAGGGGAAGACAGCTACTCTACTCACAATAAAATTTTGCACTGTTTGTGATTCTTTAGTTTTGTGATGTACTATTTAGAAAGCCTTAATGGTCTGTACCTTATTCACTTTAGGTGATAGGAGAGTGTTCTTGGCATTGTATGGACATCATTACAGTAGCTGTAGGTTTGTCTTTTCACTGATGAGTTGAAGTTCAACCTGAACAGTTATTCTTGTTCTATATGATATAATGAGAACCAAAGATTCAGCTTCATTCTTCCAAAGTCATAGAAGTAGATCATGATGAAGGTGGTATTCTTACAGGGTGGCCGACATGTTGTTGGATAAGTTCATAGAGCTATATACTCATCTTTCAGGAAGTCATTTTAACTTCTTAGTAGTATAAAGATGTCATAGAGCCCTGTGTATAGATTTTCTTTTCTAAGGGCACCAATTTCACTTTTATAAATGATAATACTCATCCACAGAGTGCTTGCTGCCAATGAATATCTCAAGACTGAGGATATTTAGAGGATGAAATGGTCTTCTATATTTCAAGACCTAAAATCCTAGAGGTCTTGGATGCTATTGGTCTAAGATGCTCTTGGTTGAGTAATTGTAGCCTGTAGCCTCCTTCATGAACTCTGTCAGAATTAAGAAGTACCATGGTGGACGAGTGAGATTTTTTACTTCAAGATCTCATAAATATCCTTGTAAACAGCACGAGAATTCATTTTGAGAGATACATTATTGTTGGGGGCAATCATACCCCATGTAGTAAATATTACCCCATTTCCTTTTTCTGCATCATATTCAGACTGTTATGCTTTCATTGAGCATAGATCATGATTATGAGTAAATAACATTAACTTTTGTTATCTTTTAGAAATACTTTTATGTATTTTCATTTAAAGTTCCACTTGAATTAGTTCAGAATTATTATTATTATTTTGAAAATCCAAATTTGTTTGTTTTTTAATTTTTATATACCAGTTTACAAGATTATTTTGAGCATAATCTCCAATCTCAGGTCCCTGTATGTGTATTTTAACCTCTTGGCATTAAATTTTGTCTGTTGTGTATTTAGATGTTTTCATAGTTAATGTTATGTATAGCTAATATATATGAGATCGAAATCACTTCTAATATAATGCCTAGGTGTATTAAGGATAGTTACAGATTCTTAGTGTGATCTCCTATAATGTGATAAAGTTATAATAGTAGAATTAATTTGTGTGTATTTTCCCTGCTGGTTTTGTACCAGTTTTATTTGTCTATTCAAATTAAATATATTTTTCACATACATACTTATTTTTTTGTTTTTCTTATACTTTCCAGTGAATGTAAAAATATTTCAGAATGTTTTAAATAATTACAAAAGTAGTAAGAATGCATATTTTTAAATTCGGTGAATGAGATTATTTCAGGGCCATTTTTAACCTCACTGGTGCCTAAGGCACTTCAAATTGTTACCCCCTTTTCCATTTCCAAAGCATCCTTCTCCTTCAGTTCTTGCCTTTGCCAGTTTTGGTTAAGAAGGGATTTTTGCTTAACTCACTCTTTTCACTTTTTTGTCTTTGCTATGGACAGTCTTTCCATTATTCACCACCTATGAACTCGCTGTATCCTGGACTGGTAACCGGTAGCCGTTAGGAAAGGATAATTGCATAGTTTGTTCATTATCCTTTCCTTACGTGCATTTCTTACCTTGTGGCATTACAGACCATCCACCTACCCTTTAGTAATTTAGTACAGTAAATTAATAAAATTGGGGGTTGCAATTACAGTATAGAGTATACATTATTATATGAACTATTTTTCAACTTGTTAACTATCGTCTTTTTCATTTTTTATTGCTCTACTATGTTTTACTTTTGGAGATCTTTTTTCTTTGTTGAGTCACTATCAATGTACTTGTACAACAAAAGTTTTCTTCAAGCTTTGACCATTGCAAAATCATTAATGACATTGTAATCAATTTTCATTGTAATATCAGTTTGAGTGCATAGCAACATCAAACTGTTAACTTTTTCTTCACTAGATTTCATTTCAGTCTTTACCCTCTTTCAGTGCAGAAATGCTTCTCTCATGACTCGCTAGTCAGTGGTACATTTACTGTAATTGTAATTTTTTATCTTTTCCCACCTTCCAATTCTTTTGTGCCCTGGGCATTTTGCCTAAGTGAAAAATGCAGCCCTGGATTATCTAATTTAAAAATAAAGTAAATTTCTAAAATAGATTTTTTTAAATTGAAATGTTATATAATGTAATAAATTTCTTCTGCAAGCAATTTTTTTTTTCTCAGCTATATTTTATAAAATTCTGTGGTTGTCAAAATGTCTTTTTTGCATAAGAATAATACCAAGCTTTTAAAACACTGCTATTGCTTTTGACTTTGTTTGTGGCAGACTGTATTTCTAATCCTTGATATTTAATATTGAATGTACAATTATTTATTTCACTCTAGTTTTTTGCGCTATTTTTCATGGCCATTATTGTCTTCATTGATTTGAAAGTTTGATTATAAGCAACTGTTATTGATTTTTCATTGCTAATGGAAATAAGTCCAGTTTTAAAATAGTCATATTGTTTCATTAATTATAGTATTGTTTATTACTACAATATCCATATATTAATATGACGTATATTTGCAGTAATTTTTTTAAAATTGTAAATAAGTATCATTAACAATGAATGAATATTCAGTTTATGTCTTACATCACTTTCAGTTATCCTGAACTTTGGAGTCAATTGATTAATGCTTTACCTGCAACACAAATGAGGAATGACCAAATATATAATGAAAGAAGCTCTAAAAGTAGAAGACATTTGCCAAAACCTGCAAGAATGTACAAAGATGTAATAGAAGCTCAAAAGAAGAGAATATATAGGCAAAGAATTAAAGAAGAAAGACCAGAAATGTATGAGAGACAAAAAGCTCGAGATGCTTATGCCAGGAGTATCCAAAGGCTAATGGTGAAGAAAAAATGCTTGCCTGAGAAAATTCAGTTACATTCAGAGAGGTATAACTTGTATAATTCTTAAAATTTGTATAATTTATTTATTTTCATTACAAATACAGAGCTATTTAGTAGAGTTGTATTATTTTTTATTTCTTTTAGCAAGTTATTGAGGTAGAAGTCAAACAAAAAAAGTCTCTTATAATGATTTTTAAATATATATATATTTTGATTATATATTTCTTTTACTGTTTAATTTAACTTACTATTTCTGTTCAAAAACATATATTTTGCAGAGAGATTTTTATACATATCAGATAACATGATTCATTGTCTTTCAAAGTAATCCTCATCTGATGTTATGCAAGTTTGACAATGTGTGTATAAATCACTGAAACTATACAAAAAGTGTATTGGCATGACACTTTGTACTACACTACACAAGAAAGTATAAGTTTAGCATGCTTAGTGCATTTCTTACCTCTTAATTAATTGAAAATTGCTGTTCTTCCAAAACTCTTTTTAGTAATAAGAACAGGAAATAATTCATGTGCTAGATCAGGAAAGGAAGGATGCAATCGATCTTACAGGGAGGATGAGCAATTGACACAATCCCTGTTTTGGAATACAGTGGTGGCACTTATGTGATTACATGTTATTGTAGAATAGCAACCACAAACTCTTGACTGCATACTGAGTCCTCACTCACCTGGAGGATGTATATTGAAAGAGTGTAAGTACATTGCAAGTTTTGAATCACCTGTTATGGATATTGTGAAAGGATGTCTTAGTGGGCTGTAAAGAGTTATTCCCCCCTACACCACAATAATGTCCAAACAAATACAGTTATTGCTGTGCTCCAGTATATTGCAAAATATATTATTGTGTCATTTGTTTTCCTCATTCTCCTGATCTGGCACCCATGGATTTCTTTCTGTTGCCATCATTACTGAAGGAACTGGGAAAAAGATTTTTAGTGATCGAAGTGATGGACTGCTGAACCCAAAAAATGCTTATCATGTAGTTTCATTGACTTGTAATAGCAATGTGTTAAATGTGCATAATATCAGATGGGGATTACTTTGAAGGACAGTGAATCTTCTTTACCAAGATATATATATATATATATATGAAATTTTTTTCAAAACATGTCTCACCCAATACAGGTAGTGTAATACTTTCATTTCAACCTCTCTTTACCAGAAAGAGGCATTATGAAGAATTTTTTTTTATTTGTGTTGAAATTTTTTTGTTGGAGATTTTTTTAATACATTTCATACATTCAAAGTGTTGTATTTTTTCTTCCAATTTTAATTTAATTTTTTTAAAAATAATGAAGGATATTTCTAGCTTTGAAATAAATGTGCATATATTCAGTAGCCAAAAATATGATTTTTAAATTATTCTTTTAAATCTTTGACCCAATTTTCTACAAATTCTGTTTGTGTGTTTTGTACACTTTCTTACTTAAACTTTGTATTTGTTTTACATTAATGATTTACTTAAGATTCAAATTTTCCTCAATTGTTATTTAACAACTATTACTGTTTACTCACACTGCCAGTAAGGAAAATTCTTAGTCATTTACATTGCAAAAAGTAAATTTTTTTAAAAATTAAGTTATAATTGCCTTATATTTGCTTTTATGTTTTTATAAATATTTTTTCAAGCTAGTTTGAATTGTTAAGATGCATTTTCATTTAACCAATTCATTTATGCGTAACTTTTCTTTTTATCATGTATTATAATGAAAGGAAATACATGAAATTTAATTTAACGTCATTACATTTTAGTGTTTTGTTTCCTTTTTAAAAACTATACTCTTATGTAGTATAATATTTACAACCAATATTTATACTTGTTGCATGCAACTGAATCTGCAACCGTTTAATTGCACTTTTATTAGCTGAATAACATTTTGGCTCATGGTGTGGACGTTGGGTCAGTGGGATGCTAGCTTAGATACATCCTCACCACTCAATGGTGAATGTTTATGAGGTCTTTCATCTATAGTTTACTTGTTGCTTTGAAATCTGATGTAAAAAAAAATAGATGCTTTAATTAAAGTTTTAAATATTTATTAATTGAATTGAATTTTAATTTTTTGTATTTAAAGAATCTTATTAGATTTCAATAACTGTTTTACAATTAATATTGCCATTACTTCTAGTTTGATAGAATAGCTATAAAATTTTGTATATACCTGAAATAAAACAAAATTTATATGTATAAAAAAAGTAATGAAACTGTAATTATGAGTTCTTATATTGTATTATAAAATAATACTGTTCATGAATTTAGATAAATACATCGTAGATATTGTTTTTAAATGCAGTTTTGTTTGAAATTGTTTTTAAATCCAGTAGATTTTGTGATTAATCTAAATAAATAGTTATTTTGACCATTATTAATATCAGTGAATTCACTTACATGAAGAGACAGTTATGTATTTTATTGTACCTCAAAATTGTAATGTAGATCAGATTTTTTTTACAAAACTTTTCTTAAAATTTTTCAAGTAAATAATTTATTGTTATTGAACTAGTGAATGTCACATATCTCATGTTAGAAATTCATTTTATTTACATTAACATTTTTTTATTCTAAATTAATCTCATGTTTCAGCCTTGATCACACACAAAATGATGGAACAAAGTTAACATATCTTCAAAATGTTAAAACTAGTGAAAATTTGTTTGGAAGTTCAAAAAGTTTTCCTTTACATGTTATGGATCATAAAAATAATCTGACTGAGGATTCTGGTATACAAAAGAGTAATCCTGAAGTTCCTGTGCATATTACATCAGACATTCCATCTCAGAATGCTAATGTCACTTCTTCTGCAAGCATTGATCCTAAAAGTGATCCTTCTCAAATCTGTGATAATAATCCTTCAGTGAGTTGCAGTTGATATATAAGTGAGATTTTTTTTTTGTTATTTTTTATTTGACTAAATGGTTTTAAACATTTCAAATATCTTATAAGTATATTTCTTTCTCTGTACAATATTCTGTTGCATTTGCTTATTTCAGATTTCATTTAATATAAAGTATACATATGATATTCCTGTTCTTTGAAAAATAAAACAGCGGACTTAAAATTTGGCAAAGATGAATTGTATCACCCTCCTCTGAAACTTCGCCCCCCCTCTCTTAAAATAAGATAAGTTTTGAAGCCCATTTTAATAACTTAATGAAATGTATATATTAGAGCAAATTAGATGCATATAATACTGATGGGTTATTTAAAATACATTCTTTATAATGTTATTTATAAATAATTTTTAAAAAATACCTTATATAACATTATGTACATATATATATATTTAAACAAAAAGATCTGAATTTTTTCTTTTAACCCTAAATGAATTTTGATTTTAAAAAAAATTTATTTTTAATGATTTTCTAATTTTTTATTATTTTTATTGTCAATATATTAAGTTTCTGAGTAAAACTGCATATATATATATCATACTTTTTGGATGTCAACTAGTGATTCAATAGTTTTAATTGATTTTCTTTCTCAAAGTTATGTATGAAATTTATTTTTTTGTTTCATACCATTTTTATTGTCCATTTACAAATCAATATCTGTTAAAGGGATCGATATTAAATATATGCTATTGAATTTACTTAAGTTGTTCATTGTTTATTTAGTGACTTAATTTTAAAGTTTTATTGCTAACACTTTTTTTATTATACTATAAGCTATATTGCTTGTAATTTATCTGTAAAATTTCTGTAATGTAATTTAGGTATATATAAACATTCTATACACAAACAACCACATGAAAAAACAATTCCAATACTTAAAAATGGCATTCTGTAATCCTTTTTCATCACTGTTTATTCACAGTGATAATTTCATGTGGTTTAGCTGCTTCCTTCATGGTGTTACTGATTGTGTACCCAGAGGTGTATGTTTATATATAAATATGCTATACTGATTTGATGTATATATTAAACCAAATTAATTTGTTAGAGAAATTGTGTTGTTGAAATCATGTTCTAAATCTAATTTTCTTCCTTTTATTCATTAGATGAATAATTGTAATCATTCGAATCTGTATCCTACCTTACTGATAGCAACATATCAAGTCAGGTAAAAAACAAAACCTCTCAAGATGCTATAAACTCGTCAACATTTTTAGAACATTTGCCATCCACTGCTTGTTCCACTCAAAGTGATATTCTCTGGTATTGGAATGATGTCAAAAGCAATCAGAGTTCTTTACAAAATGAACTAAAAACCCATCATATTCCATATGCTTCTTGGAGAAAATCTCCTCAATCACTAACAGAGGAGGAAAGAATGCAAAAAATTCTGAATGAGCGAATACATCTTAGAGAGAAAAGAAAACAGATTCGAATTAATATGAGTTCTGAGAAAAAGACTGAGTTCTTAGAAATTGAGAGGGAGCGTTTAAAAACTTATAGGCTAAAAAAGAAAATTGCTGAAATGTCCATGGTAACTACTATTCCAAACAAAATAACTTGTTTTAATCCATAATATTAAGTTTATTGTTGTGTTTTTAAAAGATCTTATATTTACATGTTCTTTAAATTTTATGAAATATAGATCTATGTATATAAAGGAATTTTTAAATATCGAAATATGTATATAATATATGTATACAATGTGATGATGCATACTTGTTTTTAGTTATTTTATTCTAATTTTCACTTGAATGAAATTTTATTTTCAGTTAAGTAAATTGTTGTTTTAATGTTTGTTATATATGTGTGCATGCAAAAACAAAAGTATTTAAGCACTGCTAAAGATGTTCTAAAAATTTGAATTAGAAGTTATTAATAAATATTTTCAAAGTGAGTCACATGGATGTGAAGCTCAAAACATCATTTAATTATAAAATATATGGCACAATTTATTGTGTAATATCATTGCAATAGAAATAGTCAAACTGAAGTTAATTAAAAATTAAACTACAATAATAGAAATTTTGCATAGCTATACAAAATAATGAACTGTTATCGCAGACTGATGATAAGAAGTATTTAAAAAAGATCATTCTTCTTTGCCACAATTGCTGTTAAATGTTATTTTGGCCAGTACTGAACATCCAGTTTGTACTGTTTTGGTTATTTTGCCTTATATTAACCATTCACTTATGACTGAATTATCTGTGTTGTGTGTGTATAAAATATTTTTTTTCTCATCATTCTTTTAATCCATGTAACATTAGAAGGTATTTTATTTGTTTATTTATTGATGGATGAGAGCGAGAGAGGTTATTTCTCACTCCTCAATTAGATAGACAATTTTAAGATCATCAAAAATGTCACTATTGTTTTTGGAACTATGATGCTGTCACTCTGAATTCTAGCTAAGATTATGTAATAAAATGAATTAATCTTTTCAAATGGTATATGATTTATTGATCGTCCTATGTAAACATAAAATATTTGAAGTATATAGTAATATTTTGAACAATTTGGTAGCACTTAATAAAATGGCAATCTTTTATTGAACTAACCATTTTCACAGTATCTCAACCAATTCCAACACTTCGGATCATAACTAATTGAAATCTTTTGGTGGGAAGGAAATTCACTGGTATCCAAATTGCATGATGTACATTTCGACTCTCTTATCCCTTATAATATATTTTGAAAATTTAAGTACTGCCATTTTGTATTGATAATTTTTACAAATCGATTTAAAGTATGTCTGAATGTTATACTTCTGTTTTGAAACAAACTAATAATACATTAATTATTTTTCACTTTTTTTCTTTTGATAAATTTATCTTTTCTAAAACTGTTGCAGTGTTTAAATACTTTTGAAAATATAGTATGTACATATACATACACAAATTTATATTTACAGTTGTTTTTAAAATTTGTTTTATTGGCAAATATTGTAGTGAAATGATTTCCATTGCTTATATAATATATTAAATTTATTGATTTATGAAAAAATGTTTTTAAAAATGTTTTATTTTTCTAAGTCATTAGTTATATTTACTTGCAATTTACTGTGTTGTAATTTATATCTGAATTTTAATGTATTTTACTAATAGACTTAACCTAAACTTTTCCTACTCTGAAGTTTTTTTTTTTCTTTAAATTATATTTATAAATATCAAATTTGTTGTAACATTGATTTTTATTATTTTATGAAAATTTTAATTACATTATTGTATTATGATATTCATTTATTCAAATTCCAATAACACCTAATATAGAAGGATTGCAACATATCTCAAATACTTTCTCACACACACACATCAAAAATGCATTTATTTTAGATTGTTAAAAAATATAATAGTTATAATACTTATTTAAACAAATTTCAGTTTTTCAGCATAAGAAAATAACAGTTAAATTAGATATATGTATTGCATAATATCTTGTGAATTTTTAATTCATATTTATCCATTTAAAAAAACACATTAGTTGTAAAATCCTTTCTAGGTACTTTTATTTAGTAAAAAAAGAATGAATCAAGAATACATATGTATATATTTAACAGTAAAGAAATTTACTATGCCATGCAAGAAGTGATACATAAATGTCTCTTTTTGTTAAGTTTTTCATTCAAAATTTTATATTTTTTCTAGGAATGAAAAGAAATATATTATGTATTCAATCCATCAATATACATATACAAAAAAATAATGAAGCATTTTGATTTATATTGCATTTAAATTAAGGTATTTATTTTGTTATAAAACAGTTATCTTAAGAATATAATTAATATTTCTTTTTCTGGTTTGGTTCCTAAAGATAATCTGTGATAAGTTGCATTATTGTTATGTGAATAGTTATATTATGATCTAAAAGAAATGTGAATAATATTAAAGAGCATTTTACTACTAGTTCATAATAAAATTCTTTACATATTACTGTACTATTCGTTTTGTATCTATTGTCTTTTTTTAATTCATGCAAGTACTTTAAAAACATTTTTTGAATAGATGTCTTTTATTGTTACTTTATAATTGCATTATTGTTTGAAATTTATGGAATTAGTTATTACTTTGAGAATACTCTCAAGGATTGTTGTTTCTCAGTATTATGTAATTTCTTTTTTACTAATATGCTAAATGAAAGCACTATTACACAATTTGATGTAATATTTTACTAATAAATTTTTATTTCCATGAACAGTTTTATTAAAATATAATGTTGATATTCCAAGTCTATTTTAGTGGGAGGGAGAAGGAATTGTTTCATTTTAGGAAAAAATACTTTTAATATTTAATATGGATTTTTGTACTTTTTAAAAAAAAATACTTTATGAGAAAAGGTTCTTAACACTGTGTAATTTATTATTCAATTGTATAGTATTAAATGCCAAATAATTGAAATCATATCCATTTAATTTTGTTTTAATGTTTATATCATTGGACAAAAAAGTTCTTAACTATTTATAAGTGTAAATTAAAAATTTAATTTTCAAGGTAATTCAATTAATAAAAGTCACCAATCTAGAAATGAAAAAGTGATCTTAGCTGAATGTGTTTCCTTTTCAATTCTATAATAAATCTAACCGAAGTTGCTAAGTAATCATAATTGCAATCTTGTGACCAGCATTGTTTCTATTGAGTTGTGGATTCAAATCTTAATGCTATTAAAGACCCAACATTTAGAGGGGCTGATGCCCATTAAATCTGTTGAGGCTCAAAGTCCTCATGCTGACATGATGTGGAAGTTTGCCGAGTAGGATGTTTATGTGTCACTTTGTCAGTTGACTATGGTTCAAAATTACAAGATTCCTCCAATAGCCCTCATATTATTTCAAAGTGCAAATTTAATAATCAAAATCAATTAATTCACAATAGGTCTTACAAAGTCTTTTATCTTGACTTTTTGGTTATCATCAGCTTTTCTTTAGATTTTTCAGTTTCATTAAAGACAATTTCTTAAGTGAAGTAATAAACATGGTATATATTTAAGATTTTCCTATTTTTAAACTATAGTTTTAGTTTGAGTTGTATTTTTTGTTTTATTATTATTGTAATGCATTTGTTGGGCAATTTTAGTTCACATTTATGTTATCAATAAAGCTTAAATTTTAATTATTGCATCAATTTTATTCTTATATGCATTCAAGGTTTTTTCTTGTTTGTTTGAACAATATTATACACTACTGTCTTTGTGAATAAACTCTTAAATTTCTTTTCCTTTTACAATTCTGGTATGAAAAAAGGTATTCAAAATATTCAAACATGTCCATGGTAGCAAACTTTTTTTTATAATTTATTTTTTAAAGGCAAAAAAAAAAATTTATTTAGGTATTTTGATACATGTTTTTTTTTTTTCGGGTATATGAAAAAAATATAAATTTAAATTGAATCATGTTATTTTCTTTTACCATTTTGATATTATTTAACGTATTAAAATTGTAAGGAAATTAATTGATATTTTCACCAAAAAACATGTCTTTTTTTAGAAGAAGAATTGAAAAGAAATCCAATATTTATCATGGTATGTTAAATTTAATCGTAATTCAGATTGATTTTGCATGAATTAATTTATACTTCAATATTAATCTGCACATTAGTTTTAGATTTAAGCAGAAATAAAACTTTATTATTGAAGGCAAATAGAAGATTTTTAAGTGTTTTTTTTTTACTTTAAAATAAAGAAATATATTGCTTATAGAGAAATATAACTGTTAAAACAAAACTGGTAAAAATTTAAAAATAGTATCCTTTGCTAAACGGATAAAATATTTGCTTAACTGATATTGTAATTGAAGACTTCGTTGTAAATTTTTGCTCTAATTTCAGTGATTAATGAATTCAAGTAATGTACATCCTTTAAGCATACAACTATATTAACATTTATGATTCTTTAGATCATAATTTATTAGTCCCAGTTGTGTATATTTAGGTAATGAATTTTCTAAAAAATTGACACATATATGCTTAAAATTTATTTTCTTTTATATTCAAACTAAACATTGACATTTAAGAGATCTAACTAATACACTTATCACAATAAAGAAAAAATAACACCAAACTTTTTACAACATAATTTGCATAAAGATATCGCTGAATATTACAACATGGATGGTATGAATTAAAATTAGATATCTCTATTATATTGGAATAAATGACAACATGAATAATCCCATTATGAACAAACATATTTCACTAAGAAAAACAACACACTATCCATCTGAAGAGTTAAAATCTACCGCTTAAAGTATTTTATGTTGTAAAAAAGTTATTTTTCATTATTAAAAAAGGGCTGAGAAGCACAGGATGAAGTAACTTATTTTAAAATATTTTGAATATCTTAATAATATGTTGGTTTGAAGAACACTGAAAAATAAAATAATCTGTAAAACGCAAGATATACTATGTTATATTGATTGTTTTTTAGCATATACATTATTTAATAAAAATATTTTTTGAGTATATTTTTTTATCCACATATATATCTTTTTACAATAGTATATTTCATTTATCAGAATCATTATAATATAAATAATTATTAACTAAGAAGTTATAGTTATCAAGCTGTGAAAAATGAGAAATTTGTGAGATTATAATTATGAAATAAATTAAAATATATTATATTCAATTGGAAAAAAAAAAGTAATATTTTTAAATTTCTCATTAAATGACAAGTTAAACATTATAAAAATATCTGTTTATTAATGTAATACAAAATAAAAGAATTTTTTTAATTGAAATTTTTGTATGATTTTTTTAAAAAAAGTTAAATAACTGTTAAGTAATATTAATTTTTTCAAAAGATATTTTTGACTTATTTGAAAGAAAATAGTAATTGAAATTTTCAAAAACTAAATATTCTTAAAAAGCATGATTGCTCAAAAGCATAATGATGCCCTGAAATTCATATTTTTATATCTATCCAATTTGTTTGATCCACAAGAATTTTGTTTCAGATTTTTCACTTTACATTTATATTCTCTTGATTATTATTAAAGTTTCATTTTTCCAATTAATACTGCTAGAAACTTGACAGTTTCTGAAATATACAATATTGTATTTTAATACATTGTTAAGTATTACAGCATTATAATTAATTTTGTACAATAAACAAGTTTAAATACTGAATTGATCTGTTATTTATTAACTCATTAAAATTACTAAGGGGAAGAAATCTAGAGCAGTCATAATTATTTTTCAGGTAAAATAATGTTAATTTTTAAACATTAAAAACATTTTCAAAAAGTATCCTAACATTTGCATGGTATTTTTTTCCCCATATTTTTCTTTCCATTATAATATTGACATCAATCTGCTTTCATTAAATTGAAAGTTCCACTTTTTTCATGTTAAATTTTGTTTACTTTTTCTGCAAGAATTTTAGAAACAATTTCATACAAATTTTATCGATGTATTTTTTATGAGATAATTTTCATCGTTGCTTTTATGTAGTGTCATATTGTTACACATACTGTTTTAAAGACTTTTTATAAATATATTAAACTAAAAAAAAAGATCAGAGAATTTATATGTATTACTAAGTTCACCTTTTAAGTAAATATTATATGAATAAGTTTCCTTCTATCAAGTGACATTTACAGATGATATATTTTCCTTTTTTTTTTATCAATTATGTGTAAACCAATTAAGTATTGAAAAGGGTTCATTAGTTTAGATTTTAACACTTTATTTTTAAGTAATTAAGAAAAGCATTTTCTATCAAGCACGTTGAGAAAAACATTTTAAACTTTAAAATACATATTGAAATCTATACATGAAAACAAAAACCAGCTAACGATAGATGAAATAATTTTATGGAAGTCCAAGGGTATGATATTTTTCTAGTATAATAAAAGCCGTACAATAATTTGTTGCCAAATGTACAGAACTTAAGATTATTAAGAGAAAATTAGAAAAGTTATGGTACAACATAAATATAGTTTAAATCAAAACTCCTTTTGAATAATAAATGCATTTTTCAAGATTAAATAGTACTAACAAATTCGAAACATACAATATTTTTTTCTCATTTAATTTTTCAAAATTTAAAGAGAAAAAAAAAAAAAAAGAAGGAAAATCATAGGGAGAAATAATTGAAAGGAAGAAGTTGAATATTCAGATAAATTTTAAATGTCACAAGTAACAATAAAGAAAGCTGTAAATTGAAAATGTATAAAATGGAACTGGTTCTTACTAATTATATAACAAAAAGAAATGAATCTTTATTATTTTTTTTTTTAAGGATTTATTGGATGATGAATTTGCAAACATTGTTTTTTTTTTAAGATGGGTTTTATGAATAAAGTAATTATTATAATTTATTTGTAAATTGCATTTCAAATATAAATTTGGTCATACAAGGTTTTTATATGCATTACAAATATACATTTATCCTATCATTTTTTTAAGAAACATAAATATCAAATAATTTTTTTTTTTTAGAAACAAAATCTGATTAACAAAACAAATTAGTTATGTATATTCTAAATGTAATCCCTTCATATTTTTCAAATATCCTGAAATGGTTGGTTTTCTTATGAATTACATCTTTGCTATCAGGAAAATTCTTAGAAAATTAAATATATGTGTATTTAATGAAATATAAATTTATGTATATATAGTATAATTTTTGTCCATTTCATTTTTTATCGAAAAATTATTTCTTTTTTAAAATCATTCTATCTAGAACTTTGTGGTGTTGAACTGGAAAGACTAGAGTCATTAATTCAATACTTATTCAAAAGAAAATATAAAACTCAATTTTAAATTAATTTTACTGTAACACAAATTTATTATATTCTAAATATTGCACAGGGGTATCAGAAATATATATTAACGTTTCAAAATTCTAGGATTTCACGTCGAAAAATATATAAAATTAATTCGTCGATTTTATTAAATAAAAAACTGAAAGAGGAGGGAAAAGTAAAAGCTTTAGAAACAATGCAAAATATATATATACTAAGAAATATTAATAAAGGTTAAAAAGAACTAACGTTTTCTGTAAATCTGGCAACAACACGGAACAAAAAACAAAAACAAAACAATTGGCGAAATCCTTCCTTTTTAGCCATTGAATCATCACACTACAGATTTTGTGTTCTGTTCGTTGGCAGCCTCCGCGATATCGTCTGTCGACGCGTAATAGTAATCATTATCGTCCCCACGTGCACTTTCGAGAGCATCTTCACTTGCATCCGAAACGGTCTCGTCTTCTGTGTTGATATCCAATTCTTCCTCAATGTTCTCTTCTTGAGAGAGCAATTTCTTGGCTATCGCTACTTTCATGGCTTCCTGGTGGCGATTCATTTTGCGCTTCAGTTCAAATTCCTCCCGACGTGCTGTAATGAAAAATACATTTTTGAGAATATTCAATAAAAAATTACATTGAAATGGTATAATTTATTCCATAAATTCATAGAAGACATTTATTAGAATATAATTTTTTTGGTAATAATATACAACCATTCTTCAGAATAATTCAAACCGTAAACATCGAATTAATACGTTCGTGGATATGAATGTTGTGGCCTCTTTGTGGAAATAATCATCCCACCTGCACCTCGAGAGTTATTGCGTGGTCCTATTTGGACCTCCCCCGCAACCCCTTGACCCAGGAGGGACCCCTTCTCACCACTAGCAGGATGTAACGAGATGCTTGAAAAAGGTGTCGGCCCCTGATTCCCGAAGCAGAGAGAGCGGGAGATGCTTTGAACCTTCGAAGGGAGCGTCACGAAATGGAACTTTCCTCTCACATACCATGTTTTTGAACTTTTTTTTAATGTTTTTTCTTTTTAAATTTTTGTTTAAAAAAATTCAAAATTTCCATAATCCTTTTTTAAAATAAATGCTTTACTAAATACCTAAAATTTTTTAAAAAAAATAAAAAAAGGGCCACTCATTCAAAAATCAAAGGGTTTAAAATTACTTAAAATCTTCTAAATAATTTTTAGAAGAACAAAGAAAATTCCCAAAAAAAAGCCGGCCTTAAAATGTTTAACCCCTGCTCTTAGCTAGGTTTGTATGATTTATTATTTTTTTTTCCCCCTTTTTTTTATTATCTAATGAAAATTCTAATTTTAAAAATTATGGGGTGGGGTTTCAAAAAGGTTAAAAATAACATTTTATTGAAAAATTTTATACCAAGATTTTTGTTTAAATACAAAAAATAAATTTAATATTTAAACAAAAAAAAAGATTTTAAAAACATTTAATTTGAAAAAAAATTAATAATAAAAGTTAAAATTTTTAATTTTTTTCCCCTAAGAAAAATTTATGAAAATAAAGTAATAAAAAAATACCATTTTTTAAAAAAAAAATATAAAACTTTAAGGAATACCCCAACCAATTTTAAATTTTTGGATTGCTAAAACCCCCCCCCGGGAAATGTGTAGCTGAAAATTTTCTTAGTTTTTTTGTATTCATTATTTATCAAATTTTGAAAAAAACGATAATTTAAAATAAATATCAAAACCCCTAAAAAAAATTTTTTTATAAAAGAAAATTTTTTAAAAAAAAATATTTATTTTTTGGAACAAAAATTTTTTAAAAATTTTTTTTTTTTAAAAATTTTTTTAAATAATTATAAACTTTTAATTTAATTTCCGCTTTCTTTAAATTTTTTTTTTTTTTTTTTAAAATTTTAACTTAAAAAATCATTTTAAAAAGGTAGGGAAAAATTTTTTTTTCGGAAATGACTATTAATTTAAATAATTAATAAAGTAATTTTTAAAAATAATTAACAAAATTTTTTTCCCCAGTTAACATTTTGGGATTTTCAAAATTTAAAATTTTTTTTCACGTTTTAAAACATTCATTGAACTAAAATTTTTTGAAAACCTTGTTTGGGGAAAAAATACATACTTTAAGTAAATTTAAAAAATAATACCATTTAACGTATTTTTATTGTTTAAAAAGAATTTTAAAAAAGGCTAAAAAAAAATTTTTTTATTAAAGGTTCTTAAAAAAATTTTTTTTTCTTTTTTTTTAGTTTTTTTTAACCCATAAAAAAAAAATTTCATCTAAATTTTTTAAAAAAGTGGGGCAAGGGAAGTCCGTTCCTTTTAGTACTTTTTTTTTGAAACAAAGGGTGAAATTAAAAAATACCTTTACGAGGCCCATTTTTTTTGAGATTCCAATTTTTTTTTTTGGGGTTTTTTAAAATGGTTTTTAAAAAAATAAACCCGGGTCTTAGAATTAAACTCAATGTAATGCACAAACTACTTGAAAGTAGTACAAATAAAGGAAGAAATTTTCAAAAAAAACAAAAACAAAAAAACAATATTAAGCGTCCGAAATCAGTATTTGGTGTAGCCAACACGCGCAGCAATAAGTGCCACTACACGACGTGGCAGAGAGTCAAACATACTTTGAATATCTGCTTGTGGAAGAGAATTATATATTGCTTGTATGCACAGGAGAAGTTCGTCTTTTGAAGCTGCAGGACGCGAATCACGAGCGAGACACTGACCAACCAAATCCCACACGTGCTCAATAGGCGACATATCCGGCGAATAAGCAGGCCAGGGAAGAAGTTGCATGTGTTGGGTTGAACAGAAGTCTCGAACAGTCTTTGCAACATGTGGGCGTGCATTATCCTGCTGAAAGATTGCTCCAGGTATGCCTTGAAGGAAGGGAACTATTTCGGGCTGTAGCACTTCACGGATATTCCTTTTGCTATTTAGATTACCCTCAATTGGTAGCAAATTGGATCGTCCATGATACGAAATCGCGCCCCAAACCATAATTCCGGTTGTTAGGTCACTATGTCGTTCGATAACGCATACTGGAAGGCAACGTTCACCGACATAGCATCTCACACGAATGCGGCCATCATGGTCCCACAAATTGAAGAGTGATTCATCTGAAAAGACAACTTGGTGCCAATCAGCTTCCCAGGCTCTGTGCTCAAGAACCCATTGCAGACGCAGCCGATGATGGTTTGCCGTGAGGGGATCCTGTATAAAGGCACCCTTCCACGCAATCCACGCTGCACCAGACGTCCACGAATTCACAAAGACGACATTAGTACACCTGTTAAATGACTAACGTGCTGTCAACTGCCTGGAGGAAGCTGCGGTATTCCCGCCTGCGGGGCTGTCGATCGCCACGCGCTGACTTCACCTTCCGTCGTTCACTGCCAGGTGTTCGAGTTGTTCGGTGCTTGTTGGTTTGCTTTCAAACTCGCATACTGTAGAACTGTTCCCTGCCCCGACTCCTATTGCGGGAAAATCCTCCTTCTCGAAGGTCGATAATCCTACCCCCTTCAAACTCCATAAAATTGTTGGAAATTTTTCCTTATTTCGTCGGGGAAAGGGATACTTAGGTTTCACAAACGTTCCCACTAACAAATAATCATTAACTTTTCAACGTCCCTCAGCCCTTTTTTTGCCAGCATCGTTCAAGAGGGGCACTGCGCGCGCCCGCATGCCGGGGGGCTCTGCTTTACTATTTTACGTAGCATCCTATAATTAATATTTGCTGCAAAGTTCATTTAATTCTGATAATTGCTTCATGGTGTTGCATTTTTTACAAACATCAGTGTAGATTTGTGGTAATTTAATATAACATAAGATTACTGTGTGTGTGTCCAAAACTTCTTCAAACTTAGATGAACGTAAAGGACACCCATACTTCTATGTATAGATATTAGTTCCATCTGTCAAAAGTGTGAAAATATACTTTCATTTTTTCCCTAGTGCAATAAATATCTCTAGAGTGTATGATTTTATTTATATGATACTTGATTCAAAATAATTGATCGCTAATTTGTTCACTATTTCAACATCGTTTTTTTTTATCCTTTCTCAAACGTTAAAATTCCTACCGAATATGTATTTTACTAATTGGAATCTTCAACTTCTTTCCATTTTATTTTGTTTACATCTCGGTTCAACTTCGCATTGCGAAATTAATCTCATCTTCATGCTGACTGAAAATCAAGTATGCAGGCGGAAAGTATCGCGCAATCATTCGAAATCCATCTAATTTGCATGCTTCAAGGGTGGAGAGAGTTAATGAGCCCCGACCGTGAGAGAACCACATGCTGTTCTTGAATTTATGAAACATGAGTGCATGTGTTACTTTGGATATGTGCTACTTTGTATAAAGGTGTGCTTATCAAGACTTGGATCAGATTCTTTGAGTTGGTAGTATAGATTAGTTATCGTCAATGAAATATGGTTTTGAGTTATTCTAGATTATGTAAATATGTTGAATAGGATTTGACGATTTTTTATAATAGTTAAACTTTCATTCTCGGCAGTTCTGATATTGTTATTCAACAATTTTTAAAGTAGTTGCTTATCTTTCATTAAAAACTATTTTTAAAAGAGATAACTGAAGTTTTTTCGAAATAAAACGTCAGTATACTGTTAACATGACAGTATGACAAATAAAAAACAGTGATAATCTTTTTCATTTTTGGTCAGAAGTAATGACTACTTTTATATTATAATGATCGTTATTTATCTCTCTCATTGTTTATTTAGAAATATTCCGAGAAAACAAAATATATATATACACTTAAAAATGTATTAAATCTGTTACGTTGATCGGGATTCGACGATTTTATGCAATAAATATTAAGACTTCACACCTTTAACAGCACTGAGACACAATTATCAGTGTCTAAAATACAAGTATGAAATACAAATATTTGAAAGATTATTCACAAGCACACGTCGTTCAACAGCCAAAGTAATCACTAAACACTTCAAAGGCAAGACCACTAGTCGCTAGTCAAGAATTAATACTCTCACTAATCGCTGGTTCAAACCATATTACTGACTTTCGACGAGCATCTCTGTTTTTATAGGTCTAGCGGAAAATTCGAGAAAAGATCCGCTTCGTTCAGGTCTTGAAATTTTTTGGAGAAATACACAAATTTCTAGAAGAATCAGAGTCCCGGAACACGTAAACATGGACACCAATGTCACCAAAAGATGCAATTTGGCTCTATCACAAAGGGATTTTGCAGTTCCATTGAATCACCATTATAAGTAGGGATAGCGTTGTTTTACGTATATTACAATTTCAACATAAAATAAATATAACAAAGAGTAAGATAAGTGCTTCACACATCCTAATATAAATTATTTACACTCTTTTACACGCAAAATTCGTAACAAATTCATTGGAGATAATTATTTATCGCCGTCATGATTATAGTTATAGATTTACTTAGGATTCTTCACAATACAATACACAAACACACACATGAAAGCTCTACATAAAAGCAGCAGCATACACGTGAGCAAAATACAATGGGCAAAAGCGATTATTTCATTTTAAGAATCTCAACTTATATACTTCTGCTAGGAGCTTCTGAAACATTCCTCAATCGTATGATTTACGCGTTTTAACATGCTTATTTGTCAGATTCAGTAGCTGAGTCCATACTGCATCATTTCACCAAGAAATTTGTCACTGTGACACTGTTTGAAGAGATAAAATTTGCGGTCTGTGTGTGAATAAATCCCGTTAACCTGGTGTTGAAAAAATAACGTGTGATATCTTGAAGGGTTCAAGACCACCATGACTTAAAGAAAATCCTTTTAAAGTAATTTGAAATAAAGAATTATTACATATATGTAATTTTGTCGTGGAGTTATCTTAACAGGCTACCAGAGAAGAGACAGATCATCACCAACTCCTATTAGTGCACAAGGCTGAAAAAATTGTATGATGCTCTGGTCAAGAAATAGTGCAATATTATTGTCATTTACATTCACTTACATAACAATCTTGTGCCGTATTTTCTCAAGGTGTTATTGAAGAATCAAAACAACGTGGTTTTGAATTTTTGTCCCATCCATCCTATTCTCCCGATCTTACACCAAGTGGCTTTTTCTTATTCCCCAAACCAAAAAGATTAGACTGTACTGTAGGGTTGAAGATTTTAAAATTTTTATGACGTCATTCAAGAAGTAAAACAATGGTTTTCGTCACGATTTGCTGAGATCTACATTGACAACTTTCAAAAGATCACTAAACGACTGGGAAAATACATAATTCTTGATGGTGTATAAGTAGAGATAAAAATTGAAATCAAAAATAAAATCAAGATGGCTAACAGATGTTATCACGGATTGCGAAACCAGTTTAGATCTAAATACATAAGCAGCAAAACAAAAATACGGTTGTACAAGACTCTAGTAAGGCCAATTGTTTTATACGGCAGCAAATGCTGGACAATTAACAAAGAAGACAAAGAGAAACGGATGACTTTCGAGAGAAAAATCATTAGAAAATTTTTTCATGCAGTTGAAGAAAACGGAATCTGGAGAAGACAATACAACCTTGAACGTGAATCGAAATACAGGAAGCCCAACATAGTCAAAGTGATCAAGGCTTCCCAAATAAGGCGGATGGGACATGTATTTCGGTATAGCGATGAAAATCCTGTTAAGGAAATAATTTCCCAAGCTCCAGAGGGAAAAAGGAAAAGAGGAGGACCGAGAGAGAACAAGGCGATGGATAAAGTTGAAAAATAGTTGAAAGACTTGGTAGTTAACCGATGGAAGAATATAGCATCGAATAGATCAAGATGGTGTAAGCTGACTGAGACAGCCTTGATCGGAAACTGGCTGAAGTGCTTGCAAGAAGAAGATGTACAGAAGTTTTGAGACCTCAGAATAAAAATTAATTTTCCTTCTTAATTAATTTAGAACTAATAATTCATTGATACTTCCTCGTGCACATATAGTTTTAACATTAACGCAGTGTTTCTCAAACTGTGGGGCGCGCCCCCCTTTTGGGGCGTGATAACTTTACAAAGGGGGCGCGAGCATATTGAAAAGTCGAAAACAAAAGGTTATTTAAAAAATTATTAATTTACTGAAAGTAAACAAACAAAATACTTTCTGATATAATAAAATATAGAATACACATTTACACTGATATAATACACTCATAAATGTATCAGTACTGTGTACAATGTATATTTTATTATTAATTTAACAATACTAAGTTAAGAACAAGTTTGATAATTATCAGTGACCCCATGGGCTTGTATTAACACTTATCTTGATAATTTGTACGGTTTAGAATTAAATCCTTAACTGTCTGTTAAAAGTTACGCAATTCGCTCCCCAATGCCATCATTTACCACGTAGACGAGCGTATTTTGATGTTTTTTGCAGGGAGGGAGGAGGAAAGAAATAAATAAGCAAAATCCTCTGAAATAAGTAAATCCTTCGCAAACACTGTCAAGGTCCTTTTATTGCATTCCAAAGCTCTCAGAATAATTTTATGGGTCGCACTGCACAGAAAAGATCGTTCTTTGGAAAGACGTATATATACGTACAGAAAATAAATGCTTTGGCTGAGCGAGACGTTCATATACGTCGGTGACACATAAGAGGTTAAAATCGTATTGTAGCTTTAGTGTCAAAGTATAGTATTATTCAATTCAATACATTGTTATTGTATGGAGGGGGCGCGATGAAAATGATGATTGAAAAATTGGGTCGCGTATATTGAAAGTTTAGAAGCACTGCATTAACGTTTCTTCTTTTTGTTAAAATTAGAGCACTGAAGCATTCATAATGCCCTGCATATTATGAAATTCTCCCTTGATAAATTTACTAAGTATTCGAAATCATTTCGAAATTAAATGTATCCACTATGCGAAAACAACTCTGATGAAAAGAAATGAGCGTGGAAAAGGCTTACAATTGAAAACGCAACCCAGCGAAAAATAAATTCGAAGAGGTTATTACTAACCATAGCAACCGGAAAAAGAATTCCAAGCAGTGTTCCTTTGTTTTCCACGTCTTCGATGAAACATTCTTCGAATTATACATAATGGTTGAATAAATATTTGAGATATTGTTCAAAAGTACATTTTGAAGGAACTATCTAAGTATGTAATTGCCAGTTATGTTATTTTTGTCATAAGTTTCTTATAATTCCTTTTAAGATTAAGGTTGTAATATTCAAGCGAATTTTACGTTTATTAAACGTTAAGATGTATTATTACAAAACAGATTTTAATATTTAAATGATGGTTTCATCTCATGGTACTATTTCACAATATTAATATATTAGATTACTAAATATTCGTTCACATAATAAAATTTAAACAATGTTCATATTATTATTATTATTATTATTATTATTAGATCTGAATTTTGAAAACATGTGTGGTTTAAATAAATTTGGTATGCCTAGTTAAAAAAAAAAAAAAACATGAGATACAGAGATGGAAAATGATAGTAATGTTTTTTTTTCAGTACCTTCGTTTGTGAGAAGAGACACAAAATGGGAAGTTTTAAAAAAATTGTATAATGGATATTTTTATCTAATATTTTTCTATTCAATGATTTTCTCCCTCAAATTTATTTGTGATCTCTGTAGCCTAGTGAATATGGTCATGGCCAGCTACTGAAGACCCACCGTGTGGAGAGGCTCATGCATGTTTAATGTGTTGGGACTCAAAGTCCTCACGTTGTCGTGGTGTGAAAGTTCGAAGAAGGGGTCAGATCTTCATTACTTAACCATGGTTCTGAATTACGACATTCATCAAACCAACAATTATCTTGTTGCTTTATAGTGCGATGTTAATAAACACTAACTCACTCACCCTCAAGTTTAAATTACAAGGGAGGGGGAGAACGAGGGGAAAGAATTATAGGAAAGAAAAAAAAAGGGAGGGCTTGGGAGAAAAAGAAAATGTTCGTTGCAATAAATATTTATGAAACCTTAATTTCTCGTTAGAATAAATTTTACAAAGCCCTTTGTCCTGTAAAAAATTCTTTTAAGGATATTTCCTGGTTTTTTGGTTTTGTTGTTCCCTTAAACTAAAGAACTACATTAAGAACCTTAATGTTCTTCTTGTAAACTTGGGTAGGTCAGTTAGATAATAAAAAAAGTCAATAATTGAGTTTATATTTCATTTTCCAAATTTTCAAACTATGCTAGGATTTGAGAATTAAATGTAATTGAAACACAGAGCCCACGTATCTTATTAACATCAGATATCCGAAGGAAATGAAATATAATCTTCTCTCTTTCACTTTTTCTAAGCTAAATTATCTTATTTCTCTTAGAAGGGCCGAAAAATGTGATTTCACAAAGCTCAAAGATAAGTACTAATTGAACCAAATTTTTAAGTATTGAAATGTGTGTGTTCTTTTTCCAATTCTATAAATGCTATAAACATTATATTATGAAAAGAAACCAGATAAAATGATTATAAAGAGGTCTATTTTGACTATTACTCATGTTTTAATACCTGAATATTAAGTATATTTATCTGATAAAAGCATCTGTGTTATTCGAAGATGAAGAATGATAGCATCACATAGTTTTTTTTAGAGTGCAAAGAAAAATTCAATTGCTTGGGTTTTCGTTCCTTTTTTCCCCTTCGTATATTTATAAAAGATTATAAGTGCCATGGTAAAATTTTCAAGTATTCTAAAGTAATCCTTGCAAAAAGTTCCACGACTTTTTAAATCGTTTGATTTGATTTTAATAGTTTTGATGATCAAAAGTTAGACACGAAATTTAATCAATCAATATGTGATCCATTTTACAGGATGACTTCAAAAATTTTGCAACGAATTCAATGTTTTTACATATATAAAAAGCGCATTTAATTAAAAACCTTTATACAAAGTGGGTTATAATAAAATATATATATATATATATATATATATATATATATATATATATATATATATATATATATATATACATATCTTTATATATAAAAATTTTCTGTGCGTTTGTATATGACTAAACTCCTCCTAAACGGCTGGACCGATTTCGATGAAATTTTTTGTGTGGGTTCAAGTAAATTCGAGAATGGTTTAGAATCACAATTCGGTCTGATATTGCAATTAGTTAAAAAGATATTAATTAAAAACATTCAAAATATACAACTCAACATTTATCTGCATTGTTGTAACAACGTTATAAAAAAGACGTAAGTTGGCATCGAAAATCGATTTTCAGCCAAACTGGCCAAACCGGGTCTTTATTGTTACAAACCTGCAGACGAATCATGCTTTTTAGCATTTTTAATTAGTATCTTTTCAAATAATCTTTATATATATAAATTTTCTGTAAGTGTGTATGTGACTAAACTCCTCCTAAACGGCTGGACCGATTTTGATGAAATTTTTTGTATGGGTTCAAGTGGATTCGAGAATGGTTTAGATTCACAATTTGGTCCAATATCGCAATTATCTAAAAAGATATTAGTTAAAACCAGTTTTAATTACCAGTTTTGGGCACCAACTTTGATTTGTCTGCATTGTTGTAACACTGTTATTGTTACAACAATGACAAAAGATGGCGTCAAAAATCAGTTTTCAGCCAAAATGGAATTTCATGACGTTGCTCTATTGACTGTATTAATTAACTTTGTTTAAAAAATAAATGCTTTTAACATGTGATTAACTTGAAATATATTATTAAAAGCGCACATGCGGAAAAAACACTTACGGAGAGCACGTAAGCAGATAAAAGATTTTTCTGTCAGAAAAAGATGTTTTCTTTTTGAATGTTTTTTTCTTTTATAATGAGTGTAAATAATGAATTTTCCAGTAATTTTTCAAATCCAATTTATTAGTTTGAATTTTAAGAAAGTATTCATTGTTTTATGTATAAAATAATTAATATACGATCTTAATTTTTAATCATACATCGTAACTGATATTTTTCTTTAAGAGAAATAATTTACTGAAAAACCTTAAAATATAGGAAAATGCTGTCCTGTTTTTATCAAGTAGTACTATTTTCTTTTAAATCTTTTTTCTTTAAGGAATTTAAACAAATTTTTATGCTTTATCTTTTTCACAGTTACATATATTTAATAAAAAAATTAAACATATTTAGATAAAATCAGTCGTTTCATAGCTAAAGGTACACATTTTTTGATTCATTATTTAACGAAAATTGATATAAGTTAATATATTTTTTTAAGAATTAAAGTTATATTGCGTTTTATTATTTATTACTTAATTATGTATTTAATAATAAATTCGTACATTGTCTATTTCCTTGAGAACAAAACTGGATTAGCTTTGTAAATTTTTAATCGAAAATAGAAATTTGAAAAATATATATATATCTTATCCCTCGGTGAAAAAAAGGGTTTTATACTTGAAAAAACCCATACAATTCTGGGCTGAACGGAGGGAAAAGAAACCTGTCTGACAAAGAGAAGAAGTGGAAGAAATTTTTGAAAAGGGGATTAAAATGACTTAAATATAGAAATCACTCACATCGCTCAGTAACACACACACACAGAAGTATTGGTGTCCAGAGAGAAAGGGAAAATTACCATCGGGATAAAATTGTACCCTCGGAAAAAGCCCTTGCAACGCCGAGCTAAGTGGTGAGAAAACAGACCCTCCCGACAGGACAAAGACGTGGAAGAAATTTCGAAAAAGAGTATTTTAATGACTTTAATATAGAAATCACAACTATACCAGGGAGTGCTGACACTGAAAGGGAATCTTCTAAGGCATAAAGCTGTACACTTAAAGAAGCCCGTGCAACGCCGGGCTATCCAGCTAGTATATATATATATATATATATATATATATATATATATTATATATATATATAATATTTGCCTGCGAAAATTTTTAATTTGATTAAGTGATTAAGTGGTCGTGGCCAAAGAATTACAGAGGCTTGTTCGTGATTACATCATTTATTTGAGCATACTCTTCGTACAGTGCCAAAATACAAGCGAGGGAATTATTCAAATATCAAGTTTTAATATACAGGGAAAAACGCATTATAAAAAATACAGTCACATGTTTAGGCGAAGGAATAATTAGTTATTTATAGAAATGACACCGTCGTTTAGGGAATATTAAATCCAGGTTAGTAGGCGCATGAAAACAGTTAATGATCTTGTACTTCTTGGAATCGCCCATAAATCTATCAAAAATTCAAGGTCTAAAGACTCAGTAATAAATATACCAACATAATGTTTTTAATGCTTTGGAAAAAGATAAATTGAGACACGTTTTAAAATAGGGCATAAGGATTTATGGATAATAAAGGAGATTCGAATTATGAGTTGATATGAATTTGAGTTACGTATATATATATATATATATATAATACAAAATATGTTTATAAGTATTATTTAATTTTTTATATTTAAGATTTTATATCTGTGCCAAATTTAAAGAAGAAAATAGTGATAAAAATTTGTCTGAACATGGGTACATTGAAAAATTATTATTTTGCAATATCATTTTCTTTTTAATAGTTAACAGTTTTCTTTAAGGATAAATTAATGCAATTACTTTTAGCATAAACGAAATTGAAAGTACATAATTTGCGTGAGTTACCATAAGTTATTTTTAAGAACTTGAAAGTGTGTGTTTCAATTCAAAAGATTAGGCTCAATGCCATTGTTTGTCGCATTCCAACGTGATATATTTTTTGTCTCGAGTGTTATTTTAACGTGAGATAGAATATTGAGTTTTTCCAAAGTAGGCGTCTGTTGTCAACTGACTCAGCATATTTACTTACCTTATTCTTTTTTATATTTTCGTCGTCATAATCTCTACAAGAGCGCACCGAAAGAATAAAGATATTGCGAAAAAATTGTGTATTCTCTCTCTCTCTCTACACAAATATTTACATTTTACAAGAGTTTTCAATTTTTTTTGGAAAAGAATCAAAACAATTCAAAATGAACTGCTGCAAAAAGAAAATGCATTACATATTATTAATTCATATTGTTGTAAAGCATGAGGGATTAATTTATATTTTATAAATTATAAATTACAAACCGTAAAATAAACATGAAAAAAAATTTAAGACTTTAAAAAATTCCGAGTTTTTAATCTACGAAAACAAAAGTATTTAGAATACAAAGGGGTTTTAGCTTTTTCTAGATTTTAAAAATAATTTTGTTACATTTTATGATAGAATCGAAATTATATTCAAAAATTTTAATTCTGGTGTTTTCTTCAATTCCTACAATTAGCTTAATTTCTCTCTATATATATTTATTTATATATTTATCTTGTTCAAATTTTTCATTGTTAATAAAATACTTTCTGTTTATCCAATCAAATTCAAATAAATTTTTTTAAACTGGTAGTGGATGACACTTGAGGCTAATACAGTTTTTTCAAATGCTAATTAATTAATTTAATTAAATTAAAATAATTATCGGTTTTTACGCCAACTTAGATTCGTCTCTATTGTTGAAACAATGTAACTGTTAAAACAAAATCAAAAGTAGGTGTCGAAAACCTGTTTTCAGCCAAATCGGGTTTGCATTATTACAATAATGCAGACAAATCATGCTCTTTTTTCAATTCCTACTATTAGTTCGTTCTCTCCATATATATATATATATATATATATATATATATATATATATATATATAATATATATATATATTCAGTCGTTAATAAAATATTTTCTACTCATCCATTCAAAGTAGGAATTGACTTAATTTTTTTTTATATTACATGTTTTTATTTAAAACATCGTACTCCTTCTACGTCAGATTGGTTGCTTTGTTTGAATATTTTTGTACGATTATTGATACTGATGATTCATGATTTTGTTTAAATTTTTTTCAGATATTTCAAGGAGCTATGCTTTACCAACATTTACTTACTAAGCAATCTCTCCTTAAATCAGTAGAAAATTAGTTTCAAAAATCCAGGATTCGTACACTCGTAATCCAAGTCTCACATTGTAAGAATTTTTCCATCAGTAATTGCATAAAATTATTAAGCCGTTTATTTTGAAAGTGGTGTAAGATAATTTTAGGTTAGTTACGTTAGTTAATTATTACATTAGTTAAAGGTTAGTTAATTATAACATTGAATGCAATCTGCTATGAGCTTTTTTATCTATGAACACAGTTCCTCTAAAAATCCTTAAAAATTTTCATCAATTTGTTAATATAAATTGTGAAAGTGCCCCCCCCCCTAGGGTGCCCTTCTCTTAGATCATCTGCGTGAGCTAGAGGTGTAGGGTCAACTAAAGAATGAGAAGTTGCCATGCTCTTAATACCACTTTATTAAGAACTAGAACTTAAGCTTTTAACAGATTAGATAATAATATATATGTGAGAATCTACGATGAACAAACATACAATACAAGTAATACCGAAGAAGTAACTCGAACCACTATCAATATCTAACCCACCTAATCTCAATTCCAATAATAACGCAAGTCCTAATATTAAATAGTCAATCCTACCTTAATCCAATCGTAGCTCCGATACTAGGAAGAAGCATCTTTACGCGAGTGCAATGGTATGCACCTTGACCTAATGGCTTTATCTTCGGAATAACCTTTGTTGGCCGTCCTTTCACGATTGTTTCAATCTCTCACATAACATTCTCCAAATTGCCATTCCACTTACTGAAACTTCTGTTATTTAAAAGCTATCTTATTTGCATTTCCTCTTCACATTTCACTTCTTGAGTTTTGGTTGGAAAAGAGTTGCCATTAAAAGAAATTTAAAGAGTTGCCTAAATGTACCCAAAAGACATGTTAAAGAAAAGACGCGTGAGCCCGTCACAAAATTTACTAATTCATAAAATTATTAATATAATTACTTTGAAAGTAGTAAATATCTATATAATATAAAATGGAACTACACCACTTTCAAAGAAACCACCTCATAAAATGAATTAGAAGAAAAGGTTTTTCTGGAATACTGTTGGTACAGAATAAGGTGTGGCTTAAGAACGTGCGATCCCTTCAAATTTACTTCGAAAAATTTGTCCCAAAATAAGTGCTACATTTGTGGAAAGTGAAAAACGAGAATGAAAATACCAAGTTATGACAATTTTAATCGCAAATAAAACAATTTTAATTGATATTTAAGGAATTACTTGCACATAATATAGCTGGGTATTACATGCCACATTTTGCGGAAGAAAATTTTGAAGATGAAGCTTTTCCTTGAGATGGCTTATTTTGTATGAGTTCTCCCCTGGCATCGTAATGTGCTGTTGTTACTTATGCCACCTGATCGACACTAACATCAGATCACGATCCACGAAATTAATAGCAGTGAAGGGCCAGATTTTTACACCTGTCGTTAGCCTTAGCTTCGAGCCCCATGCAGATGACAGTACGGTTTTGCTCGGCTCCACCCCAATTTGGAGGACGCCCAGGGTGGTCAGGAATCTCCCACCTCTCTCCTTCCATCAACCTCACGAGAGGACTTGCGGCTCGACGGCTATTTTGAGTATTCTCATGCCACGAAGGCACTATACATTTACAAACACCCATATCTCCTCCGGGATTCGAACCCAGATCCTATGGCACCGCAGTCAGCGTCAATAATATTTTTCCATAAATGTTTGTAGAGTCGAAAACGCATTGCCAAACTTTTCTACTTCTGTGTTTGTTTTGAAAACAGATTTCAACAACCTCAATTAAGTTGTCAAAATTCTTTGTAGGCATCAGACGATGTAACGAGTGTAAGCGTTAAAAAATCAGAGATCAAGTACATTTAAATCAGGATTATTTAGAGATTGATTGTGTAGTTGTAAATTTAGTTCTCTTAAAACTTCTGCTGTGATACTAGGATCATCCACTGCCAAATGAGGCTTGAATTGAAGTGCAGTAACTAATTAAAGACAAAATTTTGACCTTACCGTAGCAATAAATTTAGGATGGAGGGAGTAGGATACTCCTACGTTCGAGGATTTTATCCAAATCAGTTGCAAAGAACAAGACAGTTCTTTAAGAGCGATGAGAATTTATTGTCTAAAATCCAATTCTTGAAATACAGGAGTCAGCAACAATTTTCGCAGAATAAATCTCAGAAGTTCTTCACACCTTCAATATCACTCAGACACAATTATCAATGTCTAAGATACACGTATATAAAAGATTATTCACAAGCAATCGCTCTTTCAACAGCCGATGTAGTCACTAATCGCTTTAACAGTCAAAGCAATACTAACTGATCGCTAGTCACTGACTGACTTTCGGTGAGCATCTCTCTATTTATATCCCTCGAGCATAATTCGAGAAAGATCCCTTGCGTCATAAGTCTTGAAATTTGTGAATTCTCTACTAATTTTTAGAAGAATCCAGAGGGTGCCGAACTAGCCAAAAATGGACGCCAACACGATCGCCAAGTTGCTAAATTGGTCACCAAGTCACCAACTTGGCTCTATCACCAGCATTTTGCCAAGCTCATATTGAATCACCATTAAAAAGTAAGGGACGGCGTTGCTTGTGAATATTACAATTTTAACGTAAATTAAATCTAATTAGAGTAAGACAAAGACATTACACATACAAATACAAATTATTTACACTATTTGACACAAAATTCGTAACAATATTGTCCGTAAATATTAAAGTGCTTTATAAGACAAAATGAAAAAGTTAATACCACAAAGAAATTTAGTAAATTTGTTCTCTTTTAGTTACATTTAAATGAAAAAGAATAAAAATAAACTTTATTCCTTCCTTCTAAATAATTTTGCCATACTTAGAAATTGAAATAATGTTAGTTAATCAAAACAATGATTGAAATTTTTTATGTTAAAAGAATTAATAAAAAAAGTTTTGGGACATAAATGAAAAAAAAAAAACTAATCAAAATGGAGAAAGAATATAATTTAAAAATGAAAGATGAAAGAAAATGATATTCCTCATTTAAATAAAATATTATAAGGTAATTAAAATTTCTCAAAATAAAATGATATTTTGATGGAATAATTTTCAATAGATAGAACTGTTTTTTCTAAACATTAATATATATTTAATTTACTTTCATTTTTGAATCTTCCGCTCTTTCAATATTTGACAATTTTAATTTCAATCCAAAAGCAAAAAGCAACAATTATTATTTAAATACTACATTAGAGTAACAAAGCCTAAAATTCAAAAATAAATTCAAATTTATTTTTATCAAATTTATTCAATTCCTAATTTCAAAAATACTTGGACATCGTATTTAATTATATAATATGTCATTTTTCCGACACAATTATATAAAAAAGTATTTTATCACTTCTACTGTAATCTTACAAATTGTTCAATCTTTATTTTTAGGATACATAAATAGAAATAAACATTAAAAACAGCTAAAACGCACAAATCAGTCTGCTAATTGCTTGATTTGTTACGTTAAGGTACACTAATTAGAATACTTAGGCATTTTACCTAGGTGAAATGCATATTAACCTATTTTGAATCGTAAGCAAATCCAGATTTTTTTTATAAATTAGCTACAATAATGAATACATTAAAACAGTTATATTCAATGCCTGCGTAAAGTGTTTGCAAAGATAGATTTTTGACGAAGGAAATTGTTCATGACAACAAAAATAAAACATTCCTAAATGGATTTTATGCGTAAGATAAATTATTTACATCCAAGAATTTCTTCAATCATTTTTATCATTTTTTTTGTAATTTAATTAAAAAAAATTAAAACGTCATTAAGTATGGTAACTATTGCACGTTTTTGCAACTATGGTAACTATTGCACGCACTATTTTTGGTATTGCTTCGGTATGGTTTAGGGTGTGATTTCGTATCATGGATGATCCAATTTGATACGAATTGAGGGTAATCTCAATAGCAACAGGTATGTTCGTGAAGTGCTACAACCCGAAGTCGTTCCCTTCCTTCAAGGCATCCCTGGAGCTATCTTTCAGCAGGATAATGCACGGCCACACATGTTGCAAAGACTGTTCGAGACTTCTGTTCAGCCCAACACATACAACTTCTTCCTTGGCCTGCTTATTCGCCGGATATGTTGCCTACTGAGCACGTGTGGAATTTGGTTGGTCGACGTCTCGCTCATGACCGCGTCCTGCAGTTTCAAAAGATGAATTTTGCTGCACATACAAGCCATATAGAATTCTCTTCCCCAAGAAGTCATTCAAAATCTGTTCGACTCCATGCCACGTCGTGTAGCAGCACTTATTGCAGCGCGTGGTGGCTACACCAAATACTGATTTCGGACATTTAATATTGTTTTTTTGATTTGAAAATTTCGTTATATATTTGTACTAATACAAGTCGTTCGTGCATTAAATTTCATTTAATTCTGATAATTCCTTCATGGTGTTGCTTTTTTTACAAACAGCAGTTTATGTATTAAATTTTTTATATTTATTATAAATATATATATTGGTGTTGCAAAATTTTGATCTTAATGTATTAATGCAGCAAACACGTAATGATTCTTTTTTTTTATGTGTAACATCTTTCCTCTCGGTTGCTGGATATTTGTTGGGAGTGATTTCGTGAAAAGGGATGGATGTGCGTAAGCACGCGCTACTTGATTTGACCAATGAGAGTGCGTGGCTGTGTCTTTTCGCTACCCTCACATGGGGGTCCAACTATAGTAGCCATCAAGCACTCGAGCGCTTGACTCTAAATCCGTTAGTCATGATATTGGGGGCATAAGTGCGGCAGAATGCTCATTTAAAAATGGACAAACAGTGATTTCGGTGGTTGAATACATTTCTTCGAATCAAACGGTTAAAAAAAATTAAAGATTTCCTGCATTGTGTACTGTTACCATAAAACGAAGGTGGTTCTGCTTTTTAAAAAATTTTCACTCGTTTCTCCTGATTTTGAGCGGTGATTTTTACTTTAACTTCAGTTTGCCAAAACCTGAGCCGCTTATAGCTTTTATGAATGATGAACTCAAGCTCGAAATGAACACAAATTAGAATTTTTCGACTGCTAACAGTGGTACTGTTATTGATACTGTTTTTCAAAGGTTTTTAAATACTTTGAAATCACAAGTATATGTCATATTTCAGTTATAATAAGTCTATTGTTTGCGCTCTTCCCCAAATTGAACAAGAATAATTATTTTTGATAAAATATTGCACATTACTCCTTTTGTTAATTAAATACAATTTTCATTAAAGATAAATAATTCGATAGAAAATTATTTCCAATCATACCCGCGCGATTTTTTCATATTTTTTTCAGGAAAAAAGTTAATATTGCGTATTTACCACGATAACATGTCAGATGTTACACATCATATGCGACTACTGTAAGACTCGTTTCTTTTTTTTTTTCTTTTTTTTTTTTTTTTTTTTTTTTTTTTTTTTTTTGAGGCTCGCTATTATAGTATCCTGACGTATGTACAAAAATACTCCGATTTCAAAATCATTGCTAGTATTTCTATTCAGCAATTCGTTTGGGACATAGCATTTTTTCCCGTGCGTTGAAGATGCTAGTAGGAAAAGCACTTTTACAGATCTTCAACTCAAAATGGGTTCCATCCAATTTCGAAAAACGTTACCTCTTCGATACTTTCGATTTCGCTACAGTTACACTCCATTTGATAACACACTGTCTCGAATATTTCAATATTGAAAGTACCTTGAGAGAAGAACTGTAGATTTTAACGACTTGAAAAAGAAGTGATACGACACAGAAAACAGTGTACGTTTTTCCGTTATTTGCTGTCGAACATTTTCATTCAGTTTAATAGAAGCGTGGTGGTAGAGAAGGAGATATGAACAAATAGGTACATCGACATATCGCGTGACTTTCGAAAAGATTTCTATTATAAGTAAATGATAGTATTCTGAATGGGATGAATCGTTATTATCGAAATATTTCGTTTTGATGGCGTGGAAAAAATTTTTATCCGAAGATACAATTTCAATAATATTCAGTATATAACTTTTAGAATTTTTGTTTTTCGGCTGAGCTCTGCAAACACATTCCATATTATTTGTCAAACGTCACGTTTTTATCTCCTTTGACTATTCAAACTATTCAATCGATAAAAACAGAAATTTCAGAAAAGGTTTATTTAATAAGTGAACATACTTTTCCAAATGCGAAGAATTATTATTATCGAAATATTTCTAGAATACAATGGAAAAAAGTAATAAGAAACTTTTCATAAGATGAAAAATCCAGTTCATATTTAAAGGACGTAATAGAATATTATATATACTGTTTGTGTGAAACCTATGAGTGTAATCAAATCTCCTGAAATAAAATTCCTGAAATATATATAACAAAAAATTTACTACCATACATATCTCGGCAAATTTCTTATATACATAGATATTTTATAGTTCTTTTAAAACATCTAGTACAGCCTTTTCAAACTATTGTGGCATGCCTCTGTAGGTGGGATAACCCAACGTGGGGAGGGAGGGCGAACATATCGAAAAATTGAAAATAAAAGATTTAAATAATTATCAATTTACTAAAAGAAAGCAAAACAAAATACATTCTGACATAAAAAATAAAATACATATTCGCATTGATATAAGATACTTATAAATATATCTGTTTGCTAAAAGGTTTTAGTAATTAATTTATCAATACTAAATTAAAAACAAGTTGAGTAATTTCTAGTGACTTCCATGGGCTTGTCATATTACAAAATAATATGCAAGATATAATTCTAATCTAGATAATTTGTGCAGTTTGTTATTAATGTCACAATATAGTTTTAACGTCGAAGTACATTATTATCGCATTCGATACATAGTTGCATGAGGAGGGCGCAACGAAAATTATGACTGAAATTGGGTTGCAAATATTAAAAGTTTGAGAAGTACTGATCTAGTATACATTACGGTGGATCGACCTTTTTTTAGAATTTTAAATCTACCTTTGTAGGAGAGATAATCTCTGATATATAGATGAAAAGAAAAATGAAAATAATAATTTTATTAAAGTTTAGGTACTTAAACTCTTTTATGAGTAAATAGTAAAAGTCATTTTTGTCAAAGAGAAACATGTATTTTATAGTACTTTTTAACATTTATTGCATTGACACACAGGACACCTATTAAATAGTAACAAGAAAAAACATCAGGTTCAGTAGAATCTGTTTTTGTGTGGTCTTTCTTTATGCGATTTTATTTTTGTGCGATCTTTTTTTATGCGGTGTATGAATTTCAATGGCTTTGGCTTCACTGTAATGTTTTCTATTTATTTACCAGTTGTGTGTCGAAGAATATTAGAACAACCTCTGAAAGTCAGGTTTTGCCTTTAATATTTTATAAATTGAGTAAATACGTATTTAGCGTAAGTCAGGCCTTGGACCCCTAGAGTCCCCGTGATGCGGGTGTGTATGTTACGCCACTGAAATGTAGACACTTGAAGACGCTCTGTTCATTTGTTATAAACAGTCTCCCGACAATGCGCATTCAGTTGTTTTCTCTCAACGTTCCAGCAGCCCGAGCTTGATTAAAGACAAAACTTTCAATGACAGTGACATTATGAATAAATTGATAGATTATGAAGACGGACAAGAAGAACCGGATTCTTTGAGAGTGGATAAAAATATGCAGGGATCCAGCTTTCCAACAAATTGAAAAAGCAATTTCTTCAAATAGATACTAATTAAGAAAGGAGTATAAAATTCCAAAAGGGCTTAAATCATGTATATATCTGGTTAACGCGACATTTACAAGCAACTGTGACCACCCGACCCTCGTCACAAAAACTTATCTCTTACTTTATGTTGCCAAAAAACAAATCAATTGAAATAGTACCTTCAAGTGACGAAAGCGATTTTGAACTTATTTATTACAGGGCCCTGGATTACGATGGGTAGCAATGAATTATGTATGTGCATTTTGAAAACTTATCCGTGTACACAATGAGCAACTATATGTCTTTAAAATGTTTCCATGTGTAATATTTAATTATTTATGTTGTTATGGAAGTACTCTTACATAAATTTCGTAAATAATTGGCATATTTTATAAATGCGAATTTTTTTTTATACGGTCCCTGTAGACCGCATAAAAAAATTTTCTGAAGTATTTCCAGGAATTCGTTTGTTTTATGTAAGAATTTATGAAATTTTTGATTATTTTTTGTGTGTTTATTTTTATGCGGTCCCTATCTACCGCACAAAATCAGGTTCAACTGTATATGCAATCTTTTGAAGAAATCATATGCTTTTCACTATTGATATTTAGAGAAAATCTACTACCTCTTTTTTACTTCTCCAATCGTTTGTTTTATCACTTAAGCAAAAGATTTAAAAATATGTTTGAACTTTACATTTAAGTCTTGAAAAGATATAAGAAGGAATTTTAAGAAATCCGAACTTCAAAAGTCAGAATAAACGTTTGTAGATTTTTAAAGCGTTTCTTCGTTTTTTAAACTTTATTCTAACGGTATAAAAATATAAAATGCTAATCTTCTCGGTTTTTCTAAAACTTAGAATAAAAGAAAGAGGAAACGTGGTGTAGAATACAAACTCGATCATGAGGAATCATATTTGAATGAGGAAGTTGAGAAAACATGCGGACATAAAAAAGCTAAGATAAAAAAAAGCAATATTGTTAAGAATTTTTACTTCGATAGAACTTTATTTTTATAGATGTTTTTGCAATCGTAAAATATGAATTGTTTCAAAACCAAAATATGTAAAACCCAGAAGAATGTGTGTTTGGCTTAAAATGTCGTTTCTTATATTTATATATATATAAAACTTTTCTTTTTAAAAATACCCAAATGAATTTCACAGAAAAGAAATAAAACTATCACAGTAATATTTAATATTAAAAGTGTGCGAATCATTTCAAAATAAATGTAATTATTTTCGTAAATATTCCATAAAATGTATAGATATTTTTATGGTTTTCAAAATGAAAGAAAAATAATTCTTCTTAAAATATATTAAAAAATTGCTCCCCAAATGAAACAGCCCCAATTTTGGCAGACAAAATATTTTTGAGTTTTTTTAAAGCTCAGAAAAAATCATTGATGTAGATTCTGACGTTGAAAATGAAATGAATTTGCAGCTCCTGTTCCCACGCCATCCAAAAAGAAGTACATCATAAAAAAAATGCGCAGTTATTTAGACACGCATTCCAATGGTGAAATGAATAACAAAATGGGCGACATCGAACAACTTGTTGACAATTTTTATACTAAAAAGGATAAAATGCAAAGAAAAATGCTAAATTATTTTCCAAAAACACAATAAATATTTTTTTAAAAAATAACTTTAAAATTGTGTATTAAATTATTTTAAGTTACTGTGTGAACGTTTTTGTTTAATTTATTTTTATTAAATATATGCATAAATGTTTTATTTACACATACCTGTGTAAATAAAATAAACTCTTTGAATTTAATTTTGTTGATAAGTCTTTTTTTTTTTTTTTGCAATATCCTTTAACACTAAATTCTTTTAATACGAAAAAATATTTCAGTCCCTTCAATTTCATGTTTAGCGATTTTCACTGTATTTACATATGAATGTTATAACTACTATTATTTTTATTTTCACATGGTTGCACGTACTCCTTCATGATGTTGCAACATCACTTTTGAAAAGTGTATTTATAAGCTGAAAAAATAATTTGTTTAATTCTATTACATTTATTATTCAGAACCTTAACATCACAAAATACTTTCAAAAATATATAAGCGAATTTGATAAGTTGCACATTGCAATCAATTGCAAATCATAATAAATAATCTAAAAAAAAAACATGAACGTAACTCAATTCATCCGAGATAGAAAGTTTTTTCATGCCTCTTCATGTACACAGCTTCAAAATACTTTTTCAGAACTTTTATATAACATTATTACTTTTATAATGCTTATTTTAGAACAGAATATACTCTATCAACAACATTTTATACGATGAATCTCAAAATATATGATCGTAAATTATCATAAGATGACAGTAGGAGAAAGATTTTAGAAAGTTTCTATCCAAGAATCCTGTGTATCCTCCATATTTTATCCTTATCGTACAAATAAGCAAACAAAAAGGTAGAAAAAACGCATTTATGTTTTTCAAATACTTTTCCGGTCGAATATCGAATTACTTATTTTTTCTTCTTTTCCTCTTCTAACAGAATCGTGACAAAGAACACTCACCGGAAAAAAGTAAGAAAGATAAAGGAGAGTTTCTAAGGGGAAAAAACAAGGACAAACGAAAAGGTAAAAAAGAACGAAGAAAAATTTTCTAAACTAACCCTTTTCTTCCTCCGTTTCTCCAGGGTATTCTTTCGGCGGCGTTTCTACAGGCTCCACAATAACTTTGGTTGGTTTCTCTGAATCTAGAGTTAACCTATGGGAAGATAAAAAAGAAATGACAAAGTTAACACGAGAATTGCTCTCAAAAAATCTACAAAAGAAAATTGAAAACATCTGAGTGTAATGTTTCCTCTTCACATTGGTTGATGTCAAAAGGAAATTTGAGATACATTAAGTCTCCTGTGCTTTTTGGATGAAAAGTCTTGAGGGCAGCAAAAGCATCTACTAGTTATTTGAGTAGTAGATAATGATTCAAGTAACGCATTGATAATATTATTGTGTTTCTAAAACTTTGGGGCGCCCTTCTCCAGGGGGCCGTTACATCTCTACAAGGGGGCGAGCATATTGAAAAATCGAAAGCAAAAGATTATTTTTAAAAAATATTAATTTACTGAAAGTAAACAAACAAAATACATTTGAACATAATAAAAAAATGAAAAAGGCATTTACACTGATATAATACACTTATAAACGACATTATCTTTAATTATCAAATGTCTTTTGATACTTAAAGATAAGTTAAGAACAAGTTTAATAATTACCAGTGACCCCATGTGCTTGTCATACGCAAAATATTACATAAAAATTAACATTTTTCTGCCAATAAAAAGGGAAGGTCTACTCCCCAATGTCATCCTTTTCCATGTAGGTGCGCGTACGTGATGTATCGGTGGGGGATGGGAAAAAGGAAGAAAAATAAACAAATCCTCTGAAATATGTTAATCCTTCGCAAACACTGTCAAGGTCCTTTTATTGCATTCTAAAGCCTTTGTGATAATTTTATGTATAACAGTGCACAGAAAATATCGTACTTTAGAGAAACGTATGTATACGTCTAGGGCAATTAACGCTTTGGCTGAGTGAGACATTTATATATGCCAGTGGCACTTAAGAGATTAAAAAGGTATTATAGCTTTGCGTCAAAGTGTAGTATTTTTCAATTCAATGCATTGTTACTTTATGAGGGGGGTGCAACGAAAATTATGATTCAATATTGGATCGCAAATATTAAAAGTTTGAGAAACATTGGTGTAGAGCGTTAGACGTTAAAAGATTAAACTAAAGGTGGTAAATTTGGAGTTGGTTTCAATGAAGTTTCCGTTAGTGTAACAATTATTTATTAATTTAAGTTAGGTTAGACAAAGACAGCACACGTATCGTTAACACTCCACCTTCATGCTTCACTGTTCCAACTAGATTCTTGGGATTAAGTTTCAGAAAATTCAACATTGACAGAAAATTGATTGAAATGACAGAAAATTCAAATATTTTGGTTCCGAAGGGCGTCTAATAGTTTGGAACAGAAAAATGAAGAGCTTAAACCCAAGAATTTATTTGCAACAAGAACACTTCCTCCCGCATGCTTCAACATGGAGGCGGAGGTGTTCTTGTCTGGTGGTATATGCTAACTTCAGGATAGGGTAATTTGGAATTTTTTGATGGTATTCTATTTAAATATTTTAAAGAACAATTTGTAATTATCCGCCCAAGATTTGGATACTGCATGCGACTTCATTTTTTAACAATATAAATGACGCCAAGCGCATTGCTCTCAGTGTACGATGCTGGTTTCTCTATAATTGTCTCCATATTCTGAAAACAACTCCTAAATCACCTGATTTTAGACCAGTAGATCATATTTGACGAGAATTTGAGTGCAAAAAAAAAAAATAAAAATAAAAATAAAATAAAATAAAAACAATCACATAAGAATGGAGGAATATAGATGTAGAAATTGTAAAAAAATTAATGAAATATCTATACCAAGACGTTTAAAAGTTGTTGCGGACGCTGAAAGATATCCTACTAAGTACTAAATTAAGAAAATACAATATTTAAAGCTATGTTGAGATTTTTTTTAAGGGTACGAAGTCCTTTGTCACGTAATTTGTGAGAGGTTTTTTTTATTATTGGTTTTTTAAAGTAATAGTATGTTAAAAAAAAATATATGTTTTTTAAAAATTGATTATGTTGCTCGAATAAGAACAAGTTGCAAATATTATAAAAAAAATTGCAATTCCGATATGTTAATTTTTATTAGTCGAAAACAGTAAAATTTATAGAAAATTGTAAGTGTACGAATACTTTTGAGATCCACTGCATATATATATATATATTGAGAGGGTAAAAGATGAATTTAATACATAATTTAGTGCTAATTGAAGATTTAAAAACAGAAGAATATTTTTATGAAGACTTTAAAATCATTCACAATAGAATTAGTTACTAAGCTGATATTCAAATATCAAAAAGTGGCCTTCTACAAATGTCTTAATTTAAAAGGCATACTCCAAGCTTCTAACATCAAATTCTAAATCAAGATCTTAATACCACTTACAAAGACGCCGAAACCAATTACTGGATGCCTGACAGCACACCTTAAAACAAAGAACCGTTTATTCTTTCATCAAAATATAAAAGAATACAAACGTTTTCTACAATCTTTTATAAATGCTGTCAAGGAACCGTGACCAAACGATTTTCGCTTCGAAAAAAGAACTCCTACTTAGCATAACTTAATCTGTTGTTTGTTTTTTTGGGACACGTAATTCAATATGTACACGACGAAGTGAAAAGATGTCTTACCGTACAAAAAATCATGGTTATATGACATATTTTTTTCTTTTAAGAAATAAATAACAAACCCCAACTTTCTAACGAACATAATGTACCCCAAGGGCTAAAAAAACCCTTATTTCAAGTGAAAAGGTTTTAGAACAACAATAAATTTGTTTAGAAAAAAAAAAATATAAATTTTTTCATTAAGGGGGGAAAAGGTTGAAAGTGTTCATTGTGTTTGATTATTTTATAGAGAATATAAGACGTGTGCTGTTATTTAAATTCATCTTATTTTGAATGAAACATGAAAATTCTTCATTGGATTACTTTGAAAGGAAATTTCGAGGATGTGAATAAGTTTTTAAACATGTGCTATTTATTTTTACTCTTAAATTTTTGCTGATGTGAGAAATTCACTTTGAGCAATGTTTTCTATGAATGAATTGAAAATACAGTAAACCCCCCTTAACCGGGGATACTTTCCCCATCAAAGTAGAGCGTAATGCAAACACCCTAAACAGGGCTATCTTAACATGTAAATAATGGGGTTAGGGGAAGCGGATAAAAAATTGGTTAGGTATTAAATTTAAAAATTTTTTTTTTTAAAAAAAAAATAAAACCAAACATTTATTTCTTACAAAAAAAAAAAACAATAAAAAACGAATATATAAAATAAAAAAACAAATTTTTTAAGTCCAGATCTTTCCCCAAGTTTATTCTGTGTTTCCAATTTTTTTTGCCTTTTTGTCAAAGAAGACATCTTGCTGAAGTTCCTTAAGGGGGGCCAAATTTTGAGATTGCCCGTTCACCAAATCTAATCTTCAAAACACTTGCATTTTAGTTTCAGTGAAATGTTTTTTCCCTGGTTACTTTCTTTTTTTTTTTTCATTATCACCCCAAAAAAACAAAATATAAATTTGTTCTGTATTAATCGTTAAATTATATAAATTTATATTTACAATAATGTCAACAAATTTTTCCCAAATGAAAAAATCGCCCGGTAAAACCCCCAAAAAAAAACCCCAACACTACACTGTTTCGGAAAAGTTATTACATTTTTTGGGGAAACCACAATTTCGGGTCCCGTAGCGCTGCGAAAAATTTCGGGGGAAAACCCCGGGTTAAAAATAAAAAGGCAAAAACAAACAGCGTTAAGCGGGGTCTTACTGTATATAAAAACTGGATATTATTATAAATGACAGGATCACAACAAACATTGGGATCAGACCCATCACCAATTAACCGTAACTTCAGGGCAAGCTTTGAAAATTTAACTTCTAAAAAGGCTCAGCGTTTTTCTTTGATCTTTTAATACTTAAAATATCCACTACTTTCGGAACCGTGATTTTTCAAAAGCGTATAATAAATAATATTTTATTTAGTGTCATTATATTAAAAAACGTATAAAAAAATTTTTTTTAAAATTTTTTACAAAAAAAAATTTAATTAGGTACAATTTTTTGAAAAAAAATGAACATAAATGACCCATTTTAAAAATTTTCTCCTTTTTGAAAATGCTTCATTATAATAATATTTTTTTTATATCCCCAGACCTCTGTACGGGCTGAAGGGGGTTTTAAATATAAACTTAAAAATTGGGTTTATCCATTTTTTTAATACAACAGGGGGAAAATTTTAAGAAAAAAACCCCATGAAAATTATTTCATTTGGTGGAAAATCGAAAATAATGTAAATTTTTTAAAAAATCTAGTTCAGACTTTTGCAGAAGTCTTTTTTTATATATTCACCCCAAAATAATTTTTAAAAAAAAGTTTTTTAAAAAAGGAAAGAACGTTTTAAAAAAAGGATATTCTAATTTAAATTTTTTTGAAAATTTATTTTTTTAATTTTTTATCATAATTCCCCAAAAAAAATTTTTTATCGTATTCTAATCTAAGTGACATTTCATGGTATCCTTAATTTTTTAAAATCACGGTTCCATTTTTAAAAAATTGAAATTAAATTTTTTTTAATTAACTTTCCCTGACCCCCAACAATGGGCTTTGGCAATATATTTTCCTATCCTTCAAAAAAATTCCCAAAAATTAAAATTTAAAAAAAATTTGTGCTACGAAAGGGTTATTGGTAGCGGATCAAAAATTTTTTGGAGGGGGATGGCAACGTTGAAAAGCAAAATTTTGGGAACCCTAAAAAAATTCTCTTACCATATCAGAAAATGCTAATATGGGGTTATTTTAAATTTAAAAGTCTCACTCTAAGGCAAAAACCGGGGGTTTTTGGTGAAACCTCTTTTTTGGACGGGGTAAATGCTCGTGCCCCAAACCACTAGGCTATAGGGCCCAGTAAAACCGGGGCAAATTTTTTTAGCATTGTAGCTGTTTATTATTTCAGATGGGATTAATGGCAAAATTTGCAGCTTTAAGGGAATTTTTCTCAACCAACCACATTGTCCGCGGCGTGCCAAAACCTGGGGCCCTCCCGACCCTTTTAAAAGTGCCCCGGTCATGAAAATTGTTCTGAAAATTCCTTTTTTAAAGAACTTTTTTAAAAAATTTTGGTAAAAGGATATTCTTTGACGAAATCAAATATTAACAATTTTTTTTTTTTTGCTTTCGTTTCTTTCTCTTTTTGTCTCTTTCATTTCAAACGGTTACGGTTAGTGTTAACAGACAACAGTTGGTAGGGGAAAATTTTTTATGGATGGAATTTGTTTTTTAACACTCTTTCATACCTTGAAAGCGAAAAATATTCGAACGATTTGGAGGTTGACTGTTTGGTAGTGAAAAGAAAACCGGGGGAATCAGTACTTGTTTCTTTTTATTAAGAAAGTGCTGTATTTAAAAAATAAAAAGTAAACGGGAATCTTTCCCGTTTTTTTCCTCAATATCTCTTTAAAGGGTTGATAAATGGGGTTTTCTCGAATATTCTTTTCCCAACAAACAAAATGTTTTGTCAGTGGCAATGCCCCTTAAGCTGGGGCATTTTATGAAGTTTGCTGTATTTTTGGGAAATCATATGAAACTTTTTACTGTTTGAAAAAGGGGGGAAAGGTGTTTTTTAAAAATTTTTTTTAATTTTAAAAAAAATAAAAAAAAAAAAATAAAAATTTAAAAAAAATCAAAACAGGTTATAATATTTTGATCGGCCACAGTTTAAATTTCTATTTTACCCTTGATTTTAAAGGGAAAATTTAAAGCTCCCCCCCTTTTGTTTAACCTCATGTTGCGGCCTGCTGAAATGGTGACATATGTATGTACCCCAGAAAAAAAAAGGTTGATACCCGGTCTTTTGAATTTTTCTTTTTCATGTTATTTGCAAAATAGTATTTGATTTTAAACAAAAAAGAGGTTTTATAAACGTATTTATTGTTTTTCCTTTTTTATAATGCATGTTTTCTGTTTAAAAAAAGGGCGGGGGCAAAAAAAGGTAAAAGATTGAATGAATGTCATCATGTTTTTTGACCATGAGGTTCATAAACCTCACATTTTTTTCAAAGCTCTTATGAAATCAAAAGAAAAGCTGTGAAAATAAAAGGCGTTTTTTTGTTTCAATTTAGGCAAAATCCAGATTGAAAAGGGTTTAAAAATTCAGTATTTTTAATGAAACCCAAAGGGAATAAAAAAATTTTTCCCTTTTTAAAAAAATTTTGGGGTATCCAGCTATATGAAAAAAAAAAGATGGCATATTTTTAAACAACCATTTTTACCTTTTTTTTCCCCCGAAGATCATAAGCTTTTCCGGGGGATCCCCTGGTAAAGAAAAAATCTTTTTTTTTTGATATGGGGCCCCCCAGCTAGGGGTCAAATAAAAAAAAATCAACTCCCGGTGTTTTTTTAAAAACCCACAACACTCGTATTCTACTTGAATGAATTCCCCAGTTAATCAATTTTTCATCTTCAGATTCCTTTCCCCACCCCCAAAAATGGATTTTCTTGTTTTATACTTTTTTTGTCAGTTTGTAACTTTTTGTTTTGGTTATCTCAAATACCAATGATTACAGAAAAAAACAAAACTTTTTAAAAAACAAAAATTTAACACCGTTATTTCTCTTACAAATTTTTTTTTCGAAGTATAAAATAAAAAAATTTTTTTGGGAAATATTAATTAAATTGCTAAAAAACTTAAATTAAAATTAAGAATTTTTAAAGAAACGTTTAAAAAATGGGGTTTTTGCCCCCAAAAAAGCTCCCAAAACCTTTAAATTTACCCTTTTTAAAAACATTTTCCCAAAATTGAAAAATATTTTGTGCTACATAAAATAAATATTGTTTTTCATTTTAAAACATAAAAAAAGGTTAATAAACAAGGAAGAATTTTATTCTTAGACTTTTTTGGAAATAATTAGGTAAAAATATCAAAAACCAAAACTTTTTGAAAAGGGAATTTACTTTGAGATTTACATTAATACCCACTGGTACAGTTTTTGAAATCAAAACAAACAGGATATATTTAAATTTCCACTAACCTTTTTAAATTTTAAAAGGGAAACCGCTAAAAAGCAAAAAAAATTTTTGTCGATTTTAAAAGCCAAGTTTGTTTCCAAAGCTTAAAAAAAAAATTCTTAAATGATTAAGTAAGATTAACAAAAAAAACTTCAAATATGTGGTTCTCTATATTGACTTTTTGGGAAAAATTTTTTTTTTTAGAAAAAACACAATTTTTATAAAAATTAAGAAAAAAATTTTAAAATTTTTTGAAATTCAACATTAAAGACAAGAAAAAAATGTAAAATACGAAGCTGAAAAAATTTTAAAGGGGGTAAGTTTAAGATTTTTTTTACTGCCAAAATTTAAAAAACTTGAAAACCCAGTAGTTCCCCAAATAATTTCAATGAAAATGGAAAAAATTTTTAAAAATAGTACTTAAATTTTTAAATAATCTTTTTATTATATGGTTTATAACGTTAAAATTGAGAAAAAGAAAAAACCCTTTAAAATATTCTTTAAAAATGGATTCAAAAAATTTTAAAATTGATAAACTTTATATTTTGTGAGATATTTATAGTTACAAATTTTAAATTTAAAGGGTTTTACTTCATTTTTTTGAACTTATCATTTTGAAATTAGAATGAGATTTTTTCTATAACATGTTTTCTCTCTTAATGTAGTAAATTTTCCCACTTTGACAATGCCCAAATAAAAATACAAAACGGAAAACAAATGATTTTCTTTTCTCCTTTAAATGAAAAAAATTTCCTTTAAACCCAAAAAATATAAAAATTAAAAATTTTATTTTTTATTTTAAAATTTTGATATAACACAACCAAACAAAAAAGGGTGTCAAAATTCAGAACTCCCAATGTGGGTGTGATCATAAAATACATATTTACAATTTTATTTGGAAAAAAAAAATTAACTCAATTATATTACCGAAATACGAGGGAAAAAAATGATAGAAATAAAAAAAATATTTTTCATGTTAAAATTAAAAAAAACTAACACAAATCAAGAATAAATGTAAAAACTCATAATTAATTAAACTTTGGGGTAATAAAAATTTTAAGGGAATTTTTTTAAAAGAAACATTTAACTGGGGAAAAATCTTAAAAACCCTGAAACTTTAGATGTTTTTAAATAAAAAAGGTAAATTTTTAAAAAAATAAAAAAAATTTTGTGTTATGACGGGGAAAATTTTAAATTTTAAGAAAATTTTGATATAACAAGAATAACGGGGAATTGAAACGTGAAATATTTTTTAGTAAATCATATTAGCCAAGGGTTTTTAAACATATTTTTTTCCTTCCCTATTTTTGGATCTTTTTAAAGTGGCATTTTTAAAATTTTTTTATTATTTTATTTATTTGCATAGAATTTATTATTACATTTAATTTTATTTTAAAAAGTAAAAAAACAGGGGGAAAAGGTTTCCCCAGTTTATTTTTATTTTATGAATCGAAGAACAACAAAAAACCCTTAAATGTTTTATAGGGGTTTAAATTTTTTGTTTTTAAACTAATATTTCCCAAAAAAAATATCACAAAATATAAAATCACTTTTTTTTTCAAATCTTTGTTTTCTCAGATTACTTGTACAAATTAATAGAAATAAGAAAAAAAAATGGACCTTTTTTTTCATTAAAATTTAAAGAAACTTTATTCTTTCCCAAAAAAACGTAAAAAACAAGTGAAATTATTATCCAAAAAAATTATTTTTCAGGCAAAAACCGTTTTGATAGCAAAAAAAAAAAAACCTTATTATATGGTTTTAAAACCTTAAAATAACGTTTTGAAAGCCAGTTTTAATACTTTTTTTAACAAATGGTTTTTTGGAAATTAAAATTTCTACCATCGAACCCTAAAATAATTTTTAATTTTTTTCTTTATTTTCTCGCATTTAAAATTTTTTTTCCCCGTTTGACAGAATCTCGATAAAAAAAAAATTTCCGGGGGGAATCATGTTTTCTTTTCTAGATTTTTCCTGCGTATGTAATTTTGAAGTTCCTGTACCTTGAAAAAGGGTGTTGATTTTTGAAAATAAAAACATATTTTCCATAGAAGCAGTCAAATGAAAAAAGGGGAAAAAAAATTCTAAAGGGGGTTTCCTCATATTTTTGGACCCCTCTTTCCCCACAAATTACTGTGGAAATTTTTTTTTTTTCATTAGAAAAAATCTTGCCTAGGCATTTATTGGAAAAAAATGCGCCCAAAAATTCTTCGAAAAAAAGGGCCGAAATTAAAAATTTTTAAAGCGGGGTTTCCCAATCCCAAATTGAAATTTGGGTTTTTAAATATTGGGAGCAGCTATAATAGGGTTTTGAACTTTTAAAAATAGGGTTTTACTTACAAAAAACCCTTTAAAAATTTAAATTTAAAAAAAAAGGAAATTAAAAAAAATAAAAAATTTTGGGTTTATGATAAATTAAAATGAATACGCAACACAGAATAAAAAAAAAAATTTCCCGGGGGAAAAACTATTAAATTTTTTAGAAACATATTTTTTTCGCTACCCTATTTTCCATTGGGGAAAAAATACTTCTTTTAATAAGGAAAGTTAAATGAATATTGGTTATTATATCTAAATATTGGTTTTAAAATTTTATTAAAAAGGAATTTTTTTAAATACTCGTATTTTCCATTTGAAATGCCCTTTTATTAGAAAAAGGAAACAATAAATATCAGTTAATTATAAATTTAAAAATTGAATTTAAATAAAAGAAAAAGGGGGTTTTAAAATCCTTAAAAATTTTTTGGGGGAAAAAAATATTAATATATATATATATATATATATATATATATATATATATATATATATATATATATATATAAATAAAATTCCTTTTTGTATGGTTTTGATTCTTTAATAAATTCCCTAATTTCCCGTTCATATAAATATTTAAAAAACTAGAAAAAAAATGCATTCTTTTATTTTTTTAGAAGATATATCGCTTTTTTTAAAAGAAAAACCAAAAAACGGGGGGTAAAAAAAGTAAAAAACCCCCTGATTTATTCTGGCAAAAAGGGAATTTGATTGTTTGAATGTACTACGTTTTTTACGACATTTTTTACATGCCCGGGGATTAAATAGTTATCTTTTTCCCCTTATTCAAAACGACCCTTTGTTTTTTTTCATCCATTTTTTTGTAAGGGGGAATGTTTCAATAATTACACATTCTTATATATTTATATATGAAAATATACGTTTAAAAAAGTCAATTAACCTACCCATTTTGAAATATTTATATGTAAATTATTTTAGAGTTATATTTTTACAAAAAATGTTTTTATGTTTCTTGCGTACTTTTCGCAGCAAAGCGAACGTTGAAATAATTGCCAGTTTTGGAAATAAAGGGTTTTCTTTCAAATAATGGAATACCTTTTTTCAGCAAAGCGTAAAATTTCCCTTTTTAATTTTTATAACGCAGTTTTACATTGAAGGCTGAAAAAAAATTAGACCCCAAAAGGTTTTGTTTACTTTTCCCTTTAAAAATTTTCTAAACAAACAAATGGAAGGGGTTTGTGATTTTTCAAAATTAATGTTTTATTTTCTCGTAATCTCTTAGTTTTTATTCAAAAATAAATAAAAAAATCGGCAACTTTTTTTATCAATTAATTCGGGGTTTTCTCAAACTGTGAGCACGCCCTTTCCCGAGGGGTCGTAGAAAATTCTACAGGGAGGCGGGAGCATATTTAAAAAATCGAAAAAAAAAGATATTTTTTAAAAAATTAATTTCGAAAGTAAACAAACAAAAAATTCCAAAAGGAAAAAAAAAAAAACACACATACATTGACATAATAAAATAAAAAAGTATCAGTACCACCAAAATTTTAAATTTTAAAATTTTTTCTTTCTAAGTTAAGGATATGGGCGTCATGATAAAAAATAAAAAATTAACGCTTATTTGATTTTGTACGATTTATAATTAAACCTTTACTGCCATTTTAAGTTACGCGTTCCTTTTCCCCATGTACCGTTTTCCCGTATGCACGCGTATGTGATGTATTGAGGTGGGGGGAAAAAAAAAAAATAAACAAATCCTCTAAAATAAGTAAATCCTTCCCAAACATTTTTCCCGGGTCCTTTTTTGCATTCAAAGTCTTCGGAATTATTCTCTAGATAGCGGGGCGCAAAAAAATCGTACTTCGGAAAAGACGTATATATACGTCTGGGGGAAATTAAAAAAGTTTTTACTGAGCGGGGTTTATATATACGCCGAGGAAAGGTTTTAAATCGTATTCAGCTTTATCTTTAAAAATATGGTAAATGAATTCGGGACATTTTTATTTTATGGAGGGGAGGGGGACAAAAACATTTAAAAAATTGGAAAATTGGGTCCAAAATTTTTTGGGAAAACCCTTTTGAATTTTAAATTTACTAAAATTTTGGATTTTTTAAATTTTTTTGGCGCATTTTTTTTGTTTAAAAGCTCTTTCTACTAAATCAAAAAAAAAATCCATGCGTTTTTTCCCAAACTTCGATCTAACATAAGAATAACCATTTTTTTTTTTTCCCAAATTTTTTTCTCTTGCCTTCTTTTCCGTTCACTCGCTAGAGTTGAATGGGGAAAAAAAAATTTTGGCAAATAAATTTAAATAAAAAAAATAACAGGAAAATGTATTCATGGGGGTTTTTTTCCGTAGAACCCCACCGACCTTTTGGGACGAAATTGGGAGAATGGGGAGTAAATTCCATTGGGGGGTAACAATAACCACTTAACCTTTGTTTTTTCTTTACTCTTGAGCAAAAGCCAAAAAAAAAAATTGGGTAACAAGTGCTTATCCGGGGAGGGCTATTTGGTCTCTAACTCGGGTTTTCTTTAAAGCCAAAAAAGGCACTTTGCCTTTTAAAGGCCGATAAAATGCACGTCCCCACAAATAACATACAAATGAAAATGAGAAGATAAATTTTGTAAAATGGTATATGTTAGTGGACATTAAATTTTCAAACACTATTGGGCCGAATTATAGTTGCGTAGGAAAAAACCCCCTTGGAAGTTTCGGGGGGCCTTTTTCAATGGCAACTCCCAAGTTTTTTACGGAAAAGATTAATCTTTTAAACCAAAAAACCCAATCCAAGAAGAAAAACAGGAAATTATCAAAATGGGGGAAATAACTTTAAAAAAATAGGGGAGGGTTTATGAAATAACCAAACCTTTTGAATTAAAATTAAAAAAATTTTGGGCCCAAAGGGAAAGGAACGGTTTTTTTACAATTTTTTGGGAAAAGGAATAAATCACCAATTAATTAAATATAAAAGGGTTTTAAAGCCCCCGACCCCCCTATTTTTTATTTTAAAAATAAAGGGAAAAAAATTCAAAAGGGAAGAAGGGGAAATTTATAAAATTTTTTGGAATGGGGGAAAAAAGATTAAAACATTTTAAAATTAAAAAAAAAAAATAAAAAACCCAAACCCACCAAAAAAAAAGGTTTTGGTCTTTTAATTAAGGGAAAAATTGAAAAGAAGGAAAATTAAGGAAATTTAAATTAATTTCAAAAAAAAATTTTTGTTTAAAGGAAAAAAGGGCCAACATTTTTTAATTTAAACCCCTCAAATTTTAAAAGGAAAATTATTTAAAATTCATAAAGGAAAATCTATTAAATTTCCCCCTTAAAAGGGGGGGGGTTAACCCTTTCCCCAAAAGATTCTTTCTACCCCCAAATTATTTTTTGGAAAAATTTATTTTTTTTTTTCCAACCCAAAAAAAAACAAAATTTTTATTCCTGTGGTTGGGAAAAATAAGGAAAAAATTTTCAAAAAATTTCCCCTTTCTAAAAAACATTTAAAAAATACCAAGAAAAGGGAAATTTAAAATTTTTTAAAATTTTTATGGGTTTTTACTTGGCTCAAAAAAAGCCCTTTAGGGTAAAAAATAAAAAAAAACTTCCAAAAAGGAAACAGGCAAACGGTTTTAAAAATTTAATTTCATTGTTGTTTTAAAAAATTTTTTGGGTTATTCCCAACCCCCTTGGGACCCCCTTATTAACTTTT
>BMAV01007300.1:0-14133 GCA_019973955.1 Trichonephila inaurata madagascariensis
TGCAGAAATCACCTGCATTATTATTCAGAAGCTCACATGAAAGAGTAAATACAGCTCAAAGTACCGTTAAAGCAATCAGCTAGTGGATTCCAGCGGTTTTAACGAACACCTAATAATGGAGCGGCTTTTGCAACCGTAATGAATTTTCTCTGTATTTAAGTGGATTACCCAATTAGCTTGTGATGGGATCTTCATGCAAATTTCAACCTTTGATCAACATTTAATAGTTTGAATTAACTCAGTTGTAACATAAAAGTCTCTTCCAGACAAAAGACCAAAACCGTTAAATCCAGTGATGAGAAGCCAAAGTCAAGGTAGGAGAGTAAATTGTTTTCGGAAAGAAAGACTACATAGACTAATGGATCTTTTTCTAGTCTCTATTGCTCACAAAAAGAAATAGTGCGCAGTTAGCCACTTTCTTGCTATTAGATTTTTTATAATACTTAGAGTTTAATTTTCGTCCAAAGATAATAAGATATTCTTAATATAAAAACAACTCTGATGAAAGACATCAGAAACACGAGATATTAATAATAATAAAAAACCCATTTCTTCAAATATAGTAAAATTAATTGTAAACCTTCGAAAGGGAAAAAAAAGAAGTAACATACGGAGTTACATATGAAGGATCAAATTTAAAGCATTTTTTTTTTATTTTTTGTTTTATTCTTCTTTATTAAGCTGTATAAAATGTAAGATTGAAAATATTTACACAGAGTATTGTTTAACACCTCAAGCAGTCAATTTTTTAATTTAAAATACTTAAAAAAAGATTTTTTTTAAAAAAAAGACACTCTTTTTTTATTATATACAACTGAAAAGTATACTAATTTCGCCTTCACCACGAAAAAAAATGCCGAATGAAAAGCATTTTAGTATCATGGACAAACTGAATAAACTTTTCAAAACACTAGAACTAAATAATACACCATAAGAATTAAAAATACGCTCAAATCAAAGGAAGAAAGAAAATATCAGTACCCGTACAGCGTACGGGCAAATCAGTTGCGGCCAACTTTCGGTAGCCGTACGCTGTATGGGAAAACTACTTAAGAGTTAAAAGAAAATGAAAGAGAATGCATAATATTCAAAATCAAATTAGTAATGTTGGTATATATCATATGTTTTATATTAATATATGTATATTCTCTCTCTCTCTCTCTCACACACACACACACATATATATATATATATATATATTGAATTAACTATATTAAAGTGTAATTATGGTTTACAGAAATATTTTAGTACTGTCTATGTAGATAAGATACCTGGTAACCAAGCTAATATATGTAAATATTTTTATAGGTTTATTCTCCATATTCTCTAGTAATGTTTATGATAAGGACTCTCAAAATCACAAATATTCTCAATTATTTCGTCCAATAACATAAACATGATTCAGCCAATAACAACACAAGTTTAAAGAGTATGATGTCCAATGATGCAAAAATTTGTAACAATCTATAACGAGTTATGTGATACTCTTTACAAATTTGTCGCTGAGCTTTTGAGAATTATATTGCAGAACAAAAAGTGTGTTGGTTCTTGAAGGAATACGGATGCAAAGCAAACTGTGCAATATTGATTTTAGAAACTAAGAGCAACCTAGAAAATCAGACTTAACTTTACAATAAATTCTGCTTTTTTTTATTTTTTTTTGAATAAGACTCATCTTTTCCTTCTCGTTCGTAGTAAGTATTAAAACTAGATTGCCCAAGAAAGTCATTTTGACTGCTTTTTAATTTCAAATAGAGAAACAATTACGCGTATGTAATGCACAATTTCTTAGAAGTTTTAGAATATATTTTTTTTCAAGTGAAGTATTTTTTTTTATTGTTAATATTTACTAGTAGCTTGTTATATGACTGTAAATAATATAAAAGTATTAAAAGTTCATTTTAAACAAATTTCTTTACACATTAATGATTCTTTCGCAATGCAGTTCTTTTAACTGCTTTTGGGCAGTATAAGTATATAATGAGTTTCAGTCTTTCTAGTGTTAATAAGCATCGAATTTTTCTTGAACATTGATTAAGAAATTTAAAAACTTTCGTTAACAATTTTCAATAAACCATTCATAGAATAATTTTTTTTTCAAGTATGGATATATATATATATATATATATATATGGCTTCTTCCATATGGAAGTTATGGAATAACTTATTTAAAAAAGTGTTGTATGAGAATAAAATCTGCATTTATTTTCATAAGAAGATTATTTTTTTGAACACGGCAATTAGATATATACCATATATTATATCAGATTATTCTTTTAATTTTTTAAAAAATTTCATCTGAATTGAAAAATATTTTAGAATATTAGAACCTAAATGCTATATACTAATTATTATTGTATAATAAACAGAAATAATATTTTGCTGAAAATAACTGCATACAATAATTGCTAAGCTAGATAATATGATTTTCAAATTATGTCTTCATTATTTCTCACGGATCATCTACAATTATATTCCAATAACAATAAATTTAGCTCAGTAATTTTTATAACCAAGGAATTTTTATACTCGAAAAAGTGTTAATTTTTAAGTTAGAATTTTCTAGTAATTATTTTTTTTTTATGTGTTTGCCTGTAACGAATAATCAGATTTATAAAAACCAATTCTAAATGTAGTGATAACTAAAACTGAAATCCTTAACTTATATATTAATAAACTTTTTTTTTAAAAAAATATTTTATTATTAAATTTATAGATATTTTATTTTTAAATGGTTGTTTTACTTATTTTGAATCAATTCGTTAAGAGAGTTTGATCTATTTTATTTATAGAATGTTAATTTTACCTATAAAACTTTAATTTTGTATGCAGGAAAGTCTAATTTATTAACCTTTCTCCTTTTTTCTCCAGACAAGATTCTCTACCATAAGCGATAGCAATTAATCTTTAAGTAATGATAAAAGCTACGATAAAGAAATCCCAAAAAACGTATGAATGAGGATTATTCCAATTAAATATATCTGAGTCTCAGTATTCACGGGATTAAGATGGTCGGTAATTACTTTAAGAACACTTGTATCAGTGGGTTTATCTTTGTTACTAAACATGTTCCTAAAAGCACAAGAAAAACTGATTTATAACAAAAAAATACTGTTCAATTCTTTATATTCTGAATAGTTGTATTTCATTTAAGGTATCCGACTACGTTCGGAACCTTGATTTTAAAAAAGTGCATAAATGGATTATTTTCGTGATATTTGGCGTCACTTAGATTAGAATGCATGTATAAAATTGTTTTAAAACATTTTGACAAAAAAAAAAAAAAAATTAAATGCAATATTTCGGCAAAAATTTAACTTAGAATAACCTTTTTCTTAAAATGTTCTCCTTTTGTGAAAAATGCTTCTATTATAATAGTATTTTGCCTGTATATAGCTCAGACTTTTGTACAGAAAGAGGCTCAACTATTTTTTTTTTTTTTTGAAAAATTCATATTATTTTCAGTTACAACCAAGCGAAATAATTATCAGCGTTTTTTTTTTAAATTTCTCCCCTCTGTTGCCGTAATACATGGATAAACCCACTTATAAGTAATATTTTTCAAAAATTCTAGTTGAGCCTCTGTACAGAGGTCTGCGCTATATGCAGGCAAAATATTATTATATAATAGAAGCATTTTTCACAAAAGGAGAATATTTTGAAAATGGGTCATTCTATGTTAATTTTTTTTCAAAATATTGTACTTAAATATTTTTTTTGCTATAATACTATTCTTAAAACAATTTTATGTACATTTTCTAACCTAAGTGACACTAAATATCATAAATATTATCCATTTATACGCTTTTTCAAAATCATGGTTCCGAACGTCTTAGGATACCTTAAAATATTTAAGGTTAAATTCAATAAAAATAATTTTAATACTTGGTCTTTATTATCTTTATTTCTAAATTCAATAAATAATAAGAACATTTAATTTAAAAACGAACACAGAGCTACTTTAAATAACATGTAAGTATCTTTATTTATAAATAATAAAAACAATTTGGTTAATAAAGAGAAAAAAGTCAGGTTGATTAATGATTGTCCACGGAACATATAGAAACTTTCATTTGTGATCTAAAATCCTTTTTATAAAAAAAATCAAATTGTAAAATTTTGTCACCTGATCAAATAATATTAATTAAAAACAAATTTGAACTTAAGGACAATGGTACTGAACGAAAACAAAAAAAAGCAAATTTATAGCACCACAGAAAAACTTAATTAAATTTATATGTTCATGTAAACATATTTTATGTTTAAATTTTCCGAAAAAAGTATTAATCGTTAAAAGTATTGTATTGATTCCTTAACATCTACAATTTTTTTTTAAAAAAAAAGCTAAATCTTTCATTTCTAACAGATCTATACTGTCGATATTAAATTATCTTAACAAAGTAATTTTTAATTATGAATAATGAAAAATTACGTTGAATTGCAGCTCATTTTTTTAGTTTTATGAACGATTCCTTAAGAAATTCACTGATGTTTTAGTACATATTAAACATAATTAATTAACTTCATTAGTATTTTAAAAATCTGTCTCTGTGTTAACTCTCGAAAGCCCAACTTAATTTAATTTTCTTTAAATTAGAAAATGTTATAAGAACACTCTAACTTTTAATTCTAAAAAATAGGCTGTGGAAATTAACAATAATTAAAATGGCTTATTATTATATGATTAACGTTCTTTTTCTGCGAGTGACAGTTTTATTTTTATATAAAAATAGCGTTGTCTGCTTTGGGGGATATATCAGTTGCGAAGATTCTTTTTTCTTCAGCCGCTGTAATTAAATTTTAAGAATAAAAAAAGAATATCGGAAAATATACTTGGTCCTTACATTTAAAGAACATTTAAATGAAACAATAAACTACTAAAAGTTAACTTTATGCAGTTTTAAAAACTATTCCATAACTTCAATTTGCATAATGAGAAATATTTATTAAAGCCCATTTTCCATGATTAATGCAATTTGTGCACTTTAGGTACTACATTTGTCATTGTATATGAAGTACTTAATATAATTATAAAATTCAATATTATTATTTTTTTTACCTATACTATGCAAGATTACTATTGTTATATAATCAATAAAAATTGATGAATGAAATTGCATTCAAATTACAGGAATATGCAATAGTTATTTTTTCCATATAATAAAGATGTGGAATGTGCAAAAAATAAATTAAAATCGTTATGCGTTTAATAACTTGTCTAGAAAAATTATAATGGAATATAAAAAAAACGTATTATGGAGAGCTTGTAAAAAATGTTTTCTTTTATTCTACATTTATTTTAGGACAAATCTAAAGGATTTCTTATGCTATATTTACTAGCCAAAAGTATTAATAAATCCCTTTTAATTTATACAGTTTAGCTTTATCCAGTACTTTGATATGTAGAACATCTCACGAAAATCATGTAGCATATTTATTTATGTATTTAAAAAATCCAGTATAAAGGCATAGCATATCACATTTCGAACAACAGTAAAAATAACTAGTTATCTTTTGAATAGGAATAAAATGTAAGTTTACAATTAATTATAATTATTTCGTACAAAATTTTAATTAAATTGATGTTTTAAATATTTAACATTGTTGCAAATGTTTAAAAATGTAATTTTATCCTGGATTTTTTTCTTTTGTTAAATAAAACTATTCTTTTTTATTATTAAAGAATCCATTTTTTCCCCATTTTGCCAAATGAATCAAATCCAAAGAACTTCTAAAACGTGAAACATTATTCCAAAATTTTCGAAATTACCTTTTATTTTTATTGTTCTGTCTTCTATTTGTTCTTTCTAAATTTGCCACAAATGCTTCAAATTTAAATCGTGCACTTAACAGCAACATAAAAATGTGTTTTCTGTAGATAAGTGCCAAGCTCTATTTATACAACACTTAACCACAATTTGATAGAACAACGCATTGCAACTTTTCATAAAACCGTCCAAAGCATAATGAAATTACCTGCCATTAACGGCAGTTCTCGTCAAAACCGTTGCCTCTCGTCTCAAATAGATTACGCACCTTTCACAAGCACCGGCTTTCTCACGCAAACTTTCTCCAGAGACAAGACGTAGTATTTTCCCGAGCGATCAAAGGAAGGCTATCTACAAAATTCCAGGATTCAATTTAAGTGCTTTGCTTTAGTAGCAGTAAACTGTCAATCTTTGGAGATCCTAATTTGTCATTTGAAGGTTCAAAGACCATCTTGGAGACGTGTCTTCTGTAATTGTGTTTTGAATGACGTAACAGTGATGAGACAGGAGACCAGGAAAGAGGCGCATTACTACATGTTTAAATTAGGATAATGAATTTCGAAATGCTTATGATTATGAAGGAAACTGAGTTAAGGCTATGTTCGTTTTTGATGTTCCTCCAAATGGTAAAATGGGAAGCGAACTCTTTTGGTTTAAATGACCTGCAATAAACATATTTCATGAGCTAATGTGTGCTTGTACCGAGTAAAGTAAAATTTTGTATATAAAAATATTAAACTAAAAAGGGAACTGTAATTTTCTGTTATAGTGATAACGTAAAAGTTAATATTTATTCTGTTCTTAGAAATAATAATCTTTCTTTGTTCAACATTATGTCTTTATTTCATGTTTATGTATATTTTTTTATGTTTTTCAAGTTCTTTCTGTGTTTTCTACTTTTGTAAGAATTAAATTTTACCAAAACCGTGATTTTCTTAAGAGATCATACCGAAATTCCTAAATGGAACAATATCGCGGGTAAGTGAATGAGTGGATATTAACGTCGCACTGTTTAGCTACATGAGGGCTTTTGGCGACGGACCACGTAATTTTGAATCATGGTCAAGTGACGTGGACGACACCTAAGCTGTCATCCCCTTCTCCTAACTACCACACCATACCAACGGGAGGACGTTACAGCTGTCGACAGATTTAACATGCATCGCTGCCTTACACGGCTGGTCTTTAGTGGTACTGGGCTCGAACTCATGACAAAGCCAGCCACGATCCGATACCTATACCTATACCACTCGGCTACCGCGGCCACATAAGCGATATCGCAGTGATAATCATTTCTAAGGAATATTATATTATTGTATCCTATAAATATCACGATATTATTATTATAGCTTAAGTAAAACCAAATAAAATAGTGTATAAATGTAATAAAATATAAACATATCATTGCATTCATAACAGAAAAAATATTATGTGAACGCATCAATATTTCTGTAAACTAAACATAAAAGTAATAAATACATCTAATGCATTTGTCTCCTTTAGTTTTAAAATAATTTAGTGCAAGACAAATACACAAATTTATAGCTTTTTACACTCACATATTATAATTAAACTGAAACATTTGATTTTAGATGCATGGGTTAGGACTGGTTTTCTTACTATCGTTTTCAGAGGAGTTCAACAAAATTTAAAACACTTTCATAAGAACTACTTCTATGATTGTAATAAAAATGTGTTATGCCATTTAAAATTTCTTCATTATACTCTGTTTCGAATTGCTATGAAACTGCCGAAAATTTAAATTACTCTTGTAGCAACAAAATTATCTACATAGTTATTAAAACGAAATTGAATGTTGATTTAATTAATTTTTAATTTACAGTATTTTATAGATAACTATAAAAATGAAAATATTTTAATTATGAAAAAAGGGTCATATCAACAACATAATTATATGAAATCTTTTAACTTCCTTGGAAGATACGAAAATTTAAGATTTTTTTAGCATCAAATGTATGAAATATTTATAATAAAAATTCAATTTCCTTAATTTTAAGCCTGCTTTCATTCGCTTCGTTTTAAAGCTTTAAATTACAATGTGAAAAAATGAAAGAAAATATTAAAAAAATGTAAAAATATAAAAACCCATTATCTGATGGTGAAAAAAATGAAAGAAAAAAATCCAGTAAAATGCTTAGTCTTTTTTTATCCTTTAGAAAATCTTACATCATTTCAAAAGATGATGAAAGCCTTAATTTCCATCAACAAGTAACTAAACATAAAAATAAAATATTTCAAAAATTCTGACTTAAGGATTAATTTAGTTTGTTGTCGCTAAATATTAAACATAAAAGATTTTGAGTAACACAGTTACTCGAAATCTGCCTAATTGAGTAATATAATGAATTACCTTTTTAGTATTGTTGAATGATTGATAGATTTCTTATTAACGTCATACTGAAACTATACTAGATCCATCTCATAATGAATTTTGTCTTGTACTATTGTTTTAAAACAGCTCTGAATTTATTTTGGTTCGAATTTTAAACTTTGGTGATTCAATAATAGTTTTAAGTCAGAGTTTCTCAAACTGTGGGGCGCCCCCCCTTGAGGGGCGTGATAACTCTACAAGGGGGGCACGAGCATATTGAAAAGTTGAAAACTAAAGATTATTCAAAACATATTAATTTACTGAAAGTAAGCAAACAAAATACTTTCTGACATAATAAAATATAAAATACACATTTACACTAATATAATACACTTATAAAAGTATCTGTACTGTACTATGTATTTTATTATTAATTTAACAACACTAAGTTAAGAACAGGTTTGATAATTACCAGTGATCCCATGGGCTTGTATTAACACTTATTTTGATGATTTGTACGGTTTATAATTAATTCCTTAACTGCCGATTAAAAATTACGTGGTTTGGTCCCCAATGCTAGGGTTTTCCACGTACACGCGCGTATTTTGATGTTTATTTGGAGGGGGGAAGAAAAGGAATATATAAATAAGCAAAATCCTCTGAAATAAGTAAATCCTTTTCAAAGACTGTCAAAGTCCTTTTATTGTGTTCCAAAGCCTTGGGAATAATTTTATAGATAGAAGTACACAGAAAAGATCATACTTCGGAAACACGTATATATACGTCCAGAAATTTAATGCTTTGGCTGAGCGAGACGTTTATATACGTCGGTGGCACATAAGAGGTTAAAGTCGTACTGTAGCTTTTTAGTGTAAAAGTATAGTATTATTGAATTCAAAACAAGGTTATTGTATGAAGGGGGGCGCTATGAAAATGATGATTGAATATTGGGTCGCGAGTATTGAAAGTTTGAGAAGCACTGGTTTTAAGTACATCATTTATGCGAATTGTAAATTTTTCTTTTGAAAATTCCAGGAAATGAAGCAATACTTTAATACCTTGACTTATAAATGTTTGTCTGGATTATAAGTCCACAGAATTAAAAGCATAAAAAATGTACAAATATTCCTTTTCTTAGTTCCTTCTTTAATACTAAAATGCAATCGTTTCGTATATATATTCTAATGTAATATTTTCAATAATTAAAACTTGATGTAACCCTTACTGTTCAGTATGCTCTTTAAGATCCTGATTGAAATAGAGTAAGGAATAGAATAATCGACTTAAACTACTTTAACACAAGTATTAAAACAATAAATTTTAGTAATTGTTTATTCTTTGTTTATATCTATTTAAAAATTGTAATTATATTAAATATTTTTAAAAGCTTACTATTTCAATAAAATATATTTGTTAAACATGCATAATTAACAGCAACAAAAAATCAAAACATTTCAATCCTCCAGATTCAGAAATAATTTATTATGTTCAGATTTAGTTTTACTCCATAATATTAATAAAATGTGTTCCCTGTATTTAAATAAAATCAGACATACATTTGGATTCGTGCTGCATTTTCCTGTAAATGTACTTCATTAACGAATGCATCCATTAAGGAATTGTCCATTTGCTCATAAGGAAAGTGATAGTTATATTTCATTTTACATGACACTTGAATAGAAAGAGCTATAATCATAAGTCCAATTCAATACAATGCCTTGCTTCTGGATACAACTCCTGGACAACACTGAAACTATGTACGTGGTTGATTATCTGTCAATTACATTCTATTCTAGCGTCAAATATTCAGTCTGAATTTCCTTTAATGTATTCACTGTTCGAACATTCGTAAAGCACATTTAGTGTGACTCTAGGTGATTCAGAGCTCAAATGACTCCATTCAACCGCAGCTTGAACTGACATTGGAACTCCAGTTAGGGCGGTTATTGTAGGAATGATTCGCATATGTTGCACTGTTGAGAATGGCAGAAAATAATAATACTAAAATGATTTTGGGAATCAATATGAAGTATTGGGATCATCACTATAAAGATTTCAAAAGTGACATTATTATTTAGTTAAAAAAATGTACACTCATTTTTAAATAAATTGCTAAACAACTGATTTTTCTGATGATGTATTCAATGATTGTCAGCTGCTCCAACTTAATCATTAACTATTCATTAAAATGCTAAAATGCATATCAGAATAGGTGAAATTCCATAAATAATAATTTTCTTGTATTTTCTGAAGCGTGATACTACTAAACAGATTTCCAAAGTTGTAAGTTAATGAATCCGTTATTGTAAGCATGAATAAAAATAATAATATAAGAATTGAAACTTTTTTACAGATAAAGAACGCTTAATACTTTAAGTGATCTTAGTTCTTCTTTTCCACAAATACTGACATATTTATATTAGTAGCTAAAATACAATATACCAAAGCAAAAATAAATAAATAAAAAATGCGCCCCGATATGCAACGTGAAGTTTTTGTTTTAGACAGACGTTCTAGTTTGGCGGTTAGTGTATACTAATTTCGAAATAATTTACTCTCAAATACTCAGATTGTGAAAGGTGTCTAATTTTTCTTTACTTAATAATCAAAATTTATATGAATTATATAGTTTATTTTACTTAGAAAAATGATCTTTTAATTTCAGAGCTACATTTTAAATTTAAAATATTTTTTTTATGTTCTACTTTAACAATAATATCTTAATTTTAGTTCATGACAGAGAATTAGAATTAAAACTAACATTAAGAAGGAAGGGTCGAAATATTTTTGTTAAATATAAATGTCACGAGAAATATTTTTTCCACTATCAAGTACAGTAGAACATGCTTTTGTGCTGTCCTTTTTTTTTATGCGATTTTATTTTTGTACAATTTTTTGTACGATCTTTTTATGCGGTTTATGAATTTCAATGGCTTTGGCGTCACTAAAATGTTTTCTATGAATGTACATAGAAAACATTTCAAGACGTCTGTTCCTTAGTTGTTAACAGTCTCTAGACAATGCAAGTTCAATTACTTTCTCTCAACGCACAAGCATCACTCCCTTGATTGTAGTCAAAACTTGCAATGGCAATGACATTATCAATATTTTGATAGATTACATGAAGACGGCAAGAAAAATCGGATTTTTCGAGAGCGGATAAAATGTATGCAGAGATTCAGCTTTCCAACAAATTGCAAGAGAAATGAGTATGAAAATTTCAAACAGACTTCGATCACTCATATCTGGTTATACTGACTTTCACAAGCAACTGACAAGCCGACCGTCGTCACACAAGCTTATCATATACTTAATAGTGCCAGGAATATATCAAATGAAATTGTATCTTCGAGTGACAAACCAATTTTAAACTAATTCATCACAAGAAAGTATGCACTTTAGATTACGGCATTAGTATTGAATTATGTATGTGCATTTTGAAAACTTCATGTATATTATACGAAATTAAATGCTTTTAAAATATTTCCATGCATAAATTAATTATTTATTTTGTTTGGAAGCACTTTCTTATAAATTTTGTAAATAATTGACGTATTTTCTAAGTACAATTTTTGTTATGTTGTCCCTCCCCATCACATAAAAAAATTCTGTAATATGTCGACAAAGCTGTAAGTTATAACGTAAATTTTCATATATTTTTTTGTGCAGTTTCTTTTATGCTGTTCCTATCTACCCGTCAAAAACAGGTTTTACTGTATAATTTTCCCCAAATTGTTCAAAATTCAAAGCAAAGCAGTAAAAATTAAATATTTTCCTTTGCATCAGTAAGTAATACCGAGTACAAAAGTTTATTTCATAATGGCATTTATTGAAACTGTAATTTGAAATTGTAATTATAAATGCATTCCTTACAAGATAAATTCTCCAAAAAAAGCTGTGAGACATATTAATTATTTTTGTTTATACGTTAGTTGAAATTTATTTTACATTGAGATTGCTTCTAAGTAGTTTCAAAAGTAAGTTTTAATTTCTATTCGACACAAGAAAAATTTTTATTGAAGTGTTATTACCCACCGTATTAATTAAAATATTTAAAATACATTTTCCCGAGATATTCAAAATGCCTTAATTTTTAAAAATAATTATGTTATATCAAATCAAATAAATAATTAGTCACTCCTTTTAGAGACCTTATCTGGTAATCTCTTTTGACTCCTGAGACTCGGAATAGCGATAACAGCTGTGGAGACTCAACCTGTCACGAAACATTAGGTTCTCGAGAAGTGAGAAATGGATTTCTAATTGGTTTTCAAGTTGAGGATTTCAAACTATTTTCTGATTTGATGTATTTGAAATAACTTTGATGAGGATAATACGGATTGTGTTGTTTCCATGGAAACTATTTCAAAATTTACTGTCAGTGCAATGTACAGAGCTATTCAAATAGTTTTAAAAATTTGAGAGTGAGTGGGATGTAGTATGATCTGAATATAATGAAAGTATATCAAAGGTGATATGCAAATTTACTTACATCATACTTCGTATTTAAACTTCTCTTAGTGAAAAAAAAAGAAATTGTAAACTACCATTAAATCTGTGAATTGATATATTTTTTTATGCAGACAATTTTTTGCGAAAGATAAAAATATTTGCTTTATTTATATTTCAATGCTTACATTGAGAATTTTTTTCTGAGTATTAATTTCTCTCCTAACCTCCTCCATTAATTTTTTTAAAATTTATTTTTTAGCTAAATATACAGTTAAATGTTCTTGAGCTTATATGCTAATTATTTTCAAGTTTTCTTAATTGTCTTGATTATATTGAGAGTGATTCAAAACTCCTTTTAATTTAAGATGAATCCCATTACTAATCAACTTACTTCAAAAGTATAATTAAAAGATCAAAATAATCATATAATGAGTTATTTATATATATTTCATATGAATTTTAATTCTAAAATATGAAATGAAAACAAGATGAAAGCCCAAAAGATTTGAAAAGTTTTAATAAAATACTTTTCCTTTCTCTTGCACGTTTCGTTTTGTTTAATGCAATTTATTAGCCATATTTATAAGTTTATGTTAAAAAAAAAATTATTCCGATTAATTTTCAGTCATTTATCTATATAGTTATATCAAATGCGTTAGTCAATTTTAATCAAATTGCAATTTTTGTATTTTATCACTATTTAGAGAGAATGAGACTAAACTAGGGTACTTAAATGCACCATATTCTTAATTACAAAGATTTGAAAATTTAAAAATGTAACAAATTTTGTATTTGAATTGATTTTAGATATTCTATTAGAAAAAGCATCTTGAGTTACATTTAGCATGGAATGATAGTGATTAATAAATTAAAAAAATATTTTTTAGTCTAAAATTCCTTCAGTATTTTATGGCATTCGTGTGACTAAAACAGCATCTTATTCACTCTAGATGTCTTACTTTTAAAATTAAGTAGATATATTTCTGTTGGTCCCGTTTTATTCTTACCGAAGTCATTGACTTATCTGGTAAAAAAAATTCTATATTTTATGTAGAATACAATTTATGTATGTTATGTATTATATTATATTTTATGTAGATTTGATACCATATATAAAAATCTATGAACCATCATAAAAGAAATATAAGAAATGAGAAAAAGAATCGAATCTGATATTAATTTTATGTTTATATTTAATATTATACATTCTGTATCCTTGAAGCTCATATTCACGGCGACAGAAAGACAAGACAGATTAAATGATTTTATTCTTTTTAAAAAAGTAGTGAAAAAAAGTATGTGAAAGAATTTATTTTCAAAGTAATATTTCCCCTTTTGTCTTTGAAAGGAAAAAAAATCTTTTCATTTAATAATGCAGTCAAAAATAGATAATAAGGTATAAGAAATCTCAATGTATAGCTCCTTTCCTGGCCTTAGAGAAATTCTGAAGAACATTGGATATTATTATTAAGAAAAGTTTTCACTCAAAGTGTGTTACGAAATAGAATTTACGAACATAAATTTAATAAAGTTTTCATCAATATATCAAAGCTCTGATAGAAATATAGGAAGAATAAATCG
>BMAV01007300.1:31553-95970 GCA_019973955.1 Trichonephila inaurata madagascariensis
AAAAATACCTGGATCAGTGGAATGTGAGATAATTCCTTACTATGCATCTCCATTTGAAGTGGTGTTACAATTATACTTTGTTTCCATTTAAAACATTAAGTTGAAAGCAAAATATTTACCATATAAGAATCAATGTTATTTGCAATAAGTTTACATTGTTTCTATTAATCATCCATGGAAATATTATCATAATTTTTCCAATTAACTTTCATGCATATTATATATTGAATACTTATACTCTACATGCTATAAGCTATTGTATTTGAATTGAAAAAGTTGATTTTAAAAAGCTGGGAGAAATATTGTAAAATTAAAATAACTAAAACTCGATAGAGAGTAAATTGTAAATAATTAAATATAAGTGTCCGCGTATTATAACTCGTTGGACTGTTCCAGGAGCGAATGAATAAATAAAGGAATCAACTTTATATTCGTTTTCTTAAATCAACTTCATAGCCCTCATGTGGTTTTTGGGTAAATTAATAAACGCTAACTCACTAAAATAAATGTAAGCTGATATGAAAACAAAACGGATTTTTGGTCGGGGAGTACATATTTATAATACAATTGTAAGTATAAAAATAAAACCTCTGTAAATATTTAATAATGAAACCGATGAAGAAACATTATGCTTTAATACAATTGATATTTACTACACTCATTAATAATCGTAAAGAATATAAATTATGTTCGTATAACTTACAATACAATTTCGAGTTTACATTGTCATGAAAACTGAATGCTAGAACTAATACAGTATTATAGGTTATTAAATTATAATTCTGAAGCAACCATTTAATGCCTCTTGGTATTTAATTTCTATATTTCCGATTTGAATTCAATTATCTATCACTAAATATGTTCCATGAAATAATATTTGTTCGTTTATATTATTTAGAAATTTATATTATTTAAAATAATATAAAAACAGGTTTTCAAAACGAAAAAAATAAATCTGAATTAGATTTTGCTCATATTTTTTGTAAAACTGTTATATCGATTTAAAATTAGAGAGTAAAGCATTTTAATTTCTCTTGAGAACACAATTTTTTGAATGTTTTCCTGAATTTTGTTAAAATTTATATCTCAGTCTAATTAGTTAGAGAATCAGTTTTCCAAGGAAGCGAAAAACGTATGTCTTTTCATTATCAGGTCAATTTCAGAACCTTTCAATCAAAACTTGTTAAACAATAACAAAACAAGTCTAAAAGGTTTCATGGAATCGTCCTCATTATTTGACTGTGGCTTATAATTGCAGTATTAGTCACCAATAGTGGTCGTATTGTTCCTAAGTGTAAAGTTTACAAACATTTAAGAAATCATTAAATCAACTGAAGCCTTTTTTAAAACAATAATCAACTAACTTCGTATGAAAAATCATAATGCATTCGAATTCATAAAAATGGCTCAATTATATATTTGGTTTAAATAATAATATAATAAGAGATTAGGTTTCAATAACATTTCAAATAAGCTCATATTAATTTTTATAATTCCTTTTTAATTGGTATTAACTGGTTATAATGCAGGTTCTGCTGATAAATATTTTGTCACCTAATATATTTGAAGAAATTTAATTTCATTAAGATATCTATATCTGCATATTTTATCAAATATTAATAACTAACATTTTTTAACTTAAACAGTCACAAAATTCATTTCGATTAGGAATTCACCATTATCTTGAAAACTACCTAACTTGACACGAGTTTATCTTACTTAAAGCAACATATTTATTACGTTCATATTCCTAGGTCGCATTTAAATCTGGATATCTTTGTAAGCGATTCAAAAGCTCTACTGAATATTGCAGAAACGAGTATCAAATATTCTTTTTTTTTGCTAGCATTTAGTTGGAGCAAAATACTCTTTTAGTTTATTTGCTTTACAATTAAAATAATATTCAAAAAGAAGATTTCATTAATTTAGACAAAAAATATTAACAGTACACAGTTCAATTGTTTCGTCGTTGATATGCAATGTTAAAATCTTGGGAAAGAAGATACAATTTAACATAACTCACTACAGTATTATTTGTCCCTGAAATTAGCTAAGAGAGGAAATAATAACGAAAATAAATTTGATCTTATTTTTAGTAATTTCTTAGATTATAATTGCATATGAATCAAGATAACATATTAATAAATGTTTTTAAAAAGATCAGTTATTTTTTATGTGAACTTTACTTTAATATTATAAGAAATCCAAATTGTTTTCTTATGTTTTTCAAAATTAAATTCATTACCGATGAAACCAGACATGATCGGTGAACCAAACAGTAAAAACTACACACATACATTAAACTTGCCATTATGTACATGTGCAATAGGTCCCTTTGCCTGTTGGCCTTAGTGGTAATGATTTGACTGATACCCTGGCTAAGGATAGAATGTCAATGGATTTGACCTCTAGCACCTTGACCTTTATGGAGTTCTGCTCAAGAGCTAAATCTACTGTTGCCTATTCCTGGCATTCTCTTCAAATTCATGACTGGTACAGTGGCAAGGACCCGGGAAGTGATACTCCTTTTGATGGCAGCCGAGTCCAGCAGACTACACTGTCAAAACTATAAAGTGAACACCTGAGATTTCCTCCATATGACGAGAGAAATAAGGGTTTCCACAACGTTCAGTTCATCCATGATCATCTTCTGTTTTACCTAGAAGTTGTAAACTGAATCCCCTTCTAATTTTGGACTTTTTGTCAGTTTCTGGTCTCATGGAGATCTAGCCTATGGCTAACCAGTTAGGATTAGCAACAACAGTAAATAACTCATGCACATAGTGCTTCCGTTTAATATATTTTGGAATAGTATATGAAAAAAAACAGGAGTGTTATGCAAATAATTGTCCTTAAAAATTATTTAATGGTAAATAATCCTAAAACATTTATCCTACCGTCATTTTTTCAACAATCTGATATATCATGAAAATAAATTCAGTAATTGTAATTAATTAAATATTAATTTATAATCTGTAATTATTTTTTTAAAAAATATATTTCTTTGCTCTTTTTTTCCTCATATTTCACCTCAACTCTTTCTTCAATAATTTGATATAATTGTTAGGTTAAAGTAATTGTAAAATTTCAAAATTGATACTGCAAGTCCAATGTAAAAAAAAAATGTTTTTCTTGCTCATATTTATTGAAATGTTTTGAAAAATAGAAAAAAATAATAATAAATAAAAGCAATGGACCAAACAGGAAATTAGACATTTTTTAAAAATTTTAACATAATGCCGAATTGCTATTTAAAAAAAAACCTTTAATTTTGTACACCGTACTTTGTAAAAATTACCACTTAGGGGTGTATGATAAGATTAAAAAAACTTTTAAGTAATACTGTTAAAAAACAGCATGTAAAAAAAAAACTCGATGAAAAAAAAATAACGATATTACCTATTTTATTCTTGAGCAAAGTTTCAGATTTCTTCCAAGTCAGAAAAAGTGACGCGTGTAATTATTCACGCAAGAAATTATTTAAAGAATGCATAAAGAATGTGGGTAAAGTTTAGAATCGTGTTATTAATGATGAAATGTCAAAATATGTCAAACTATCCTTTGTTTATTTACCACATTACTCATCCATAATTTTCGGTTAAGAAAACAACACATAATTTGCAAGAAGTCACAGCAAGTTATGTAGCCACATTTAAGAATAAAAAATGAATTTTTCTTCTTAAAATAATCAATAGCTTCACGCCTAATCATCACTAGGCAGACTTCTCGATTGTCAATATTTATGTAAGAAGCAGAAATTTTTCAACCATGTTCTCAGGCTAGAAATTGGCTTGTATGTTGTTAAGAAAGGTAAGAAAAGTTGTTTATTCTTTAACGTGATTTATTAATAATATTTCCAGCTTACACATTTACATAGTTAATTCGAGCAATAGTTATTACCTAGTCAATATTTATCATAATTCAATTTTTGCATATTTTCTTCTAATTTTAAAATACGTATTTGTATCTTAAAAAGGAAACAGATTGACTGAACAATTGTTTATTAATTATGGAGATTTATATTGTTTATTATTTATTAAAGGAGAAAAATGGCAATGTATCATTTTGAAGCTTGCTTAACAGACATCGTGATTCAAGTTATGGATTGATTACTGAGTACAAATAGTTTATTTTCAAATTTGGAAAAAGAAACAAAAAGTGTGAATTTATGTTTTGTTACTGTACATTGAATTATGATCAATAAATATTTATGGGATTTCGAACTTCTTTCACTTTAAAGGAACTTAACCAAAGTTTAATCAGCATCTCAAACGTATTTCTCATGAAGTATGTTTTAAAAATTAAGTACTTGATATGTTTAATTTTTATCGATTTAATAAATGAATGTAATCTACTTCAAAATTTAAAAAAAAACATTGTGTATTTCGTTAAGTAAATTCTTACAATTTTACAAAAATCTTTTGGGGACTAAAGTATTTTATTTACAGAATGGTACTTTTATGGATATTTAATGCCAAATATATATATGTCACTTTTGTCAAATTGTATATATATATATATATATATATATATATATTTCTTGTATATTTATCAAATTGTATAGTGTATCAAACCTGAATATAGTTGAAGAATGCATAATACTTATTATATATCAATGGGTGGCTAAAAAGTTAATTATCATCACTGGGATTGTATAAAATCATGTAATGGTATTTCTAAGACCAAATAATTGGATAAATTTACTATTCTTTCCAAAATTTTAAAAGCCTTTCTCCGATGACACAATTCAAAGCAAAATGCAAATATTATCCGTCATTGATATCGTTGATATCGTATATCAGTATTACTACCCCCTTTTTTGCAGAAGTTAAGAGGAATAAAAATATTTTTTATAACACTTTAAAAATAATCTAAGATCATGTTTTTCTCTTTTTATCTTCTATTAAGATAAGAGTGAAGACATTATTAATGCTCAACAATAGATGAAATACTGTATCAAGATTCTTCGAAGAATCTAGCTTCTAAAACCAAATTTTGCCGTTCTTTATTTTTATTCTGTCATCCACAAGTCACACACTATGGTACATTTTTTTTTCTTATAGCAAAAGAAAACTTATTGCCAAAAAACATGTCTTTTTGGCACTACTTTACTTTAAGTAAGTATGCTATGTCTTGAATTTTGAATAAAGTCATAAATCATGTATTATGTGAGTATGTTTTATATCTACGTGGAATATAATGTCGACATAGTTCTTGAAGTGGAAATAACATTAAGTTAATAAAATTTGTTCGTGTTTAGAAATTCAAAACTAATATTTACTCAATTTTAAATTATATGATTGTTTGCTTAACTCAAGTACTGTTCCAAAGTGTATTTTTTAAGCAATCTAGTAATTCAAAAATAGTTTTAAATTATTTAATACGTATACTTAATTAAATAAAAATAGTTAATAACGCGCTTCTTTGAACATAGGAAAATATTGCTTCTAAATTCGGATAAATTTTATTATATTCAAGCACATATTAAATAAATATTTACCAACTCAAATGTTCTATCATAATTTAGCTAACGATAAATTGTGTCGACAATTTAAAATTCCGCAATTCTAAATGCAAAATAATTCTTCACGATTTAACATTTAAATTAAAATTAGCGTTTAGTAAATATTTTCGAAAAACTTTAATTTTACAAGTATCACTGTACAAATAACTGTCATTAATTTAACTATATAATGAAAGAAAAATAGTAATAATTTAATTATATATATATAAATATAAATTTGAACAATTTTTTGAAATTCATATGATTGGCACACACAAATTTTCTTTTAAAACATGCCTAACAACATTTTAATAAGAGAAAAAGTACTTTTGAAAAGAAATCAATGTACATTTCTTAAGGACACTTTCTTATCTCCCTATTATTATTAGTAAATTAGTTATATTATGCTTCATTTCTTAAAAATTTGTTAAAAATATAATTTGAATGTAAAATACGTTAGATGTGGCACAAAAATGACAGAGTAAAAAAAATAAAACAAAAAAATTAACTTATTAGAGAATCATATCATTTACTCTAAAATACGTTTGTTTTTATTTATTTATTTTTGTACTGTTTTTCGTAATATTTTAAAGTTAATTTATATAGGTTTTGTATTTCCACCCTGCATTGAGTATTGTATAAATATCTAAAAATTCAGTCCCTTTGAATTGCTGCAAAAATATTTAGATAAAGTGCAGTTCTATTTGTTATTGAATTCCATTCTAAACTCTGACAGTATAATTCCTCTTCTATGAAAGAAGACAATAATAGACAAATCAATTTAACACGCTTTACATATAACATTTATGTGTATACTTTATCTCAAGGTACCAAATTTCGTAATGCACAAGAGATGAAGACTTGCAATCGCCTTAAATTTATGTTCGTGTTTTGGTTGCCAAGCAAAATATTTAAAAAAATCTGGGTTTTTTAGTTGGGTTATTAAGTTTCATATTATACTTAATTTACTGATATTATTTGCATGGCATTGCAGTGTTATTTATTTATATAGTATAAAACGATTTTTAATTTTTGTACCGTTATCCTACTGTGCCTATCTATTATTTTATCTTACTTAATTTTACAACTGGGCATTTTTTATTTCTAATTTAGTTCTTCCAGACATTTCTCGTTTAAACAAAACTAAAGTAATAAGTTAAGTAAATAAAAAGAGCTGTGATAACTTTTTATTCGCCTTATGTGAATCTAGCTACCAAAAATGAAAGGCAGAAGTCAAATGATTTTTAACTGTATTTTTTAAATGAAAATACGTTAACATATGCGATACAGTATAAGAAATAGAAAAGGCAAATTTTAATATTACTGATTAATTATCATTCTTACGATATAACTATGAAAAAAAAAACTTTATATGACAATATAGTAATCACATGTGTAAAACTATCATATGACTTTCCTTGACAAAAATTAAACAGTTTTATTTTTAATCCGTAACTAAACATGAAACAAGATTTTTTTTTTAAAAAAATATTTTGCGATGAAATTTCTGTAATTGAATTACTTTTTAATTCTAAAACTAAAGACTTACTCCATTAAAATTAATTACTTATTTGTAAAAATTTTAACATTAACAATAAAACTCAGAAAATTAAAATTTATGTGATCATTTCCATTTTTTATAGTTGTAACCTCGAAATATCCAAGAAGAGAACATGTTTTTAAAAGCTGCTTACTCGTGAAGTTATGTAAAATTTATTTGTCTAAAGATAATCCAGTTTATTTATTTCAACAGACACGTAGCGTTTTAATTATTTACATAAATTATTTATCTTGGTTATTCTATATGAATAACAATACGTCATTAAAGGACGAAGCCAATAGAAATAACCAAGAAAAATGTCTAAATTACGTAAATATTTGCATAAAATGCAGATTTTTATGAATCGTGAATCTTCTAGTATAGCTCTTTGAAAATTTATGTTTGTTTTGTATCAAACAAGTGATGAAAATTCTGGAATTTTTCACAATTTTATTTAATTATTTCAATTCTGTGATTTAAAAAAATGTTTACAGCCTACTAGGGGGAAAAAGGCTTTGTAAGTACCTAGTCTCTCCAGAGTAATAGATCAATTAAACTAAATATGAAATAATTATTTTAGAAATTTCTAAATTAATTCTATTTCAGAAACACGATTTTTTGAGAACGGATTGCTTTGAATCATTTAAGCAAAACACACAAAACTTTTTATTTAACATTACATCAATATCTTTTTAAAAATGGAACACACTTAAATAAAATGTAATGAAATATATTTGATTAAGTATAACTCCAAGAAAATCTTCTGAGTAAACTTAAAACATTAAAAATAAACCTATAACATATATCCCCCCTCCCCCGAAATTAAACAAGAGCCAAATACTTTTATAAATATCACCACGTTAAATTTTATTTCATTCATTGTATTAGAATAACTTTTTAGTTAATCAATTTTTCAATAACTCCCTTAATCATTATTGCATACAAGAACAAAGTGAATTTATTTTAAATACATTGATGTTTTTGTTTTATCAAATTTTTATCTAAATAATATACGCTACTACAATTCATATTATTAAGTTATTTGCAAACGGTTATAAAATAGAAATTTCACACTTATATCGTCGAATTGATTCCTTTTTTCCTCTTCCAAGCAAACAATTTCATTTTTGCGAAAGAAAATTATTTTTATATCATGCACTCAGTTCGATCGATAAAAAACAGAAGTAATTTAACATCAATTGGAAGCGAATTATCTTTCATTACTTTTATGCTGCGTGCATCCGTGTTGATTGGTTTAAGTACATCATTACAATGTCTAGTAATGATATCCATTAGGTAAGATAATGGATTTCGTATTTTTAGCTTTCTAATTTAAATGTGACTTTCCCTATCCACCATTTGGAATGAATTGTTAGTTGATTCTAAGAAATATTAAAAAATAAAACTTAACTAAATGCTTTTAATATTATTGAGCAGTATAATACGTAGAATGTATATAAATATTCTAGGAGTTAAATTTTATCACACATGAGAAAATGTACTGTATTTCAGGCTTTGCAATAACATGTTTCACTTAGTTCTCTAATATACTCATCTATCAGAATAATAATATATATAGTTATGTTTTCCCAAATGATTTTATTTTACATTTAACAGTACTTTTTTAAGGTATCCGACTACGTTCGGAACCATGATTTTAAAAAAGCGCATAAATGGATAATTTTCATAATATTTAGTGTCACTTAGATTAGAATACATGTATAAAATTGTTTTAAGGACATTATGATAAGAAAATTATTTAAATACAATATTTTGGCAAAAAATTAACTTAGAATAACCTTTTTTCCAAATGTTCTCCTTTTGTAAAAAATGCATCTATTGTATTAATATGTTGCCTGTATATAGCTTAGATCTTTGTACAGAGGCTCAACTATGATTTTTGAAAAATTCAAATTATTTTCAAAGTTACAAAAATTTGAAATAATTATCGGCGTATTTTCTTAAAATTTCTACCTTCTGTTTTCGTAAAACATGTTTAAACCGACTTCCAAGTTATGCATTTCAAAAATTCTAGTTCAGCCTCTGTACAGAGGTCTGAGCTGAATACAGGCAAAATATAATACAATAGAAGCATTTCTTACAAAAGAACATTTGGAAAAAAGGTTATTCTAAGTTAATTTTTTGCCAAAATATTGTATTTAAATAATTCTTTTTGTCATAATGTCCTTAAAACAATTTTATACTTGTATTCTAATCTAAGTGACACTAAATATCATAAATATTATCCATTTACACGCTTTTGCAAAATCATGGTTCTGAACGTAGTCGGATACCTTAAATGCTTTTGATTTTTAAATTGTAAATAATAATGCTAAGATTTACAAATGAAATATATGATAAATTTATTTTATGATAAATTTATGGATAAAATGTATTAGCTTAATTTAACTTCGAATTATGAAATAACCTTTTTAAAAAGGAAGTCATATTTATTTCAAAGACAAAGCACTTGCTCATTAAGGAAAGTAATATATGAAAATATATTGTGTTTATATGCATTTACACTAAATAACACACATATTTTTTATTTTTGACTCATAATTAAATATATGGTTTATAACATAAAATCTAATGATTTTGTTGTGTTGATCTACGACAATTATCAAATATTGATAAAAAAAGCATATGAATTGGTAGATATGGGAACTGTATCATAATCTTCTTTTTTAAAATTGTTACATTATTGTTTATTCTTCATACGAAACAGTATAACAATATTTTTTTCTTTCTTTAAACATGCAAGATATAAATAATGTTGTGAATATTTTTAAAATTGTTGATTTAATTTCCTTTTAACTTTTTTTCAATTTTGGAATAAAAACTAGTATTTATATTTTCAAAATTTATTAAAAGTGTTTTCAAAGGGTTCAAAATGATTTGGAATTATCTATTTTTAGAAAACATTTAATAAAAATGAATAATTCTCAAAGTATATTTGGCTCAGAAAATCAACACATTTCGCGGGCATACCAAATTTTTCTTACGTTGGATGTTAATGATTTATCTATTAGTGTATTACAGAAACAACTTCAAATTAAATAATTAGTTTCAATAAACAGACTCAAATACGTGTAATAGAAAGATATTAAATTTTTAGTAAATGGGTTTTATTATATAAAAGTATGTTCTCACTTAACGTCAAGTCTATTTATAATTTAAAAAAAAAAACAATTATATTAAAATGTTTTAATAATTCTAATTTACAAACAAATATGTTGTCTGTTGAAAACAAAAACACTAGAAGCTTAAGAAAGAAAAAGATGTTTTGATTATCGGAAAAGAAATCTGAAATACGTTATAAAATCTTGAAAAAACAACTTCCAGGAAACTTTCCCGACCCAGGAAAATGTTTTCTTCTTCCGGAATAAGATAATCGTTAAGACGACTCGCCATTTCAAAAATGTGAGTGACGTACTTTTGTAAAACGGTTACAAGATAGAATTTTTAAAAAAATACACCATAAATATAATAATACATTTATCTCAACCAAACAGAATTTTCTGAAAAAAAAAAAGATATTTGTAAGCAAATCGAAATGAAAATATATATTGTAATCGAAAACAAAAGTTTATTCATTGAAAAAAGAGAGCTTTGTGTATGTTAGAATTCCCTAATTATTTTAAAATAAATTTTTATCTTCTCACTGAATCGAAGAGTTCGGATGTCTTCAAAATTAAGTTCCTATTTGAGAGTTGCTTATAAAATTTACATAGAAATTAATCAAACTATATTCAACCATTAACCAAATTAATCTTTAAAGAGTATATGTATAAACACTCTTTTCGATTTTGTCTGAAAGATTTACCTCATAATTGTTTATGAGTAGTTTAAAATTATATAAGTACAGTAGTGTCGCATACGCTACTTAAACAATAATAACACTCCATTTAGGATATTAAAGCAATTTATGATTTAAAAGTTGACTTTTATTTAATTGAATATTTTTGAGTTTTAATGGAAATTCTTCCTATCGGGAAATCTACATACAAATCCATTTTTCAGCTGCAAGTTTTAATCACAGAAACATGGGAAAATAATCATATTTTTCGTTGTACACCATGGAAATATCACCTTTTCTGAACCTTTGATGTAATTTAATTAAAACATATATCAAAGCATTATTATCACTTTTGATATTAATGAGGTTTTACTTTTTTATGTTAAACATAAAATTATAATCTTGAATATTTATACGGAAAATAAGAAAAATAAAATTTCCAACATTTAACATTAATTTATTTTGAATACCATCTTAAATCTCCTTTTTACAGAACATGAACATAAAATGCAATTGAGACATTGTTTTCAGTAAAAAGATGTGAACAAAAATTTCAAGGTTCGTGTTTATGAGAAAAATATAAAATACAAAATATTTTAAGGATTTTGTGTGTGTATCTTTCATTTATATAAAAGTTATATATAAATATAGGTTTTGTGTTCTTTTAAGTAAATATTTTAATTCTTATTCGATAGAAAAAGGAAAGCTGAATATTTATTATTTCAAATATGATCATAGATAAATATACCAAAAGTTAGAAAGTATTTTAGTTGTAACGAATAACTGACAAGTAAATTTCATTTTCAGTACTTTGAAAATTCTTCAGTCCATTCGATTTGCAAATTGTGATTTCAAAAGTATAAATGTGCTCATTTTATCATAAGCTAATAAAATAAATAATATTTTTTAAAAAAAAATCATTGCTTTTTTTTAATGAATTACATATGTATTTTAGTAAGATACAAATTGTGGCACAGTAGAAATATCTGTAATGATTAATAAATGTTTGCAAATGTAAAGGAATTTTTTTGTTTGTTTTTGAATGTTCTTTACTACACAACATTAAACAATAAAATCAGAAAAACAATAAGTAATTACTTCTTATATCTTAATGTTAATAAATATACAAACTGAAAATTCAAGAGATTTGTGAAGATTGATTTTACTTGAGTGAATTTTAATCTAACTTGATAATATAATACTTCTAATTATTACTTGACAAGTGAAAAATAAATTATTATAACCAAACTTCTTTTCAAATTATATTCAACTCACTTAAGTTATTGAAGAATATGAAGTAACAACTTGCATTTGCTAAAGTAATTATGATAGAATTTTTAAAGTGTATAAATAACACATTTAATAAAATAAACTGATTCGTGTTTTTATTTGCGTTTATTGACAATTAAGTTTCTTTTACTTTGAGTGATATGCAAAAAAAAATTATGATTTGCTCAAAAAAATTAAAAATTTAGTTTCTCAAAATTTGATTTTATTCATTTCGAGTTGAAAAAATACTCGAGGAAGTTTAGAATATACGATTTGTGATGTATAATACTGATATATTTTATTATTTTTTTTTTCTGTCTGAAAATGTGTTAAGGATTCCAAACTTGATTTGATGTGATAGATTAGTGATCATGGCTGATAATTAAACTTGCAGCCATTATTGCTTCTGTCGATTTGTAATTTCGAATTTCGGTGTCCCTAAAAGTTCATGACGTTAAATATTTTGATACTCTAAGTCTTTTGCTGCTGGTGTGGTATAAAAGTCTGAAGACTGAGTTGCCAGTGTAGGAGTCGTCCTCGTTGACCTTGGTTAAAAATTATAAGTTTGTGACCAGTAGTTTTTGTGTAAGCTTGAAACTCTGCATCAATAAACAATAAATTGACGAACCGAATCTGCTCTATGACTTTATGCGGAATCATCTTCAAAAGGGAAAAACACCTGATAAATCTGAAAGATAATTTTACTGTGTTGCTCCACATAATATATCACATGAATGATATCTTTTAAACTTAAAAGATCCGAATCCATATGTTTTAAAAATATTTAATATTTTCAACTTGAAATTTAATGACTCAGAAGAGCTATCTGATAACATAGATTGTATAAAACTTTTTCTTAAATACATTATATCATATTGTGTATTGTTTTTGCAAATGCCATATCAATTTGAGACATATTTGTAATTTTTTTATTATAAGTAATTTTTTAAACTAATAAACGATGCACGCTTAAAATATCAATAAATAGTTTTTATTCTGTAAAGATTTTAATACACAAATAATGTATTTAAAATAATAGAAAAGAGTGTAAAACCTAATTACCATGGATTGTTATTTTACGTGTGGGAGAAGAATTCATTTTATTACCAATAAACGCCTGTTATTTTTTCTTAATTCATATCTTTTTAAGTACATTTTTATTACTCAACACTATCTACAGCATTTGTTGCAGTCGATGAATGTTTCCCGAGAAGTAAATAAATTTTTTTCACCTTCTATTTTTTCTTCTCTTAGAATTTTCTTAAGTAATGCTGTAAATGAAGTTCAATGTAATTAGTTTTTAGTCGTTCGGAAATATCTTGAGATCATTTCCTAAGTTTAAATGAAAATGATCACCTGAAAATTGTACTTATGAAACTCTCAAATGTCTTTATGTATGACCTAAAAAACTAAATAATTTTTTCACCCAAAAAATGTTTCGTTGTTTTTGATTATACACATACTAAATGTGTATACTTTTTTTTTAGATAACAAAAATAACGCGTTAGCTAGGAAGAAACTTTACATTTATAGAGAATAATTTAAGGTAGAAAATAACTATTTTTGTAGAACAACTAAAAATTCAAATTCAATTGCTAGAATTAATAATTATTTTTTAAAACCATAATATCTTCTGAATTTCATTGTGATTATTTGAATGAATTTTATTATTTCAGAAAATAATTCTCCAATTTTTTTAGGCTTTTATTCAGTTATAAAACCTTGTTGTTTATTCAATCTTGCTTAAAGTATTATGTTAACTTCCATGGTTATTAAACTACACCTTACACAAATGACGTAGTTTTTTAAAATTATTCAGTATAAGTCAGGATTTTTTTCACCTATGTTTATATTTATAAAAAAGCATTTAAGTAACTATTACCTGTTAAACTATCATATTTACATAAAGTTTAACAATTGTTTCAAAAAATTATACCATAAAGTTAACTATTGAGATGTAACACGATCAGATTTTCTGATTTTGATAATTTCGAACAACTTTCAGAGTTTAATAAGAATTATGACGAATGTGTTAAAACTGTACCGTTAAATGTTTAAGAGCATAAATTATTGCAACATTACTAATTAGTATTATACATGCTATGTTTCTGGAAAATATTTTTATAAAAAAAAATATATCGAATAAATTTAATAAAATAAAACAAAAATGTTTTTTGTGATTTAATCATATATTTTTATAGATACTTATGTTATTTCATAAATATTATAATCTATTACAAAAACTGTTGCTTCTTCGATGAAATAAATTTAATAAATTAAACTTTCATTAACTTGAGACTTTTCAATGCGTCGAATTTCGCTTTTATGTTAGCAAAAATGTCATTTAAAGAATTTACTCACCCGACAGGACTCGAATTATCTTCAATCTGTGTCTTTTCTCAGGATACCTCGGAAGAGGGATTCTCAGAGGGTGAAAAGTATGAAGATTGAAAGAGTTTGAATTCTCTGTTACTCCCTTTCTTATATTTGCGACTTTTACGCAGGGTTGCCGTTTTACTGATGTAACGGGGCGCTCGCCAACTTCGGAAAGATCTGAGCCAATTTATGGTTGGCGAAAAATCATTGGACTAACTTTGATTAGAGCACTGTAATTAATCGGTTTATTACATATATTAGGTAAATGGAATGTTTTTTTTCTTACAAATATTATACGTGGTGTCGAGGATGAGATTTGTGTATGTGTCTAGACGTGCAATATAAAGTTATTTTATCAATGTGAAATATAATGTTATATGAAACGGGTAAAATTTAAAAGCTTAATGTATTAAGAAAAGTTTTTTGGATAGCAAAAAAGTAATATCTGAAGAAAAGTTACTAATTCTAGTATATTTTTAAATTAAGACGATTAAATATTATTCAAAATAAAACATATTTTAAAATGATAAGTAATATTCTGAAATTTATAAAATAAATTATACATTGTACCAAAATAAAGATAATTACCATAATACCTTTGGAAACGAAACTTTAAAAAAATGTTGAATTCGATATGAATCTAGAAAAGAATCGGATAGAAATATTTTAAATGCATCTTCATAATAAACGAAAAAAATATAAAAATTTAAATAAGTAAGAACTAAAATGTAGCTAATTTTTCTTTGAATAAATTTCAGCATCCTCCTCTCTTAATTTCATTTTATATGTGAATAAAAAATTTAATACCCTAGACACTAATAAATTTAGTACGCTTTCTTTTTTTTAGTACTTGAAAATTGAAAATATTAAATAAACCATAAACTATGCATTATTACGAATGGATTGTCACACTTTATTTATTATAATGACAAAGAAAAAGTTAATAGTATTAAATAAATATTAAATCCTTTATTGTTCATTCTATTTTAGAAAAAAGGAATATTTACACTTTACAATTCTTTTTTAAGTAAACTCTCATTTTCATGCTGATTGTCTTCTTAAACTCTCATTAGCTGATGAAATGAATTCAAACAATTCTTATATATATATCTGAAGCATCTAATAAATAAATTACTTTCAATGTAAAAAAAGAGGAAAAAAAGTAATTCTTTTAAAAACGACTTCGTTTATTGTTTAAATATGTCAAACTAGTAGAAGAAATTCTGCACAAAAAACAAACTACTATAATTTAGTATTTCAGAATGCGTATTTATTTTTAATAAGCGCTAAGAAGCTAGCATATAAGAAAATATTGACTCATGATGTTCAAGAGAAAGTGATAATTATAAATAAAGGACTTAAAATCCAAATGGGGAAATTTATTTTTTGAGCGATCATCAAAGCATTACATAAATCTTAAATCTCAATAAATTTTTCTATAACTTATATTTTAATTTATTTCATTTCTCAACTTGGAAATAAGTAACATCTGAACTTTAGGCTGAAGCGCAAGTCTTATGTTATATTTTCCCCCTATGAATTGTTTCATTAGTACATGTTGTTATATATGGATATATATTTTCTAATGTAAATCCACTAAGATAAATTTATAAGGCAATAAATATACATCTTATTCACAAAAATGTGTCTAATTATTCATATAAGAATTTCTACAATTATAAATAAAATATAAATACTTAATATTTTCATAAAAGTTAAAGTAGTTAAATTGTAAATTAAAATTGTTTTGTCATTTTTTTAGTATGAGATAAAAATCTGCAATGAATTTTTAAATAATGGTTGTCCTCTGACACATAAATTTACCAATTATCTATTAAAAAATCAAAACCACCATAAAGTCAAGAAAATGATTTTTCTCTTTAAGTATTAAACTTTTTATCGTTACTTTTCACACAAACTATACGCTGAATAATTATTTTAAAATATAGTATTTTTTCAACATACCATTACTATTTAACGAATTTTATCAATTTTTATTAGTAATTCCAAAATTTAAAAAAAATGCTTCAGCCAGAAAGTTATTAATATTCTATAACATTAAAAGTTTTTTTTTCCTTTGACTTTATGAATAATTGAAAAAAAAATTAATAGATTGAGCCTAAAACTCTCTAGAGTAGTACTAGAACATGTACGTGAGAAACTTTGTAATGTATTATTTGATCTTGCACAGGAAATATTAGATCCATATGATGAACAGTTTTAGATTTAAAAAAAAAAACACTATAAATTATTTGTAAATTTATATTCTATACATTTAGTTTGAAATAAAAAAGCTTGAAATGAATAAAATACTGCTAGGTATAATGCGTATCTTACAATATTTCTAAACATTTATAATGTACGGGTAATGGAAAAGGTTTCAATCCTAATCAGGTATAAAGGGGAAATTCCATTCAAATGGAAATAGTTAATGCCTATTATAGTACGATAGCAACGGTTTATAAGTAGATATTATCTAGAATGATTTTAGCGGTACATGAAATAAAACTGATTTATTTAAAATAAGTATCATGAAGAGTTTGCAAACGAAAAAGTAAATAAAATTATATTAAGAAAATATTCCGATTATAACTATTTTTCAAACCTGTGGCACATTCCTTAACTTGATGCTAATTGAACAACAATTTTGAAGTATATTGTCATTTGTATGAGTACAAATGCAAAATACATTCCAATTTTATACACAACTTCCTCATTCCATTAAAAGTTTTAATAATTATTTCTGTACATAAAATCTGAATGTTGTTCAACGTTCTTTTAACAAATATTTTTACATGGCTTTTGTACAATAGGTAAAATTTTGGTAATTTTATATCTTAAGAACTGGAAATATTACTGGTACATTTAATTTTTTTAACTCTTTTTACTATTTTTCTAAACAAGTAAAAAAAATAACTTTAATAATTTAGTACTAGTATTATAAGTATTCTGCTAGAATATAACTGTTCTTTTCACAATACGATGTATTAATAAGTTGCCAAATAATATTATTGTTATTCATGAATATTAAATATCTTATTTCCTAAAGATGAGTTTGCTATATCAAAAACCAAATATATAGTATATTTTATTGAATTTATATCAGCAAATATGCTTGATTCTTTACTGAAATAATTTTAAATAAAATAAAAGTAGTTACGAATTTTCGATGAAGGACACATTTCTGCGTAAAAAAATGCAACTAAACTATAATCTAATATAAAGAAGTCAATATGTAAACAGCTTGTATAAGAAAAAGTAAAACTGATGACATCAGATTCATTTTTTTTCATTCTTATATTTATGCTTACAACATAAACTTAATCAGGAGGCTTCTAATGGCATTGTAAGTCTTGGGCACAGAATAAAGCTCTATCCATGATCACATGAGTAAAGCTTACAATTCTTATTTTTCATCGACATATTCATGCGTGGGTTCTAACGAGAGAATGGTACTTTTTCTATTTAATTTATGCATAAAAAAAAATCGAAATATCGTTACCCATTATTATATCGAAAGGAAGATTTTAGAAATACGTGTGATGCAAAATAAATATCTAAAATGCAAGCATACATTAATGCTTTAACAACTTTTCATGTATTTAATGCATTTAAAACATTCGTTTCGTGCGAAATAGGGGGATTTATTTCAAATTTTAGAATGACGTGACAAATGTTTTAGATGAATATACAGTTTGAAACATGAGCCACCGACATTATTACATAGATTGATCAAAAGGTATGGATTTTTAGAAGACATAAAATAAATGCAGTCAATACTTACGACAGTCAATTTTACACCTACTGAAAAATTCAACAGACACGCAAATTATTCATTATTCATGTTTAAACAAATCCAAGCAAACCTAATGGGGGATTACATGATGATATTTTTTGTTAAAATTGTATAACACACATAGTTTTATTTAAAGTAAAATTTATTTAAAACAAGTGTAAATAAAAAATTCTATAGAGTAAAATTCCTTTCAGTCATTCAGAAGTATGAAAAACAAAAACAAACAAACAAAAAAAAAAACTAAAAAGACTTTCCTTATAACACATTATTGACATGAACTTTCATCATATGTGGAACTTCGCATTTAAATTTAAATTTTGAATTTTCTTGTCACATGGATTGAAAATGAAAAAAAAAACCAACGAATTTCTGTTACCTAAAACATTTTACGTTATAATATTGAGTGCCATATAAATTATTCTTTAAGCTCATTTAATCAAAATCAAAATGAACTGTCTTGCATATAAGATATCATATTTTTTTTAAAAAAATATATAATTGGAACTACTTTGATTTCATCAAATTTTTAATTTTCATTATTTTTAAGAAGGAATATTTAGCTTCTCAGAAACAGGCATCAGATAATCATTTTATCAGATAAAACGATTAAACAGAGCAGATGTATCACGTTAGTCTTTATGTAAAAAGTTGAACTAAAAATATTGTATTTTACTCTTTCGTCGAAATAAACTTCCTAAATAACACATAAATTATTTCCTTTACATACACACAAACACACACATACACAATTGATTTTTACTTCAGAAAAATTAAAACAAATGTCATTCTTACCTATGTGCTCTACAATTTTCAATTTCAAAATTCTTAAAACGTTGTCAAAAAGACAAAAACCTTTTAGAAAAAAATAATCAATGTATAGTTTTTAAATATTCACCATGTAATATTTTTTAAACAGTAATTTTATTTATTTTTTGTTTAAGCAAGATTATTTTGAACAAAATAATTATTTCAATAAAGATATAGACAGAAAAGTATACATACCGCCCACTCAAATTATCTCCTCGCACACATATAACAAATGATATATTAATCTGTATGCTTCGATTCATTAAGCCATCTAAAACCTTCCATAACTCTAAAGCTTATTATCTATCTAGATACAAATGCTTTCGTTATTTGATACTCAATAATATAATGGAGCTAATAAATTAGCATTTTAAGTAATACACGTTTATAAAAGCAATTACCGTGTAATTCTACCCCTATCCCTGATTTCACTTTAATTGTATTGGATTCGTCAATATTAAAGCGAGTATTGCTTCTAACAATTGTATTTAGCGCAACCTGCGCTATTTAGCTTAAATCATCTGGGTAGTTCAACTGTTTAATCACTTACCTGGTTTTAGATTAAATGCTATGTGGATATTGAAGCAGGAAATGGTGAAGATTCAGTCAGAGAAACCTGGTAACTTGATATAACAATTCGTCTTGGAGACAATAAGTAAACGAGGTAATAGAAATGAATGATGTTTGATGATGTTGTAATCTCAATTAAATATAGTAAAAGTGAAGCGGTAAAGAATATTTTGGAAATGTGATTTATTTAAGGTATCCGACTACGTTCGGAGCAGTGATTTTGCAAAAGCATGTTAATGGATAATATTTATCATATTTAGTGTCACTTTGATTAGAAAATGTATATAAAATTGTTTTAAGAGTAGTATTACAATAAAAAATTATTTAAGTACAATATATTTTGACAAAAAATGAACATAGAATGACCCATTTTCAAAATATTCTCCTTTCGTGAAAAATACTTCTATTATAATAATATTTTGCCTGTATATAGCTCAGACCTCTGTACAGAGGCTCAACTAGAATTTTTAAAATATATAACTTAGAAGTGGGTTTATCCATGTTTTACAGCAACAGAGGGGAGACATTTTTAGAAAAAAAACCCGATAATTATTTCAACGCTTTGGAATTCTGAAAATAATGTGAATTTTTCAAAAATTATAGTTGAGCCTCTGTACAGAGGTCTGAGCTATATACAGGCAAAATATTATTATAATAGAAGCATTTTTCACAAAAGGAGAACATTTTGAAAAAAGGTTATTCTAAGTTAATTTTTTTGCCGAAATATTGTATTTAAATAATTTTCTTTTGTCAAAATACCCTTGAAACAATTTTATACATGTGATCTAATCTAAGTGACACTAAATATCATGAAAATTATCCATTTATACGCTTTTTTAAAATCACGGTTCAGAACGTAGTCGGATACCTTAAGATTGTAATAGTATTTATGAATTTCTGGAGATTTAAATTAATAACGGTTGTTTAATACATAGAAATTTTAAAAAATGCCGTTTATGTAGAATTATCCTCAATTTCACAAAATTTTAATGTGCTCGCTACAAATAAAGGGAGTTTGAGAAAAGTTTTTCCAAATCAAAATTCGATCTTCTAATTCATTAAAATAATTTTCAAGAATTCTTTCAACCTTTAATTCCTTAAGGCTTTTTCCTAAAATGGCCTTTAAGAATAATTTTAAAATGGAAGTTGCTGAGATGTCGAAGCACAAGTGCAAGGTAATCTTGAACAAGAACCCGGCCTGGGTTCCTGGGGCTTCTAGAAAAAGTGGTGTAGCTCATTTTAGACTTTTGATAGGGCATGACTGTATGAGATCTCATCTCTACAGATTTGGTATTGCCGACTCACTGAATTCTACTCTATGTGACACTGGTCAGCGTATGACTACTGAACATTTGGTAGTGGGCCCTGCAGTAGCTAGTCTTAAGTCAATTGTCGAAAACCATTGTAGAGCCCGTGCACTAACGGCATAGGTGCTATTGTAGTGTGTGGCATTTGTAAATATATATATGTCAGGTTTGAAAAGTTTAGCTTCAAAATTAAGTAAGTAATAAATGAAAATAGAGCGAGCCCTTTACCATCGCGTAAGGTTTTGTGGGTAAATAAGCCGATTTAAAGGTGGAGAGAGCGCTGACGAAGAAGAACGCATACTCGAAAAGGCTTAGCTGGTGACTCCTCGCCGAATTGGTTGTCTATTGTTCTACTCGGTTGCGCTCCAAAGGGCTGCCATGTTGGATTTTATGTGATTGAAGCAAAATAAAGAAGTTGTTATAGAGATGATGTCCTCCTCATCCAGCAGACCTGGGGCCTCACATATATATATTCAAGAATTCTTTTTTTTTAATATTACCTTACAAATCACGTGTCGTTGTTACTAATGCCATCTGTATGACTGTAACAGATCGAGGCCCAAAAATTTCATCGTGGCAAAGAGCTATATGTACGCCTGTCGTTAGCCATAGCTTTGAGCACCATTCTGGTGACCGTAGGATTTGGCTCAGTTCCACCCCAATTTTGATCGAGAACACCCTGGAGGAGCTCACTGGCCTCCCACTTCTCTTTTCCTTCCACCAACATCACGAGAGAACTTGCGACTCAATGATTATTTAGAGTACTCCCATGCCACAACGGCCCTATTCAATTACAAACATCCATATCTTCTCCGGAATCCGAATCCAAGCCCTACGGCAAATCGGTCGGCGTTACTAACCGCATTACTGGATAGGCGGCTACGCGTATAATTACACGTACAAATCACGTATAGTAATATAATACTTAAAGGGCCTCGGTATCTTAGTGGTTAAAGTCACAGACTTATGAGTTCGAGACTAGTGCCACTGAATACCCACAGTGTAAAGAGGACTGATGCACGTTATATCTGTCGAGAGTGGCGTAGTCTGGAAGTTAGGAAAGGAAGATGCTAGGTTAGGTATCGTCCTTTTCACTACTACATGGTTCAAAATTACGACTACCGTCGCCAATAACTCTCGTGTCATTATGTAGTGAAACATTAATAAAACGCTATTACATTCACTTAATACCTAAAACCCTTAAAGAATTATTTCGGTGAATTATTGTTAAGCGAGAAAAAATCATACAAATAATCGTGACTTTAACATTTTGGGTAGCTAATGGTATTTAATGATCACAGGAAGGATATAAGCGTATTCATGAGTCCTAAATGTGTATTAAAGTTCTCCAAATTGTAATAAGACTTTTAAAAACATTTAGTGTAAACTATTTTGATAGTATTAGCTTCGAAATTAATATTGTTGTTGTAACCAATGTTACTTGTCTGACGGTGTCAGATCGAGACCCGAAATTCATCCCAGCAAAAGGCTAGATGTACGCCTGTCGTTAGCCATAGCTTTGAGCACCATTTTGGTGACAGTTCTATTTGACTCAGTTCCACCTCAATTTAAGCGAAAACAGCATGGGGGTGCTCGGTGGGCTCCCACCTCTCTTTCCCTTCCACCAACCTCACGAAAGAACTTGCGACTCAACGGTTATTTGGAGTACTCTCATGCAATGAAGGCACTTTACATTTGCAAACATCCATGCTTCCTCCGGGATTCGAACCCAGACCCAATGGCACAGAGTCACTAACCACCAACTATATCGAACGGGTGGCCGTAATTAATACTAATTTTTAACATTGATAGGTGTTTTAAATGCGTTGAGAAAGTCATTCTATTAGATTTATAGGCAGTTCATATATTTTAAATGAAGATAAATTAACTGTCCAATATTTTGTAGCAATTAGAAATGTTCAAAATGAGTACGTTAATAATGTTTTTTTTAAAAGAAAACTTTCTTTATGGAATTTATTAAATGTTAAAAAAATCAAAAGTTCTTTACAATGTATTTTTAGTTTATTATCAGAAATATAAATACCAAAAAATTGTATTTTAGAGGGAAAAAATTATTAAAAATGAACAGTTTATTATCACACACATTTTAATTTTTTTCCGAAGTCAAATTTGAAAAAAAAAATCGACAGGTGATTTGTTTTGTTTTAGTAATGCACAATCATTCACTTCTCATATATTTATTTGCAAATACTTCTTTAAGAAATACGATCACTGTTCAAAAAACTTTCCTTTGTTTTTAAGAATTTGTTAGAAATGTGTAGCATATACAAAATTTAATTTGCTGTGAATACCTTTTAAATGCACTTACAACATTTTTCAAGAAATCTTCCTAATCGTCATCAGAAGATTTAAAAATAGACATTAAAATACCTAAAAAAATGTTAAATTTCAATTAATTTGTGATTTATTTTTCTTGTTAATAAATATACTTATTCAAACTGTGTTATGTATACATGAATACACAAATACATTTTCCTCATTTTTCACTTCGTACTTAATATTTTTTACTTTTATTTAAGAAAGTTTGGAAGAAGAAAACATAAGAATTGCATCTATTTCTGTTTTCGTGACTTTTGTAGAAATCTAATCATTTTTATTTCAATTAATCTTTGAAGAAATTCACAAATATAATAATTCAATAGCATGTCAATTTTTTTTCGAAGCATCTGCAACCGAAATACTTTCAAGATGCAATAACTCGCCAAACTTCGATGCCAAGCCGTAATTCCTCTATACTTCGGAGTCCAATGCTGAGCAACAGGCAAAAGCGCGGGCGGAACAAGATCGTCATTGGACAAATGGATCCACGACGTCACGATGGAAGGATTATGGGATATAAGCCCTCCCCCCACCCCTTCCTTAATCTTCTAATGGTAGGTTAATAATATACAGTTTTCTTTTTCCAGCAAAGAAATCTGAATTAAAAAAAATAAAACGATGCTTTAAAGCTTCATTACAATCTAATCAAACTTTGACGCTTCTTCAAATTACTGTTGCAATGAAAAGATAATTAAGAATGGGACAATTGCAGAACTTTTTCAATTATTTTTGATAATGTAATCTATTCTTAAATACCTGCTGTTGAATCAAAAGTACTTTTTTGATTAGTTTTAGAGAGTAACTTTCAATATAAGAATCGTTTTTTTTTTTGTTATACATGCATTCCTATGAAAGTACCTTGATTTATGAGTTATATATATATATAAATTTTTTTAAAAAATGTATTGAGGTAATCAGTAAAAAATCAAAGAGCAAAAGCTGAAAAGATTAACAAATATAAATGTGCATAACTGTTGATTTTTCTTCAGATAAATCATCTAAACCTCATTAACTTTCTTAAATCACCTCCAGGGATTTTTTTCAAGTAGTTTTATAAACATAGTTACTTCAATTTCTGTTTCTAATGTTTTAGAAATTGTATTAATTTGAGATGATTGACGTCTATGAAAAATATGGTTATTTTTGAACAAATAACAGTAAACAATAATTTCAGTTACGGATGTATTATTGTGAAACTTTTGTCACTTTTTGGTATATGTGTCAACAAAATCATTATATTGTGTGTGTGTGTGTGATTTGTTTTTTACGTTGTTTTTTATTATCTTTGTAGAACTTGCTGCTTTTTTCCACAGTTTTTTTTTAATTAAAGTTTTAATCTCAACTGATATTAAGCTTTAGATTATTTAGTACATTTTCTTTTTCTTGAGATAAATATGATTTGAAATTGTACATGAATTTTTCTGCCGCGTAATTAAAAAGGCATTTGCTTCTGGGCTAAGTATTAAGAATTATTATTCTTTTAATATTTTTAGTTTTAGCTTTCTCATAGGAATTTATCGACAGGACTTGCTTGTTAATAAATAACATATGTCTTAATATTTTAGTTATTTGTGTGAGGTATGAAGTAATGAATTTTGATTCATTTGGCGAATGAAAATTAAAAATTGTTTTTCAATGATTAATTATTTTGCAGATGAAATTACTCAATAAGTGTATGAAAATAATGTTAAATTATATATTTTACGATAAAAATAAATGTATTTAACGGTTGGAAGCTAAGACTCACAAGGAAGGAAACATGACACATAATAAAATTCATAAACATGATGAAACACAAAAGAGTAAAAATTACACTGATTGTCCAAAAATTAAGTATAATCGGAAAACTAAAGAAATGAAAGGAATTAATGAAACAAATGAGTTTTGTTATTGATTATTGAGCTCATATGATTTACTGATATTAATCAATGTTTGTATAAATGTAATATTTCTTATATATGACGTAATCGAACGATGGGTGGGGCTTTTGGGAATACCAGAAGCAAAGGGTTTTGAATGTGCATGTTTAGTGTCATAAATAAAGCACAGGGCATAATTTTTAAACTGCAGAAACTGTATAAGGCTATTCAAAAAGTCCATAGACACGTTGTAACAGGTCGACTGAAAATAACAACTGAATTTTGATTGCATCTGCTCAATATAACCAGATCATTTGTGCAAGACCAGGTATATGTTATCTTTTCAGCCTATTGCAGCCAAAGGCAACAATTATTTCCAAGATAACAATTTTACAAAAGTTTTATGATTATCACATGCATCAGATGTCCAGATGCTTTCATGCTTTTACTCGAGCACATAAATTACCTGTTTGCAATAGAGTCGAGAACACGAAAGCTAGACAGACAACCAATGTAGCGATGTGATATTTTCCGATGAATGATGATTGAAATTACACATTTATACTCGTTGCGGCTAAATATGGAGGGAACTGGGAACATGTTTTATTCCTCATAACATGAAAGAATTAAATTAGTTGAAAAGATCTAGAGGAGAAAATGAGCATCTTCTGTTAATACCGAAAAAAACCGTGAGCACCCGAAAGTAGATGTCTGACTTTGCTTCAGAGCTAACCAAGCAATTAGCTGGACACTCACTGTTTGATGATTTTTTTTTATAGTTGTACAAATTTAAAGCTATAAAGCAACTTAATTCAATGCGAGACCCTGGTTCTGATGGGATACAAGATATCATGATCATACATCCTGGTTTGTGTGGCAAGCAGAAATTGTTCAAAAATTTTAATCAATCCTGGAAAAGTGATTAGTTACCAAAGGACTGGAACACAGTCCGTCAGATTCTTAGGTGGTAGTAAAATGTTAGCAATTTGTACAAAATTCAACACGTGGGAAGGCACTCCTCACCATCTGCTCAGTTGCCTTGCCTTGAATGTGCAAAAGACCCGATATAGTGATGGGGGTACTGGAGACGAACAAACTCGTGGATTTAATCTGATTCAGATTATAAAGATAAGAAGGAAAAAGACCAGTTTAGTATCGCAGTGGTATCGTTTTGATTTAGGCAAAATAATATCTGCTGAACGCATGATTCTTCAAGTTTTCGAAGGTATTCTGTCAATGATATTTGGTACAGAGATGAATTTTTAGAATCTAATTCAAGTTTTCCCAGTGGATACGAATTTACAATTTTTATTCGTGGACGACAATGCAACGTCACACCTTTATAAATTCGTATATCTTAAAGATAAAGTCACCAGATGTGCTTTCTATAACCCCAGATTTAAATCTGATTGAGCATGTTTGGGATGTACCTGGATGAAGGGTTTCAGCTCATCAATATCCTCCAATGGGATTTCTGAACTTCAAATCGTGCTGATGCAGGGGGAGCATAATCTGTCACCGTAATTGTTCCACGCTCTTATGTAGCATGAAATATGTATGCAGTGCTTGTTTTTCTATGAGAAATTATGCCATCTACTAATCAATTCTAATAGTTTGTCTGCTGTTTTTGCAATAACTGACCTATTTATGCCTTTTTATCAATTTTTTGTCATTTACATAATCAAGTATTATATATCAAGTATATTGAGTCCATGGGCAGCCTAGTAGTTAGAGCATCGGACTCCAGACCTGAAGGCCTGGGTTCGATGCTCGATGCTACCAAATACCCTCCGAGTGCACACGGAGTATGTGCTCGTTAAATCGTTGGTCCGAAAGTCTTGTGGGCTGAATCGAGAGTGTAGGGGGACTGGAGAATATTTCCCTTCCCTTCAGTTTAATGCCTAAATTGTGTAGGTGGAAATCGGTGGTGTCGCCATCTATCGTCCATTTGGGGAATTTCGCCGAGCTAATTTGTACTGTCCCCTGTATGGTGCTCAAGGCCAACGACAGGTGTACTTTTAGCCCCTTCCCACGATGAATTTCGTGGGCTTCGATCTAAGTACGTCAGACAGGGCATTAGAAACAACAAGTATTATATTTATTTTTATGCAGTTTTTGAGTGTTCCCTTTATTTTTAACAGCTTCAGTAAGTATACCGAACAATAAATCATTCTGCTTTTATTTCACCTTATTTAAGAAACAATAATACATAACTTTTTGAAAGTAGGTGTATTTTATAAACTATGAAATTTCTATTTTTTAAAAACATGTGTCAAAAATTCTTTTTTTTTAGTTCTTAAAAATTAGTATATAATTTCCATTTAGAAATTCAGCATTGAAAAATATGTGAGATGCCTGTTGTGAAAAAAAAATATATTTATTTATCTTCCATTTATATAGAATCCTCATTAAGAATTTGTTTAAGCTTTTCCAGAAATCAGTCAAAAATACAATTTAACCCTTTGTTATTTATATAGCTAAAGAAAATTTGCATACTTACACAGAAAATGTACATCATGCTCCATCTGAGTAAGTACGTATTCCGAGAGTTATAAAGTCCTTTTTATTATATTTTTCAATAAATAGATTATTTATACAAAATTAATTTTTCATAACCAATGCGAAAAAAAGATTTTTCAAAATAGATGTTCTTCTTAATTAATAAAATAATATATTTTATGTAAATTAATAGAGCTTTCAGCGTAAAATATGAAAAAAAAGTGTAAACTTTAAGTATATGAAATCATCAATCAAACAAATCATGTTCATTATATTTCTGCTTTTGAAATGTACACAAGTATAATCAATATGTTTCAAGGGATTTTTACATGAGAACGTTTTCATCGGTAGCAAATTTACTCTGTATACTTACTTTTAGCACGGCCAGAAAGATTGCATTTGTGATTATTTTTTCAAAGGACCATGAGATTAAGAGAGGAATAACTGGATAAATGTTAAATTGGAAGGTGTTATAGCCATGGAATTTCTTTGGAATTTTCATAAGATTTTTCAAGGACTGGAGAACTCTGAACACCGACTGTATGTAAGAATTACTTAATACTACAAAACTTGTTTTGTAAGGGAAACAAAATTTTAATATTCATAGAAATAACAATTCTTACTATTCATGAACATGTACTTATCTCTCATTTGTGATGTTTTCCAATTTTCCTTCAAATTAACAATTTTTAATTTATTTTACAATTTTTAAAATTATTTAAGATACATTTAGATTTAAAAAGCAAAATGGTTATTGCATAAATACCCATTTCAAATGTATCACCTTGTTCTAATGAAATAAACGTGTTTAAATGTCATTTTACAATTATGTCTCATAATAAATAGTCATTTTGAGTTTGTTTTTAGTTCATATTTCTTATTGAACTTTGTAGGAGTGCACATCTTTTTTTATCCTTAGATAAATAATGTTTTCTTCAAATATATGAATAAATGTGTATTATTAGGTAAGAGCAAACAATTTAAATTTTCTTATGAAAACAAAGAAGTATAAAATACAGAGAAATGTATATATAACTAATGTAAATGTGTCTATTTTTGTATTCTTGCTATAAATATATTTGTCATTCATTAATATCAATGACATCCTGTTTCTTTGTAATAGGAGATGAACGTCCTTCCAGTCCTCAGGTTTGGAGTGAAATAATTTGGTGGTCTGTTTTACCCTCATCAAGATCATTAAAGTTTTTCGCTGAAAGGTTTGAAACAGGAGGAAATTAGTAAGGAGAGTGAGATAAATCTATCCGATTAAACCTTATTATTTTTGTAAGCGGTAACAGTTGCGTGGTGCCTTGAATTTTTGTGATGGAATTTAAACTGTGTCGATTGATGATGTTGGACATTTTAATAAAAAATTCCGATCGAATTCTGTCTAATTGAAGGCAGTAGAATTCTTTATTAATAGTTTACTCAGGCGGCCAGAACTTAACCCAATACATTTTAACCTGAACATCTCTTACAACATTCTCAACAAAGACTTGCAGTGCTATTTGTCGATTATTTACATTATGGACATGACCTACTTCTCATCTGTTGTCACAATCATTTCCAAGAAGATCTTATTACTATACTGCTAACGAATATTGTTGCCACGGTTGAATTTGGTTCGTCTTCAACGCCTTAGTCATGGGCATCTTCAGCAATCAGTGAAGAACATGGTTAAACTTTACAAACCAGCTATGATACATTCTGTTTTCAAATTCATTATCTCCGTAAATGTACCTACGAAGCAAATGTACTATTTTTGTTGAATTGGTACATCAAGCAACGACATGTGCCCTTCATCATTTGCCATATTTTACCATCAAAGATGTTTTTATAAATGCTGTGCTATGGGAAACAGCTTACATTGATGTGTTGGATATCTACACGTTTTATTGACGGACGATTCCGGTTATCCCTCTATTATTTGAGATGGAAATTCCACTAGAGATTTTCATAAGAAAAAACATGTAGAACTATTCTCTTATTGTAATTGATTTCATGCACATGTTTTTTATATATTTTAAAATCATTTTATCAGTATACACAGAAAATTTTTAAATCATTTTTTATATGGTCTTTTATTGGAAACTTTATAATCTCTCTCTCTCTCTCTTTTTAATCTTACAATATTTACAAAATCAGTTTTCAAAGCTTCAAACCATTTTCTAATAGTGATGGGCAAAAATCAAAAGAGGCAGAGCAACAAAATTTGATAGCAGCAACAACAAACAATTAAGATATGATAAGTTTCAATAGCTTAAGTATAGCTAATTTTCATACAATCTTCATATTCTTATTATAATTTGTGTTATATTTTGTGATACGAAAAAAGAAAACTTAGTAAATTTTATGATACTACTTTATCTTTGCATTTATCTTTTGCGAATAATTTGTGTTCAGTTTTTTTATTGTGCTAAATATTTTGCTCGCATAAAATAAAGTATAAATACAAGTAATGATTAAACTTGATTACACTTACGAAATACCTTTTTTCTTTTGAAGTAATCCCTCTCAGCATTGAAAGAAGTTTTATAAAATGAAGTAATAGGTTTAGCCACAAAAAGAGAGAGAAAGAGGGAGAAATAATACTATAAATATGTAAGACAAACACTATTTCTAAAGGAGATTATGAATCTTGAAGAGATTATATTGCAAAATATTTTATAAAATAGCGGTATTTTCAACGCATTTCAATTTCTTTTGGGGGCTTTTCTATACTTTAAATTCATTTTCTTTATTTCGCGAGCCTTAAATTCTACTTTTTAGTCAAAAAGACTCCCCACCTAAAAGTTGTTATTCAAAATATCTTTTAAATGTCAAAATGAATTTTAAATACGTGTTTGAGAAACTAGGGTTTTACTTCTAGGAGACATCTTCTCAATCCAAATGTAGAAAGTTTAGAATCCTTACTGAAGGCATTATTCAGTTAAAGCATTGCTCGTACTGCATAGCCAAACAGATTGGTTTTTAGATGGAAAATACGGGGAACCAATAGCATATAAATATTCTTTCAACTTTAGCACAAACAGAATAGAATTCTTAACAATGACTGAAAAATAGAAGACGGAGCTTCAGAATCATTCAGGATTACCGAACGATACACTTTATGTAATAAAAATTCCAAGTTTGTTAAAATTTCTGAAAAATAATATTCTTTTTGTATTGTATAATGGGGATAGAATAACAGAAGAATCTTTTTCGAAGATGAATATTAAAACGAACTCGTTTTCTAATTTATAAATACAGCCTTTTTTATATTAAGTAACGTTTAAGAAAAATTTAAGAAAAATAATATCTTAGGTTATTAGTCGATAAGTTTAAATTCTTAATTTGATGCATTTTTTTTTTCAAAGATTTTTGAAGTTTTTCAAAATATTTATGAGGTAAAAATGAAAATAAATAACATTTTTTTACTTTGTGTCTAGAAACTGGTTAACAAGGAACTTTCTCGAAATATATATCACCAGACTATTACATTTTTCATATAGAATCAGGAAGAGAGACATTTTCTTGTAATAATTTTGATTCTACTTCTGACATTTTGAATTTTTTTTTTTTTTTTTAATTTTTAAAAACTTATCTGATCTAGTAAAACAATCATTAATAATTTCCAATATGTTCTGTGTTTTTTATTCTTACTTGTAATTGTATTTTTTTTTATTTTAGTAAACTTTTCATTCATATGTTTTTTTAAATAAATGCGAGAAAAACTTTGTAACACACGTGTTAATATGCCATTTGTAGATTTTAGTATTATGTTTTCACTCTTTAGGAACAAATTCCTTATTTTAAATCGTTACCTCTAAGCACATGTTTAAATGTCATACAACAAAAGCATAATTTTTACAAAAAAGCAACCATTTAAAACTTTTCGGTTTTTAATTTTTATTCCAATATAAAAAAAATGCGTTTATTATGTTTCATCATTATAATTATTTAAAAACGATGCAATCCTATTATTAATGTTCATAAGAAAAACAGATACAAATTCAACACTATCCCTATTTTTAGCAACATTTTCAAAAGATAGGATTTTAAATAGGGTCTCTAATTTTTTTTTAAATGACATTTTCATAAAATCATTATGATTATTATTAAAAGTTCATAAGCATCAAATAATTATTTTTACGATACGTACTATATCAAATGAATTAAATAGTACAGTTGTGTTTAACTTCATTTCATAAAAAAAAAATAAACTTTCATTAATATATTAAAAATACATGAAATGTTTCACAAACTATACATTCTAATAATTTGAATTGAAATTAAAGATATCTTTTATTTTAATGGGGGAGTGGGAAAGGTATACGAGCACTGCAATATTTTAAAAATATAAAATAACACTTGGAACTTTTTGCTTTTGTAAAATCAATTTTCATTTGCTAAATTCTTTACTCAAAAAATGTATATTACTATGAATTAAAACGCTTTATTCTTTGGTAAATTCCTTGAATCTCAATGTATCTTGATGTTTCTAATGTATATGAGTGTAATATTTTCTATAAAAGCTAACAAGAGTACAAGTTTTTTTTTTTTTTTTTGCAGTATTCTTAAAAAAAAAGAAGGATATATTTTTATTTTAATTCGATTGATACAGAGCTAAGTTTTCGCTTATAAAAATTTTATATTTTATTTTTATTCACTAAAGTATTTCAAGCATATACAAATATATTTTTTGAAGAAAAATTGTTACTTATAAATATTAAATTTGGTAACAAATAAATACTTCTATTGAATTTTAGGGGGGGGGGGGGTAATGATTCCTTATAAATGTGATTCCTTAAGGGGGATAATTCCTTATAAATGATTAAATACATATTTTAATGCCTTATATCATCTAATTCTTGGTTTTTTCAATTATATTTTTTCAAGATTATCCAATTAATATCCTATAGTTAATATGATTATTATTTGGAAAATTATTTCATTGGAAAAACCGAATACTATATTTAACGCGAATACTATATTATTTATACTACACAACTACATTAACTACATTAATACTAGTTAATATACGCCACTTGGTTACGCCACTAATACACCACTAATTAATATACACCAGAAATTCCTTCCTTATATAAAAATGAAAATTGTACTTTCGGTGCTTTTTAAGAATTTGATGGCATACAGGTGCATGAAATCTCAGAAGGGAAAAATAGCATTGAAACAATTAGTAGAGAAAATGATATACAATGAAACTTGTCTAGAATATGTCATGTGTTACATTTTATATAACTAAGTAAAATACATGTTTTTCTATTTCCAATATGAGCTTATAAGAATCCAATTTCTTTCTATCAGTTTTTTTATACAATTTTAAAAGATTATGCATATCTGATTATTTAACGGAACTTGTTCAGTTTCATATCATTGTTCACACAAATATAGATAGACATCTTTTGAAATCCTTTAATATATTCTTTTTCGTATCATTAAAAAAACTTATTGTATTTTTTAAACGATAGCTCTGAATCCTTATTTAAAATCAATATTCACTTCCTCTTGCTATTATTTTCCCAATTTCAAAAGAAAAGAAAAAGGGTTACTAAATTTTATGTATTTTGAAACATTTCTGATTTATGAGATTATTTTTAGTTTGCGATCTGATATTCATTTCTATCTTTTTTTACTCATCAGTTTAAAGGTTACGTTAAAATTTATCCATCTTTTAATATTCAAAATTGTCAAAATGAATGCTTAGGAATTCACAGAGTAGGAATTAAATGATTGAGTGTGGTTTGCGAATTGTAGCAATTTTCTTTTCCTTAAATGCAATACTTTTCATCGATATTGCAGATATTTTCTTTCTTTTTCTTTTTTTATAGTTTCTGGTCTAAATACTTGCTACAGTTTAAACAAATGTTGTAGAAGTATTTCTAATAAATGAATATACTATTTTATACGTATCAAAAATGAATAGTACCAATTGTTAATATAGGATTTCTCCCCATGTACAAAGTAAATAAATATATGTTCAAATAATTTCAATGACGTATGTACTAAAAACAATTTTTAGTTTATTTCTGTAAGATAAATTTAACTTAAGATGCATTTAAATAGTGAACGATTATAAAATATTGTATTTATTCAACAGCATTCCAAGAACAATTTAATTGCAAATAATTAATATGAATATTTTCATCATTGAGTCCTAAATGAAACATTATAGTTAATTTTAAAGTTGCTATATGACGACTTTGTATTTATATCATAGGTAACTGTTAATGCATTGTTTTAAATGATGTCTTAAAAAAACATGCAATTTTCATTATATATCCACTGCAAAAGATTCTACCATTTATTAGGATTAAGTTTCAGTTTGTGAAGCCTGAAAATATTCATATAGGAATTCATACTATAGCTTAAGGGGCTTCTTTAAGAACTTGTGTTCATTCTATTGCATACCTTACTTCTTCGACTTACATGCCTCATGAATTTTGTTGTAAAAATGAAACCTTTTAAAATGATGAATTTTGCTATAAACTACGCTCTAAATTAAAATAGAGCTCCACTAAAACCTTTTTAGATAAGTTCTATATTTGGAAGCCTATTAGTTACGGAAAAGCAATCCTTAAATTTAAAGGAGAAAATTACTATGCTTTCTTTTCCATTCTAATAACATAATGACAGAGCTTCTAGTGGTGGCCTAAAATAATTCCTATGAACTTGAATATATCAATAATTAATTTAGAAACTGTAAAGAAGAGATTCCATGACTTTTTCTTTGCAGAATATGAAGCGACTTCAACAAAGCTTCACCAAGCAATCTTTCAATTTATAAATGCGGTTTATAAGAAATCAGATTACTTAATGTTTGAAATTCTATATTGATTTTATAAATTCAATGTTTCATTAGTGTTTTTAAAAATTGCAATGCTTTTCCTTAGCTCTGTATGATTTATTTATGACATGTAGCTTTAAAATGTAAAAAGTATTATTTATAACTTTTTATTAAAAATATTTACTGAAACCATATAACTTTTCATTTTATGTTCCATTTTTCAGAGAATTTTATGCAAAATTATGTTACATAATAAAAGTGTTTTTAAAAATTATGAATGATGATGTTGGTAAAGCTAATTTAAATAAGGCCAAAGATGTTTGCATTTAAATGTAAGAAATTATCCCATATATATATCTCCAAAGTGTTTATATGTAAATAAATATACTGTTCCGAGGCATAATTTTCGAAGCTATTTTAGTTAGCTCTTTTTTACTGTTATTAGTCGTGCAATTAATATCTTTATACCATTAACTAGTATTAAAATATTAAAGACATGGTAGACAGTGTGTTTACTTTTTTAAATGGATGTTCAGAAAGTTATTATTTCTTTAATTGACATCTCAACAAAAAGTTATCAAAAAGCTAACTATATATAAACAGGTTAGGTGCAATACATTAAATTATCATAGCAAAATATCCACTTTGATCAAAAATGCATATTTACCTTTATGTACTAAGGTACTTCAGTAAACAAATGCTTAGAATTTATTAAACATTTACAAATGTATATCTATACAAAAAAATTATTTTGAAATGCTTGTTAATAACAAACAGAGATTTTTAGCTCATATTAAAGCAAAGTGCTAGATTTGCAAGTAAATTTTTGAGGTTGCTGAAATAAATAATGTATTTGAGTGCAACTTTAGGTGTTTTAAAAAGGTAATTAACTTTATTTTCTCTACCGAAGTTTTATTATTATTTAAATGTGCAACTTTTTACGCAGCATATTGACATACGATATCTACTTTTCTTATTTACCTAGGAAAAAAATATATTTTTTCTTTAACTTGTGCTTTTTAACAAATGAGATTAAGTCTTATTTTTAGTTCATTTTATAGTTGATTTCCTTTTCTATTTGATTTACTTTTAAAAAAATTATATATAATCCTGTTTGGTAGTTTAATCGTAGAATTATATATATATATAGGTCCCATTAATATTTTTAATCAAATTATTTGTCATTTTGATAAGATTGGTATCACAGCTTTGAAATGTTTTGAACTTATTTTAACAAAATTGATCAAATAGCTATAAAATTATACTGCTATGTTTATAGCATCTCTTATAATAATAGAATACAGCAATTAATTAGGAATATGTTGGTCACATAGATTTCTATCGCTGAAAACTTCTTCATATTTGATTTCGTTTATTATTATGTAAACTGCCTTTTAACTCTTATTGAACGTTTCCTAAAATCAATTCTAACAGACGATAAGTTAATATTAAGGGATATACGTAATTGTGATGGATTAATCAAACAATATTTAATACTAATAATATATTTTTAATATAACTTATAAAGACTTCCTTAAATATTTGCTTTTCTGAGTTTTTCATAACATAATTTTTAATCTGAAAAAATAATTTCAAAAATCAGCATATGTCTCTAGCAATCTTCGTGTTAAAATAAATCCAGTATTTTTAAAAATATATTATCAACTCATGATACGTGAATGATATTTAAGTTATCTGAAAACTCTCGGAATCGCGATTTAAAAATTAAGCATGTAAATGGATAATTTTTATGATATTTAGTTTCACTTAGTTTAGAATACATGCACAAAATGGTTTTAAGAATATTATTAGAATAAAAAATTATTTCAATGCAATTTTAAAAAATGAACTTTGAATGACCTATTTTCACAAAACATCCTCTTTTTATGAAAAATTCTTCAATAATAATAATATTTTGCTGATATAAAGCTAAAGTTTCTTCAGAGTTCTTGAACCAGGAATTTTGAAAATCTCACATTCTTTTCTGACTTCCTACAAATTAAAATATTTTTCGGTGTTTTTTTCTTAAAATTTCTCTTTACTGTTGTATTAAAATATGAATAAATCCGCTTCTAAGTTATATAATTCAAAAATCATAGTTCAGGCTCTGTATGGGGCCCTGAGCTATATATATAGACAAAATATTATTGTTATAGAAGCATTTTCCATAAAAGGAGAATGTTTTGAAAATAGGTAATTCTATGTTCATTTTTTGCCAAAATATCGCATTTAAGGAATTTTTTACTGTAATAATATTCTTAAAACAATTTTATACATGCATTCTAATCTAAGTGACACTAAATATCATAAAAATTATCCATTTATAAGCTTTTGCAAAATAACGGTTACGGACGTAGTCGGATACCTTAAATTATACAAAAAAGTAAAGAATAAAATGAAGACAGGGATTTCTTTGTAAATTATTTAGCCAATAATAAAATGTAATTTATGATTTCCGTGCCAAATTTTTCAAAGTATATTGCAATGCAAATGACTCTCTCAATTGGTATAATGGTTTACCTTAGTAATACTGAAAACAGAGAAGGGAATCTAAAGTTTGTATGGGACAGGGATTGAATCCGAACGAAATAAAATAAACAATGCCATTTTCTGCTGAATTTCAAACAAAAATAAAGAATAATTTTATTTTAATGAATTTGCATTCAATACCAGAGTAGAGATTGAATAATTTCATTCGAACACACAACAGTTGGGAAAGGAAAAGTTATATCGATTGGGGAAATCAGTAGTGATTTCTGACTTCACCGTAGTTTGAAAACCGAATTTAAAATGAAGTAAAAGAAGGTAAAGAGCTTTACAAAGAAAAAAATTGCACAAAAATAGACATTTCCTTTTCATATTATTATTTTTTTCTTTTGTATTTCAGTCTGACTACTTTCGAGTTGGATCTCTTGTTCACTTGAATTTTTCATTTATGTATTTGGTTTCTAAAATCTTAAGAATAAAATTTCAAAAACTTTATGTGAGGATATTAAAAAATAATCAAGTTGAACAAACACATGGAATTAAAATATTTATATATATACAGGTATGATTTTATAAGAAGAATCTGCTCTGTCGACAAATGGATTTTTGCATGGAGGTAAATGATTAAGAGTAAGTTTTAAAATAAGTAAATTCATTAATAGTCAAATACCAAAAATATATATTGCAAAATAATTTTAAAATGTGAACATTTTAACAGGAAACCAAACAGAAAAAGATCTCTCATATTTTTCTAAATTAATACCATTTTTTTATAAAGTGTCTTAGAATTCCCGTACTAAAGTAGTAACCTAGTTCTTTAGCAAAATGTGTCCTCAAGTATAACTAATCTATCAATTAAATGCATTAAATTTTCATAATGAGGAAAGGGATAATTGATGCCTTGCGTGAGTTACAAAGTCAGAATATTCTTTTTATTACTTTTCTTCATTTGGGATATCGTCCAGAAATAATCTTTTTGTTTAAAAGAAGCGTTGGCGTAGTTTTCAAATTATGGTAATTAGTAAAAAAATGCAGAACCTGCATATGTCTTTTCTCTTAACAAAGTAAGAGTTATATACTTCCCATTAAGATGATATTCATATTAATTTATTTCTCGTACACCTCGTTTAACTATTTCTATAAAAATGTTATTTTTCTTGATAGAGAGATATACCATAAAATCCGGGCGTATAGCCCGCAATTTTATTATAAAATATTAGATCGAAATTCACGGTGGTGCTTTATACCCCATGTATAAAAATTACAGATTTCAAAACAAAAAGAAAAGGAGAAGAGATTAAAAATAATGAGATTTCTATGTATTTAGAAGTATTGTTTATTTAAAATGTTACATACCTCATGAACATACCTTATAGTTCTAGAAATATACTATTTTTTTCAAAAACCTAGGATAATACCTCAAATTAATGAATCCAAAACATAAGAGTATTGCATACGTGCATTTCAGACTTCTTCGTAAGAAAAGGAGGATGGGGAAAGAGATGCGCGTTATACGGCGAATAATCCGAAATTTAAATAAATGCAACCTGACAATATAGTGCCCGTTATACACTGGTGCGCGCTTACACCGTATTTTACGGTAGTTAGAAATGGAATTTTTATGAAATGCAACTCTAATTGTATTGTAATTTTACCATACATACATTTATTCTCAATTACAAGCATTTATTATTTTTTCAAACACGTTAATAAACACATGTGGCCATTCAGTTTTGACGTGCTGAAAAAATTAAGCGGAAAAAAAATGAATCTTCATTTTTTTTTATCTTAAACATTTGAGTATCAAATACAGATTTTTTTAATGTTTTAAAGAAGGATCTAAAATGTAATAAATTAAATTTCTAAAACTCACAGTGTTCACAGTTTCCTTTCAATAAAATAAAGTTCTCTTCAGAACTGTCTTTTTAAATATTTTCACTTGTTTATATCTCTATGCATTCTTCAATAATTATAATAAAAATATAAATTTTAAAACAATATAAAACTACTTACAAACGCAATAAATGTTTTTGTATACAAATTTAAATAATAATGTTCCATAAAACTCACTTTGAAATAACATTAAATCTCTTATTCCTAGTCTTTTATATATGTCTGACCTAACATACTCTAGTGCGAGATAAATGGATGTTCTTTGAATCCTATTTCTGATTTGAATTTTATAGCTCAGTGTTTCTTTTCCCAATGTTTTGAAGGGACAAACACCATAGAATTCTTTTTTAGAACATTTCCATAAACCGAAGGAAATGTTAAACTCTGTCAAAACCATTCGGTTTTTTAAGAATCGAATGTTATATGTACTATTGAGTGCGTGGGCTTGCTAAATTTAACCATTTAAAAATGTATTTTTATGAAAGAATTGACTTCATTTATACATGATATTATTTATTGCAACTAACTCATCGTTATTATAAATATTTATAAATATTTCAGGCAAAAGATAGTAAGATAATAGTATAGATACCATTTTCATAATATGCTGAAGAAGTTAATTTTTAGTAAAAACTATTTTTAATTAATTAATAGCCTTTTATTTATCCCGCATTTTATTCGATAAAGTCATTCTGAAATATTAAGCATACTTTAAAATAAATTTATTCAACTCTCATATACTATATAAATAGTTGACATTAGCTTAAAAATATAAAAAGTACTGTCATGAATTTTGTTTATTTACATGCGTTCTTAATAGAAAAAAAAACTGGCAAAAATAGGATTCAAAAATCGAATGCACTACTAAAAATTGTAGCTAGAAATATTAAACAGTCAGTATAGATTAAAGAGGGAAATTCTTTTTATGACGTATCACCATTATTTAGAAATCATATTGATTAGCAAATCATAAAATAATTTATATTTAGAGCCTATAACTATGATTAAGAAGAAACTATATATTTTCAAAATTTTAAATGAGATTAATTATTATATGAATATGAAATATATCACAGAGTTACACTTACAGGCTTTGTAATTAATATATTTCATATTAAACATTTATACTTAATTATGAACTTCTAAGAACATAATTGGGAAAGTTACATATTAATTTAACGTTATAAATGTATGTCCTAGTCATAGTCTACTGTAGAGTTATAATAATTGGATTAAATATTAAGCTTCCCCTTTCATTTTATGGTCCCGTTTGTACAATATTAATACATTAAATTACATTTTATACATTGTGCCAGAGTTTATAAGATTTTGGAGTAAGAAAAAGTTTAATTGAAAACTACCTCCTAAACCACACTGCTAAAAGTTTTCAGTCTGAAATAGACACAAAAATGAATAAATTATACAAAACTGTTAAGGGGAGGGATGGGGGGGGGGGAAATATAAATTCATGCTTAATTTATAAGTTCACTAAATATTATTTAGGTTACTCTTAAAAACACAAATTTATAGCTATTAAATGCTACCAAACATTGAATAGATGATATACTATTTTATATTCAGTTGAAAAATCATTACCTACTTATTTATTTGTTTTAATTATATTTAATGCATATTACTATGCTCAAATAGTTTGAAACTTAACATGTGATAATATTCAATAGAAGGATATCATATTTATGAAAAGGACTTCTTAGGACTTATATTAAGAAAATGAAAAATAAAAGTTACATCTGTATGTTTAAACTGCTATATACAGGTATTACAATATTCGATAAATCTTTCGAAATTATTTAATATTCTTTGTAAAATATGTTACCTATTAAAAAATACATAATGATAATGTTTCCTTTTATTTTGAAATACAACTAATATATGTAATATTTATATAAACATTTTTTAATCAAACAAATATTTAAATAAAAGGGCTTGCTTTGATTTTAAGCAATACATCTGATTAGAATTTGTAATAAACTTCCATATTTGTAAGCTTAGAATAGCTCTAAAGCGTGTGTAAATTGCTTTTCAATGTATACAGACTATATTACACTTTTATAATACATATATTGCATTTCCTGTTGAAAAAACCATTTAGCAATGCATAAATTTAATAAAATTTTCTTGAACCCGTTTTAAAATATTAGATCCACTGAATAAAGAACACAAAATGCTGGGGCTCAGCACGAGTTGACTCTGCCTTTCTTTTGAGAATGATAAAATTTCATTAAAGAAATGTAAATCCGGACCTCAAAATGAAAATTCTCAATTTTTAAGTTTGATAACTCGGAATCTCCCATACAGATACTGAAAGGACGCGTAGGGTGACATTTTTATTAAAAATTCTTGAAGGAAAAAGAGTTAGAAATCAATAGCACAACATGCTGATTTCTTTTTAACCGAAAGAGACAGCTCAACAGGAGTTCTCCAATTTAGCTGGTAGCTAAAATCTTTTATAAAGAAAAGATCACATCCCACGAACTCTTTTATTAGTCTTTACAAAGCGCCATCTACGGAGCTTAAAGGCAGGAAGATTATTTGTTTAAGGTAACAAGAAACGTAAGCTGTTAATTTAATAATAGAGAAGTAGTTTTTCACTACTATAATTTAGTTTTCGTTTTTTTTTTCCATGATATATGACTAAAGTAAATCCCAGAAATTCCTGATCTCCATTCTAAGAAACTAATCCCAAATGTTTCGCAACTAATAAGTGTACCATATTGTGCAAACACTATCAGGAAATGTGATTAATGCCAAAAGTAAGAAACTACTGTAAAAAGGTCAGTAGTATATTCATTGAGTACGGAGTGAATTACGGTTTTATAAGAAATCATGGATACTTTTTTTACAGTATTCCAGCTTCAATGGGTTACTCCATTGTACCTAAAGTAACGCTTAAACTTTTAATCTGTTTTTATGTATTGGTTGAAAATTGAAGAATGAACAGTATCTTTCACAAAACCAATTTATATGCATATTAACGTACATGCAATTAATTCGTCGTAAATGAAATGCTTTCATTTGTAAAAAAATGTACATTGCAACCGAAATAACAATTTTTTGAAAAAAAAATATCTTTTGTTAGAACATATTTGAAAATAAAGCCCCATTAAAAAGTTATATTAAATTATATATATTTCATTTTAATATCTTATCATAATAGAAATTGTAAGTAAGAAAATTATTTTAAGGGAAATATAAAAATAAAATTGATCTACACAATATATAGCAGTTTTTTTTTTGTCATTTGAAAATTGAAATATGCAATTATGTCATGTAAAATAACTGGTATAAATTAGATATAATTCACCATTTTTGATAGTTATATCTATATTCTCATATTATATTCAATGTCTTTAAGGAATAAAATATTTTAAGTATTTAAATACTTAAGCCTTTTAAAAACCATTAAATAATATCTTATGCATCATAATGAAATTTTCTTATCATATTTTTGTTTCCACTTTCGGTACATTAATTATTTCCATTCCAAATTATGGTTCTGACATAATATGGATAGAAATATTTAATACGTAATTACTCTTGAAAATGGTATAATGCAACGATTCTCAAACTGTGAAGCGTGCCCTCCTAGTGGAACACATAACCCTACGTGAGAAGGGGGGCAAGCATGTTGAAAAGTCGAAAATAAAATATTATTAAAAAACTATTAATTTATTGAAGGAAGCAAAGCAAAATATATTGCGACATAATAAAAAATAAAACACACATTTACATTGATATAATTTACTTATAAATATCAGTACTGTGTTTGATTTTATACTAAATTATGAACAAGTTTAATAATTACTAGTGACTCTGAATATGAAGCATTTATACACGGGCAGACGTCCGATTGGTTGCCCTATCAGTTGCACAGATATAAGATAAAAAGCAACAAATAATAGACTATTTTTCTAAAGGCATTTGTACTTTGAGGAATAGATGATTGAAAATTAAATATTTAATTTAAGTACAAATTATTTTGCATTATGCTACAATTTAAAAATTAGAAAGGAAAGTACTACTACTTAAATTATCTATAATTTAAAAGTAACTTACTTCAGTTGCATTACGTACTCCATCCCCCCTCCCCCGCATGGGGGGAGGCGAGCAGGATTCCAGGGGGTTCGCAGCCTGACTGATACGAAGCATTTAACCAATTGGGGCCCAAAACCTGACTTTGCAAGAGACTACTAATATTCTCTGTTACCCCGACTGACTTTATATATATATATATATATATATATATATATATATATATATATATATATATATATATATATATTACTCATAAGTAATATACACAAAATTTAATACCTTTCTTGATCGTTTGTATGGTTTATAAATTAGGTCGTATTGTAGCTTTACGTCAAAGTACATTATTATTGCATTCAATTCATTGTTATGGTATGGGAGAGGCGTGATAAAAATTATGATTGAAAATTGGGTCGCAAATATTGTAAGTTTGAGAAGCACCGGTATGATGTCATTACATTTGCAATTATTCTTTTGAACATGCTATGTTTATTTTTCTTTTTTAAATAGAAGTAGGTATCAATCTTTTGTAATCCTTTACCGCATTGTTAGAAATAACATTTCAATATAAGCAACACAATGATCTACTTGAAACAGATAGCTCAATTTTGAATTACATGAAAGAAAAAATACTTAAACCATTTTAATCTGCTTAATTTTCATGCTACAAAACTGAAGTTTATGAGGTGTAGAAATTGAGTTTTCCACATTTGGCTCAATTGGAATTATTTCTTGTATTAAATTCAATATTAAGTATTTCATTGAGCTTAACGAGCTGCTGTTAACACTTTCATCTTAACAATTTTCCGAGTAATCGAGCCTCAACTCTATGAGATACGGAGATTGGGTCCTTACTTACCAAACTATCATGGCCCCAAGAAACATCCCGATAGTAATTTAACTGACTATATTCTAACTCCTACTATATTAACACAGATTGAAGCCTATAGCTTAGAGAGAGAGAGAGAGTAATTTTGTATATGTTATAAATTACAATTAATCTGTACTAGAACTACTAATCTAATCACATAATTTGATACAAGAATGTACTTAATCATTTCAATGCATTACCATTTAATACGACGAATGCTTTATCATGCAAATGATTTCGTTACATTATTAAATACGTGTGAAATAATCTTGTCTTTATTTACAAAAATAAAAAAAAGTAAGACAAAATATACTAAACCTATTTGTTCAAGCAGTGATGAGAATATTTTGACCACAGATATTTAAATATCGAAGAACATTTCACTTTAAATGTTTTAAAAATAATTCAACAATATGTTTCATTTTTACACATGTGTTAATATCCCTTAAAAATTCAAATATTTTTTTCCCATTTGCAAAACACAGTTTTGAGAATTTCTAGAGAAAATCTATTTTAAAACCTTTTCTATGTGGAAAAATGAAATCTGCTCCATTAAATATGTAAGAAATCCATTAAATATGTATATAAAGTATATTTACCGTAAAATCCGGTGTATAACGCGCACTTTTAACACAAAAATAACGTCGAAATTTAGGGGTTCAAGTTATACTCCGGAAATAAAAATGGCAGTTTTAAAAATAAAAAAATCGATGAGTATAACAAAAATTAGGCTTATATATATATCGAAATAATGCTTATTTAAAGGAAATGAAGTTCCTTATGAACATTCTTAGTTCTAGAAGTACACCTTTTTTTCAAAAGCCTGAGACAATACTTCAAATAAATGGCTTAAAAACATAACAGCATTGTCTACCTACATATCCTTAAAATGAATTGAATTAAATGCATTTAAAATTAGAGCTTTTAAAGCGTTGTACTAAAATTCCCTTTAATGTTCATAAGTTAAGACTTTTATTTAAAAAATAATGTAACTACAAAACAAATGTAATAACATTTGTGAGAGTTACATGTGTAGACACAAAATAGTTATTATCATAAATAATATGTTAATTCCTCCCCTAGTTTATTGGGTAAGTCTTACAAAATAATTTTGTAAATGGATGGCAAAATAACCAGAGACTGAAAAGGAACAGTCCACTAAGTCATGTTATAAAACTGCGAGTTGTTCAATAATCTGTGGAATTTAAAATTTTAAAGCCTATTGCATCACCATTGTACTCTTTGCCTGTAGTACATTTTCATACAGAATTATTTGCGTATACTAATAAGTCCATCCAACATTCTGAATACTTGAGACAGGCTGCTCTGAAGGTGATTGGCAGTATTCCTAAGGGAGCTATTCTTATTTATACAGACGTTAGCAGGAATTAGGAATACACTGGAAGTCAAGCATTAAATTTGGAAATGTGGAAATAGTGTTTAAACGCAGGAATACCGATCACTGTTCCGTTTTCAGCTCTGAATTGATTGCCATTGACATGGCTGCAGACTGTGTTTATGAGCGTCATTTAAATGGCAAAATCCGGATTCTTTCAGTCAGTTAAAGTGCTATTCAATATTTAAAAAAATGGAGACTAATTGGAGACAGCAAGGGAATAAATATTATTGATAAACTAAGGACCCTGTCTGATTCTGTCGTGATTCATCTGCAGTGGATTCCGTCCCATGTGAATTTGAAATATAATGAAATTGCTAATGACCTTGCTAAGGGTGGTACACTGACTCAGGTCAATGAGGAACCTCTAACGAATATTGAACTATATTCGAAATGTAAAGCCTCCGTAAACATCTCCTGGAAACAGCCGCCACCGCATCCGTGGTATTTTAGTCAGTGCCCTGGAGTGTTAATCAGTTTTAAAGGTGACAAGAGAGTCAAACTACTTTTGCTGGACTGTTTTCCAATTTGTAACAAGTAAATGTTGCGGTGCAGAGACTGCACCGCAACATTTACTTGATTGCGTTTTGCTATGAGAAGACATTTTGAATAGGTCTAGTTTAGTTTAAGGGTTTCTAAGGGTTAACAAATTCATGGATATGGTCTGATTCAGATCAGAGAGATAAGAAAGAAGAAGAATTTTTAAAGATCCTCGACTCTTCTTATTCTAAAACTATTTTGCAAAAGTTTGTCTCAAAGAATTTCTATGTTTTGAATTATTTGCAAATGTAAAGAATAGATTTTTTTAAAAAATATATTATACATTTATATTTTAATTAATAAATAATAATGGTTGTAATTATTTATTACAAATTAATTTATAGTTTACAATATAAAAATAAAGGTCAAAGTATTATTATTAAAGATTTGTTTTATATTTTGACGATTCAAACTTAATTTTTAAATCTACCTTAACATTATATTTCTTAAAACTAGCAAAATACTTTTTTCACATTTTATGCTTCTTATTGCAATTTAAATATTTATAATAAAATAACAATTCTTAACTTAATACATTTCTTACAATAATAAAATATTTATTTACTTTATGTCTTCATTTTCCCTAAAAAAAGAATTTGATACAAACCAAAAAATGCTTAGTTCACAATGATAAAATATTCACAGTAGAACTGTAGAAAGAGCATAGTGATATTGATTTTATACATGGAAGATGAAAAATGTTACAAAAAAAATTACTCTTTTTGAGGGAAATAAACACAATACCCAGTACATCCGAAAGCGGGAGAAATTTTATGTACGAGAGATCTGAGGCGGCTTTCCAAATATACAAAGAAAATTGTTCTTTCTTCTAAAAATTAGGTTAGTAATTATTTTTCACGAGTAAATTTTTTTCAAAGAATAATATTTTTATTTAAAATTTAATGTGTTTTTTTCATTCATAAAAACGTTTCTGGAACAGTTTTTTTTAATTAAATAATACATTTATTCTGTTATGCTTCGTATTTTTAGCGTGATTTATTTCTCAAATATCATATTTTTCCCAATAAACATTAATAACTTTAATTAAATTTGAATTGCTATTTTAGATATATTTAATGGAATTTGTTTCTTAGAAATATTTAATATAATTCAATATTTTTTAAGTGTTTATTTACATGGGGTAATTTTAGAAAAAAGTCCGATGTGTTTATTTCTTTTAAAGGACTGAAAACATGTTATTAGAACTTATGTTTATTGAAAAATAAGTGATAAATATATTATTACAGTGACAATAAAAATCCTTATTCATGTAATTATATCTATATTTTCCAGAATATTTAATTCTAAAAACACCCAACGTACTGATAACATAATTTATACACAGTTCAGCCAATATTAAAACAAAAGTAAAAAGTTACCATTTTGTTGAACAACTTGTTTTATGAAAATAGATTTTGGAATAATTTTCCACATATTACGGTTTTGAAAATCATGCAAATATATTTTTTAAAGTTATTTTATTTTCAATCCAGTATTAGAAATGCATTGTTTTCTAGTATAGCATTAAGGACAGTATTGCACGAAAAAGAATATATAATTGATTATTTGTGAGTTATAGAGATTCCAGGGCTATATATTGAATAATAATTGTTATGGTATTTCAGTTTAAGACTCCCAAGTTCTTTCATTCTGTTACTTAGCATATAGTGGAATAAAATAAATACTAGTTAACACGTCATTATCATTGTACGTGATTTAATGTTTCGAAATTTGTTGCGAACAACACTTAAGTTTAAAATATTAAGTTATTGGAGTGTGGTCCTCAATCCTTCTTCTAGAAATGTTAATATTTTGTACTTAGAAATCAGAGTACAGAAAATTGTAATGATACAGGGAAAAAAATGAGGACATGTTAAAATCTAAAAATAACACTCCATTTTACGTAATGATACTTTTGATTTTTAATCTTAAGTAATACAGAAAGTAACATTCATAAATATAATCCAAATTCTTACATTTGTAACAGAAAATATATCACATATTCCCAATGCACAGTTTTTTTAAAAAATATTTATCATCATAAAATGCATAAAAATTAACTATTTGCTTAAAAATAGAGGCATTTTGTTAAAATAAATTTTGTTTTATATTATTTTATATGACGATAACATATATTTTTTATATTTAAAAGACAATAAATAAATAAGCCAAATAAAATTTTTTCACACAAAGAATACTTGCTCATGTAAAAAAGAAGTTAATATGAAAACGAAGAAAAAATACATTTGTTGACAAATAATTTAATTATTTTTTATATGCAGCCGTAAATAATTAGGAAAGTTCGAAATTATGACATATCACATTGATAATAGCAATTAACAAATCCTGAGCTGGGGAAAAAAACTATAAAAAAATTATCACCCTTAAAAGCAAATTAATTTCTTATGTTACAATGGCAAAAAAGCTCTATATTTTCGATTAAGGCATTTGTAAATATATAATTTAATTTATTCATTCAGCATTTCCACCCAAATTGTTTTTTCTTTCCTTTTTTGAACAATTATCAATGTCTTTCAATAATGAGATGATCACATTTTTCTGACATCATGTGATTGTGTAACCTGATCTGTCTGCTTATTAACATATGAAAAAAAAATTCCTTAATACATTTCACTTTTACAAACAGTTGTTTAAATAATATATTGACTTTGATTTAATGAAAATAAATAATACAAATTTTGATAACTGCTTTAATTTTTCTGTTTGAAAAATATCCATTAATTTTTTTCTTATTTGTCATGATCATTCATTAGTCTTTTCCCTACTTTAAAAAAATGTATACTTATCTATTGCTTGGAAAGAAGAATAGTAAATATTGTTAAAGAATAATAAAAAAAAGATATCTAAAATGCAGTGCATCTATTTTTTTCTAGGAAAATTCCGCTCTTCCGCGGCCGGGCCCCCCAATGTTTAAAATACTAGAAGATTTAATTTTAAAATAATGTATTCATTTTTCATTTTATACTGCTTTTTCATTGTATGCATATTTTATGTTGCTTGAAGTTAAAAAAATTAGCAAAGATGTATCTAAAAAAGACACATATCTCTAATAAAATACAGCTGTTTTTTTCTATAAAATGCATTAAATCATTTTCAATTTATCCAGACTATTTAATTTGAAAAAGCATTGCAATGGAATTCATATCATTATACATCGTTTCATTGATGTTAATAACAAATATTAAAAAAAATATAAATATTTTTCTTTTAATATTTAATTAGCGAAAAACTTGAAATGCTTTCAGTTTAATCTAATTATGTTGTACCATAGATATCAACAAAAATGCAATAATTTAGAACTATTTATATATAAAAATATAAAGAGTTCTAAATGGAAGAAGCATTTAAAACAATTTTTCCACATTGTGTTATGATATATAAGAAGATTTCTTGAATTTAATTTTCATAATATTAATTAATTTAAATTTTCCTTTTCGCAATAACTTACTTGACCTTCACTTATTTTTTAATAATAAACAATCTAAATAAATTTGTCACATTTCTATCCATGCTATTATTTGAAGTTCAATTGAATAAAGATAAAAGAAAAGAAACCGAACTAATTTTAAGACTAACAATTTGGAAAAGTTTTAACTTTTATGAATGCAGTAAAAAACAAAGTCATAAAAGAGCTTGAGTTTATTTAAAAACCAAAAAATATCATTATTGGTGCTACTTATATTAATTGGATGGGACGTTGCAGTTTTTCCTCCAAAATGCGGGACCGTGTCTGTTCATTCCCTTTGAAATGGATCGATCAAGACCGTTTAAACTCTCCTCTGATATTAAGCGCTTTTAACGAGATTTCATTTTTACTAAAAATCATAAGCAACTTTGTAGAGTCAAAAATACTTCGGAGAAAGATTTCGTTGAAAGAGTTACTCTAAATTCCACAATATAACTTTTAAGAATATTCTTTGCCCTTTATTTAGAGATTAGAAAACTTGTTTCCTGAATTCTTTTTTGCAATACTTTCTGGACGCATTGTAATTAAACTTTTTGCATAAGAAAATATTTCAGAAAACTGCTTTATCTCATAATACGTATGAAGGAAGAGAATCTTTTAAATTCTTATCCGTTTTTTGAAAAGCTGGATTCAACAATTACTCTCAGGGACAATCGTTCTTGAATTCTGACTTTATAGAAGAAATAATAATGAATAATTAATTAGAGTAAAAGTTTAAGATTAGTTAAATGTAATTCAGAAAGGATTTGGATTAAGTATCTTTTAGAATTACTACCACGTCTGTTATTGATTAAAAACTAATTGTAATATAATAAACATTTTTCAGTGTGTTACACCGTAATAACATCAATACAATACACTCGTAAATACAATACTAATTTAAATAATCGCAATTGTTCCAGAAGTAACAATGACATTATAAATCATTTTAATTGGTCTACAACAGTGGTTCTTAAGCTTTCGATTGCCGTGGTCCCCTGTATGTATTATCCTGACAACGCGGACCCTTTAGATTTTGAACACTCTTCCCTTATTCCCAACACATGGCTGAGAGATTTAAAGATTCTTCAATAATCCCAAGACTGCCTCTGCTACTTATTAATAGTTTTTAACACTTATCTTTTTTTCCTTTAAGAAAACAGTAAACATCTCACTAAAATATTATAACATATTAATTTAAATAAATAAATATAGTTTACTTAATCCTATTAATTTAACTTTTTTAATGAGAAGAATGGCGCTGCATTTTTTTTAAAAGTGCTGTTATAGCAAGAATAATACATGAAATTCGCAGTTTCAATTAAGGTTCTAAGCCTTCCAGACGGTTTCTATTCTTATTAAGATAATGAAAAGCTGAAATTGACTAAATTATTAAATGAGAGACCTTTGCAGATATCCTAATAAGTCTCTGGGGACCCTCGGGGATCCGTGCACAAGAATTTAAGTACAGCAGGTCAAGAATTTAAGGTATTCGACTACGTTCAGAATCATGATTTTGCAAAAGCGAATAAATGGATAATATTTTTGATATTTAGTGTCACTTAGATTAGAAAACGTATATAAAATTGCTTTAAGAATATTATTACAATAAAAAACTATTTAAGTACAATATTTTGACAAAAATTGAACCTAGAAGGACCCATTTTCAAAATATTCTCCTTATGTAAAAAATGCTTCTATTATAGTAATATTTTGCCTGTATATAGCTCATATCTCTTTACAGAGGCTCAACTAGAATTTTTGAAGTATATAACTTAGACGTGGGTTTATCCATGTCTTACGACAACAGAGGGTAGAAATTTTAAGGAAAAACGCCGATAATTATTTCAATTGGTTGTAACTCTCAAATTAAGGTGAATTTTTCAAAAAAAAAAATAGTTCAGACTCTTTGAAGAAGGTTTTACTTTATATAAGCACACACACAAAATAGTATTATTTGAGAAGCATTTTTATAAAAGGAGAACATTTTGAAAAATGGTAATTCTAAGTTAATTTTTTGCCAAAATATTGTACTTAAATAATTGTTTTTTATCAAAATGTCCTTAAAACAATTTTTTACATGTATTCTAATCTAAGTGACACTAAATATCATGAAAATTATCCATTTATGCGCTTTTTTAAATCAGGTTCCGAACGTATTCGGTTACCTTAAGAAAATCCTTTAAATAATAATTTTTATTTAACCCGTTCAGGACTATGGTCACATATATGTGATCACGCGATTCTCCCTCCACGGGCCAAGGTATCATATATGTAATTGAGCTTTCCCTTCTCGTAGGCCCATGATCACACCGGTAAGATTAAAGTAAGGAACGTTTTTATATTAATTTTTACAAGCACTGGATGGCGGTTAAAAGCCGTTCTTTTTCTTTCGAATAATGTTTCATAAAACTTTGAACTTCAATGTGTGTTTTCAGCTTCGTTTTTTTTTAGTTAGATCCGTGATATTTATGAATATAAACAACTGCTCATGTTTATTTTTCGAGAGAATCGGACATTTAGAGGTTCGTGATCTATGACTCTATGGATTTCTGTTTATATTTTGAATAATTTGGTTTAGTATTCTAATATTTTCTGTATTCGCGTATTTAAATGTATGGAATTTTTGTAATTTTTTTTTTTTTTTTATTAAAATGAAAACATTTTTTTATAAAATTTTCAATTGTGTTTTTTAAATATAGCGAAAACTTTTTTACTCCATGTTCAAATATTATCAATGATAGTAAATTGTAAGTTTCAGCGTATTTGATTGCATTTAAAACTGTATATGAATTTTTAAAGAAAATTATATATGGGCTTAGCAGGGAAATTTGACCGGTCCCGTGCCTGCGAATCCTCGCTGAGCTTACGGGCCTGGGGAAGAGCTTCTTTCTCCTTCCGCTGGTCCTGAAGGTATTAATATTTGCTTATCTCAACAGTAAATATTTGTACAAAGAATACAAGATGTTCTAAACAATATGAGGGGCATCCAGAAAATAATGACTGTTTAGTTCTACAAAATGAAAAACACAATATTTATTGTAAAAAATAATTATGTACTTGAAGCCTATTTCACTTCTATACATATATAATCATCTGATATATTTTAACATTTGTCGTCTGTCTTACTGAACTTGAGAATTCCCATGTTATACTCTTCTGCCGCCAGAGCATCAATCTAGGTAACTACTACATTCTACAATTATTTTTTCACTTCCGAAACGTTTACCACTTGGGATCTCTTTCAGATTAGGGAAATATAGTAATCTCTAGGAGCAAAGGTTTGAACTACAAGGCGGATAATCAAAAAGTTTCCAATCCAAACTGAGTCACCAATTCTTGAGTTACAGCAGCGATAAGAAAGTGGGCATTTTTGTGAAGAAGATTCCTTTAGAAATCATTTTTCACCTAGTGTTTTGAATTGAACTTTATTGTCTTCTTATTGCAGAGGTACCCAAATATTTTTTGTCTCATAGACCCCTTGTAATGTTTTCCTTCTTTGGACAGACCTCTGCTTAGCTAAGTTTAAATTTTTTTGTACATTTATCAACTTAAATGTATTTTTGACAGCTGGTATAGAGCTACTTACTTTACAAGATTTGAATTTTTAACTGTATGGAAAATAACTGTTGCATAAAATAACTGAGCAACAAACAAAAAAGGCTTTAGTGGGAGGGATGAATCTGGAGCTTCGATAGCAAATTTTCACCATTTCATCGATCATGTCTAAATTAACCCTAAACTTCCTCAATTAATAGTGTCCAATTTTTTTTTCTTTGAAATTGGTTACCGAGTAAAATTCTTACTTACTAGGAAAAGCAATTAAAAAATTTCTCACAACATTCCATTAATTCCGGGCGCATAACAGATATGTCTTTTAAAAACTGAATGCTGACAGCCTTTTCCAAACTTAACTTTAAGATCTTGGTTAGCGCCAATTCTTATCAGTTCCTCTTGTAATAGGACATTTATTTTCTTCAATGCGACCATATATGGTTTCCTTGTCTACTGTGGTATTACCATAGTCAAAGCATTCTCAAACCTAGTTTCAAAATCTGAATAGCATTTAAACGAACGTAGGTTAAAATGCCATCTTCCTGGCAGATTCTGACAAAATGAGACACTGGGAGAACTCATGACGTCCAATATTATACTACTTTTGCTTAATTCTGGCAAGAAAATCTGAAATGACGGTTCTTGTTTTAATGAAATACATCCCGCAACCTTGTATAACTGTGCACAAATTAACCTCATTAAATTTAGTAAATAAATATGTTAAAAAGGTAAAACCTGGTTTCCCCTTGATTACATTTTCTTTTAAAATTAGTTTCGATCTGGTTTACTGAGAAGCACTATCACGCGCGTAGACCCCCATTTACACTTCATGGACCCTCAAATTATTTTTTCACTATCAGGGATCCCCTGTCGTCATAAACCCCTTGAGGTCGATATAGACCACTTTGGGAATCACTGTCTCAGAGTATTACACCAATGATTAGCATTGAATTCGTGACTTAAAGCACTGTCAGCAGATGAGTATAACATGAGAATTCTGAAATACGACAGATGTTTAAATATTGAAGATGATTATCTAGAGAAGTGAAAGAAACTTGAGATATATAAATGAATTTGTTTTTTCCAATGAATATTATGTTTATCCTTTTTGTGTAACTTACAAGTTTTTATTTTCTGGTTAACCCTCTTAACATCTTGTACCAAATATGTTGATAAATATTAATAATGCAATCTGAAATTGATATGTATCATGCTTTGCTTTCGCAAGCAAGAGTTACAATACCAATCTAAATAGCAATAAATTTACCAAGATTAAATATTCATATTGATGTATATTTAACATTGTGAATAATTATTCAAACTAATTAATTGCATTTACCAATTGTCATTTTAAACAAGTAATATAAAAAAAATAAGTCAATTCCAACTTAGATAAAAAAAAAATATAAATATTTTAGTTACTTTTTAATTAAATAGTGATGGATACTTTATTTAATAACTAAGATATATATTCTAACATTACAACTTCTTCTTTCGTAATAGATTACTTCTGAATTTATAATTTTGATGACAAATAAAAAAACTAAAACTTTTAAATCCAATTCACGTCCTTTTAAAACCATAATACGAAAAAAAAAATATTGAATATACTAAAAGGTTTTCTTGGTTTATTTGTTAATCATATTCCTGAAGGTAATCTTCCTTCAATTATTAGCATAAGCAATAATTAAAATTTGTAATTTACGAAAATGATGAAATTTTACTTTTTTCAAAAAGTTTATATAACATAAATTTTATAATTATGTCTTTACGGTAACATAATCAGAAAATTACTTTTAGGTTGATTAATTACATTTATATCTCAAAACTAATTCATAGCATATTCTGAACATTGCCGTAGGATTTATTATATATTGATCGAAATTACGTAAGTATCTTATAAAATTATGAAAGTTACGCCAATGTTCTAAGCCCTGAATATTTAAAAAGGTTTTAAAAATAATTGCGGGGGTTAAATTATTACGCTTCAATAAATTCCTTATTTACTTTATTATGTATTAACGAATATATTACTAAACTTTACCCTGAAGCTTTAAAACAACTTTGTGTGCTGTTGCTTATGCCTTTGTGAGGCATTTAAAAGACTGTGATTCGAAAAATTCCTTAACGCAATGACTTTATAAATTTGTTAAAATACTTGGAATTATTAATTAAATGTCAAAAGATAATTTTCGTAAATTTGCCGTTATATTATTTAAGGAAATAAGTTTTATTCTATTTTTAAATGGTACTGGAGTTCCTTTAGATAACTACAATTATTTCAATTGAAATATATTTTCAATTAAAAATTAAACAGGAGCCTTCAAAATATTTAAAACTTGATATTACTCCTAGAAATACTATCATTTAATTTACAGACATTAAATATATATTTTCAGGAAATAGATGTAAACAATCAAAAATTGACCTTTATTTAATAAAATGTCGTTAAAAATAAAATATGAAGTGTTACTACAAATATATATATATATATATATATATATATATCAGACCATATTGATGTAGGGTATGTATATATTAAAAAAAAACTCTAGATTTCATATTTTCTCAATAAAAATCGTATTTTTTACCTTCAATTGATTGCGTATACAAAAATACATACACTCATATTTTATTATAGACTTATAGAGAAGAAAATTTCATAAAATATGTATTTTTTCATTTTGGAAAGTTCTGAAAAATTCATAATTAAAAAAAAAATGGCTTGAGAATACATTGATAAAATTTTGAAAAATAGAAATGTTACAGTATTGTAAATTAGTTTGGTAAGTTTTATTGATTATTGAATCATGTGTTATTATTAGTTAAATAACGAAAGGAATGAATACTGTGAAAATAATATATTAAATAAAAAAAAAACATTAAGGCGTTAAAAATTATTATTTGACGAAACTTTTTCATTGGAGAGACCAGAGGTCTTTTTGAAAATTTAAGCAAAAGAAATTCAAGTCTTAGCTGACCAGCAGAAAAGAACATTTGCTTGACATTTTGAATAAAAACTGACCCTAGAATTATTTGAAAGTAATAAAAGTTTGGTAACAGTGAATGCTTAGTTGGAGCACTAAGTTCTAACATCTCTTAATATTTTACAAAATACTACATTTTTACGTATATAACTATATGAACTAGACAGCAACACTAAATCTTAAGTCAAACCAAACACCTAATTCAATTAAAAGATATATAAATTGCTTTTATAAACAAGATATAGCCAGTAATATTTTTTAAGAATCCCTGATTGTCGATAAATATATATAACCAAGTGAAACATCTTTTAATCCTTCATTCGATCCTTAGAGTTCTAAACCAAATATTCTTATAAAAGCACCGAGCCCTTCTTGCAGACGGGAAAAAGTAGGTATAAAACCAGGAAAAGCAGTAAGAAAACCGAATAAAATCTTCACCAGTAGTTATTTGAGCTGCGAAATCATTTGCTCAGATGAATCAACATCGCACATTCAACAGATGCAGTGAGTCCCACCAGGACCAATAAGAGACATTTGTCCTCCCTAACTACTTCTCCACCGCTTGGTAGGACCCATTAAAGGTCCATCTTGGGGGCGGGAAACTTTGAAAGGTCGTTTCTTGTTCTGTGGTTAGTTTCTTCATATCGCTGAGAGGAAGGCCATTGCTACTCTAGGTGTCTGTGATTAGATAAGATTCCTCTCTCAGCGAAACGGCACAAAAATGGAGAATTTCCATTTCAGATAAACGCGTTTTTCCCCCTCTCTGATATAGATTTTTCTATTTTTATTCTCCTTCAGCAATGTTTCCTTTGTTGTGTTTTAAAAAAATATATTTTTAATTTCTTATATACAATTGCTGCAGTAACATATCAAAAACATTAGTGTCAGATCAAATTAAAATGCCCTAGATTATGATATAAATACATTTAACTTTATTCCTGAATAAAAGGCTGCATTAAATAGCAAAATTATACTGATTGGCAATCACCATAAAATAAACACATTTCTTGGAACATTTATTAATATACACAGGAATAAAATAGAAGATTCAGGAAATGGGACATTGCTTGATTTAATAAACGTGCACTGAATTTTATGTTTAATGCAAACTGGGACCGATTTTGAGAAAATCAAGATTAAATAAATTGTGTCTTGGAGCAATTTCTAAAATCACGGAGAAAGCTCTTTCTATACAGAATGATGGTCAATAAATCCCTTAGTAAAAATTCCTGCCCCTTCTTTAACACTAATGCGTATTTGATTTATGCCACGCATGCTCCCCATTAAATTGTTGAAGACAGTTTGAGATTTTTATCCTATTCTTTTTTGTGAACGATTTTGAGCTCCAGTTGAGTATGAGCAGGTTCCTTTTGAAGAACATGTGTTCCAAAAGCATCCTTAGTCTGTACAACGAGATATATGTCGGATGAATATGCAGGCCATTTCATGGGTTCAATATATCCGCTCTTTAGAGGCTGAAAGATGTCCACTGAACTGTATGGTTGAGCATTGTCATCCAAAAATAGACTTTCAGGAACCATCGCAACTCGAAAAAGACTACAGTGTCAGATCTAAAAGACTGCTTCTGTAACAGAATCTACATCAAAGATACAATGGCATCTTGCCACTATGCATGATACCTGTCTCCACCATGGCATCTAAGCTATGCTAATATGAGCAGTATGTTATTGGTAAGATGCCTCTTCTTTTTCTACAGGGGTTGGTATCCAGAATCAATTTACATGGGGAAGAGTGACTTGTCGGAGTATACAACTCTGAGCCCCTATTGATTATTCCAAATTACATGTTATTTACCCTGGCAAAACTTTTCCCTTTGAAGGTGGGGTTGTTCAAAGCCTTTTTGCATAAATCAATTGTTCCCTAGGGATTATCAAGTAGGTGATTATCTAGTTTCAATTTACACAGGTCTGAAAGTAAAAACAACGTTCAAAATCCTTTAAAAATACACATGTCTGCTTAAAATCTAATGGAATAACACCTTTAGTCGTATAAAACATTACATGTTTTATTATTCACTTTTGTTTCTGTTAAATTTCAATTCTACAATATACTTCTCGTAAACATTAAAACTTCCTACAAAAAAAGGCAATGCAATATAACTTCAGAATTTTGCAGGAAACACATACTAATAAAGGTTATGCACAAAATGTATATTCTATATCATTAATAAAGTAATCTACTAAATATTCCATCCCTGATTTATCCATTTGACTAAATTTTGTCATTTTAAACAATCTAGTCATGCTCACAATCCTATCATAATAAAATGGTTTTTGAAAGGTAATTATTAAGGATTGTATAATTTTTCTTAAATATGTATTGAAAAAATTTATTAAATATTTAATTTTACATTAACAGTTTGTGCAATTTTTTTATTTACTATGTAAATATTTTGTTTGAATTTATCGACTCATAATACAATATCCGTTTTATCAAGAAATATAAATTTAGATTTTATTCCAAAATACACAAATGTGCACATTGCACAAATTTATGCGAATTATTTTGTGTAAAATAAGCACTTCAATATATTCTCTCGGTGGTTTAATTTTGATATTTTTTTTTATAAAAGGAAAAATATTATTTTTAATGATAATTACAAGAAATTTACCCCACCTCTTTTGCTCTGACTTATTAATTTTCATTTATGCATGCTTAGTAATGAAATGTGAAGGAAATTTGATATACAGAATACAAAAATATTTTAAATATTATTGGATCAATATTCAATTTTATGTTTTATTTAATAAGCCAGGAATATGATTCAAACTTTGAAACTATAACAAAGCTAATTAGTTTCACACATTTATAACACATTATCATTTTTATTGCTGATGTTATCATCTTAAAAGAAAAAAAGTAATACATTTAAAATTATCTGAATTTCATTCATGAAAATCATAATTAATGCAATGTTAACTAACTATTTTGTTTTAAAAAAAAATGTTTATTTTGAAGTATTGTTATCATGTTTATTGGATTTAAATATTTTTTTCTCATTTCGTGACTTTATTTTACCTATCAATGAAAACAAGTAACTACAGCTGAAAAAATAACTATGAACAATCCATTCAATCTAAAGTTAAACAAAAAATAGAGAAATGAATTTCAAAAAGATAGAATCCCACTAAAACATAACAAAAAAATCGTAAAATTATTTACTATAAACAGTCATCTCTTAAATTTGATGCTTTGAAATTCGCCGTAAAGATTAAATATTAACATTTCAAACACGATTGTTTGTAGGTGCACCACTAAAAGTAATCAAAACATTTAAAAATTCTTCAACCATTTAGTAAGATAAAAGAATCACAGCCAATTGCAGTAAAGTACATTTCCTTTCTTTTTTGAATTGTAAGGGAAATAAAGATCCGAATTGAAAACGAGAAAAGATTAAAAATAGGAAAATAAAGACCCGAATTGTACCTCTAATATTCATTTTTAGATTTAAAAGCTCAAATAATTTTGATATTAATATGCATATTATGTTTTTATCATTTCTTCAATCGCAATTCCCTTATGTTCGTATTGAGCTTACCGTGCTCGTATTATTTTACCGCCCTTACAAAAGTTTAATAATGTGTGTGCTCTTATTACGTACTTTTATTTATTTCATTCCGCTAAACATATATAAAATCCAAAAGCTACAGTTCCAAAAATCTCTGAAATTTAAAGAAATTCAAAAAATTTGTTAGAAATCAATTATAAGTAACGCAGTATAGTTTTTAAATGAAATTCTTTTATTTCTTTATTTTTTATTAGGTGTTTAATTTTTCAAAAACTGTTATATCTATTTAGGAAGTTTCGTAGAAGAATGTTTTTTCCTGCCCTAGAGGCCAATGAATTTCTATTTGGAACTCCAGTGCATTGCATAGGAGCATTCGAATGGTTTATAAAACAAAAGGCATTACAATTCTAAGAAATAACTTTCACTCTAATGTGTTTCCTTCAACCCACACAGTAATGTATCAAAGTATATCTAATGGTTTGGAGAACAGTATCTCCACTGAAGCAAAAGTTGACTTCGTCAGTCCACAGAATGACCCATGGTAATATGACGTCAGTTACCATTCGAGCAAAGAACTGAAATTCAAAAATTTAACGAACTAATGAGTTGACGTCCTATTATAGATATATAGGCTTGATTTCGTAGGAGAAAATAATCATCTAAGTATTTTTAAAATATCCCGTAAGATGTTTTCTACTGTGGAGTACGTCATATTAAGACTGGCATAATCACACTATCATGCGGCGACTGGCTGGTGACTTCAATGATTGCGGTAGCCACACTTTCTATGCTAAAAGACTGGATTTACTTTCGTCCTCTCTATATGGAAGAACATCAAGTAGTCCAGATTTTCCAAATTTCTGTGTCATCTCGTGGAGGGCACATATTGGACCTTTACATGTCTGCTTTACACGGTGCAACTTTTTCACAGCTACAACGTTATGCCGGTTTGACAGAAGAGTATTACCAAAAGTGCTTATTTTCTGCAACCAGTGGCGTAAGCATGATATACACAGAAGTAGACAATGATTTTCAGAATCCGGCATTTTTCCTTTCTTATTCAGAGTAAGTCACTGCAACACAAATGATTTTTCACGTTTTCAATACATGCAAATATCTTTTTTTTTGTTACAGCACCACTTATCTGAGGAAATTTGTACAATTTGTAGTAAATCCCATGTGCATTGTTTGAATTATGTGCAGTTTAAATTTTATTTCGTCTGAACCAATAGAACTCATATCAGAGCTCACTGAATTGTGAAATTCCTTTCTTGCTAACCCTGTTCTTAAGAAAATTATATATTTCAGACATTTAAAGAATTTTTAACACATGTATTCTGAAGGATAAAACCCCTTGATATGAAATAGTAGTCACGATTTTGAAACTTTTGTTAAACAGAATGTTGTTGAAATTATTATAGCGGTTTGCTGTTACATATTAAAACTTATATTATCTTCAAAAATGAATTTCATTAAATGAGTATGTGAATGAATGTTCATAAAGTTTTATACATTTCTATTGAAAACAAATTTCTAAAATGCTTATTGGTGTAAAGTAATTCTGAAGTGATAATTGAAATAAATAGATAATTGATAAAAAAATCATTCTGAAATGATAATTGATATAAATAAATACTTTAATAATACCAATTTTTTTTAAAAAAAAGATGTTAGAACATTAATAAATACATATATTACATTTTCATACATACTGTAAAATCCGGCGTATAACGCACACCCATATTTTCATTTTTTAATTTTTAGTTATGCTCGCCGTATAACGCGCACCCTCTTAATTACGAAGAAACCTCAAATGCATGCGTGAAATCATCTTATGTTTTGTAGTAATTTATTCGATGTATTATCTCAGAACTTTTGAAAATGTAGCATACTTCTACAACTACAACCATTTAATTTAAAAGTGAATGCAACTTCTTTTAAATAAACATGATTTAGGTCTATATAGGTCTATTTTTTTTTCTATGCTCATCTCTTTTTTATTTTTACATATCTCAGTTTTATACCCGGCGCATAACGCGCACCCGTAAATTTCAATTATATTTTTTGTGTGTTCAAAGTGCACGTTATACGCCAGATTTTACGGTAATGATTACACGACAGAAAAAAATAAACTTGGAGATTTGGTTAGCTTTTTATTTTAATTGAATATTAAAATTTTTAGAATGGATGTAACAAAGTCTTTTTTTTTAAATATTACGTAAATGCATGGCTTTGTCATATTTATTAGTAAACGTTATTTATATAACTCTAGAATATAGATACTTAACAACTTTTTTAAAAAAGTTACATATTTTTAAAATCTTTCAAGTTTTTTAAGATAAATTCAGGATTAAATATACTAGTCACACATTCTTCCATCTGAACATGCCCATAAAATATAATAAAGAAACTCTAGACGTATGGTAGAAAGTTTTGGAAAAATGTCGCGCGGGGCACCTCGTCACCCCAGATTCATGAAATCTTTAATTCTGGGAAAGTTGTTTGTTTGTTGCTAATGGCCTGCTCAGTATCCACCTATATGGCAGGAACTAAAATATTTTTGTCCCATATCTCCCTCCTTTTTTGGGAGCGACAATCGTTTCTTACAATCTTAAGATACTTAAGAAAGGGGGGGGGCTTAGTTCCCCACACTATCACATTTGTTCCAAAATATTTTCTGAAAACAGGTTAGATTTTTTTCCCCTGCGAATGCCTTAATATTTTTAATTGATTCGTGTACAACTCATTATGGTTTATAAAGGTATATTAACAGAATATAAAAAATATATGGAGCAGAAATTGCTCAATGAAGTTGAATCTCCGAAGAGCGAAAATAAATTTGAGAAAAAGCGATGAACATGAAACATTTGAGTCGAAAGAAAGATTTTGAAAATTCTACATAAAGAACTCCATCAAAAAGATGTAAAGCCTTAAGGTATCCGACTACGTTCGGAACCATGATTTTAAAAAAGCACATGAATGGATAATTTTCATGATATTTAGTGTCACTTAAATAAGAATACATGTATACAATTGTTTTAAGGACATTATGACAAAAAAAATTATTTAAATACAATATTTTGTCAAAAAGTTAACGTAGAATAACCTTTTCACAAAATGTTCTCCGTTCATAAAAAAAATGTGTGTGTGTGTGTGTGCTTCTATAAAGTAAAGACTTTTCCAGAGAGTCTGAACAAGAATTTTTAAAAAATACACATTATTTTCAGAGTTATTACCAATTGAAATAATTATCAGCCTTTTGTTTCTTAAAATTTCTCCCCCTGTTGCAGTAAAATATGGATAAATCCACTTCTAAGTTATATATTTTAAAAACTCTAGTTCAGCCTCTGTACAAAGGTCTGATATATATACAGGCAAAATATTATTATAATAGAAGCATTTTTCGTAAAAGGAGAATGTTTTGAAAATGGGTCATTCTATGTTCATTTTTGTCAAAATATTGTACTAAAATATTTTTTTATTGTAATAATATTCTAAAAACAATTTTATATGCGTTTTCTATTCTAAGTGAGACTACATATCATAAATATTATCCATTTGTACGTTTTTGCTAAATCACGGTTCCGAACGTATTCGGGTAAATTAAGTGCACCACAAGACACACTGCGCTCAGTCAAATAGACACAAGGAAGAAAAAGTTCAAGATTTGTCGATCATCAAATGACAATAAAGCTACAACTTAAGCAAAATATGACAGTTTTTGCCTGGAAAATATCATTCCTGTAATGTTAGCCAAAGGTTCTTTTGATTTGTGTCCATTATTAAAGTCTCTCACATTTGAAACATTGTAGTTGAATTTAATGAAGATTATCTCAAATTATCAAAAAAAAATTTAAGAAATACTTACAAATAGTAAGTATATTTTCTCTTAGTAAGTATATTTTTTCTTATACCTTATAATTAGGATTTCTATCGTGTACAATAAAAGTAATTTTAAAAAAAATACTCTTTTTTGGGTGGTGTGACCACTAACATTAGTATCAAGTGCGAGACTTCTCCCAGCTCAATGTAAATAAATTAATTGAATTTTTTTTCTTCAAGAATAAAAAAAAATCAAATTATTCATAAATAAGTGCTAATGTGTCATCAAAGTTCTTTAAAGAAAATAACATTTTGATGCATACATTCAAGAGCTCTGAAGGAAATTATTTTTTTTGTTAACAAAACGAATGCAAAATAATTTTCATGACTTGGAAAAATAAGACATTGGTTTTTCCTTCCATAATATTGGAAAAAAGAGCGAAAAGTCCGTATTTTGATAACTTTAGGAAACTGTTTTATTTCAGAAATGTCATTTGCTTTTTGAATGACATTTTCAAAGTAGAAAGTGAAAGATTGGAGAAGATAAGAATTTCTTCATCCTCTCTCCATATATAAAATGGTAGATTGCGGGAATTCTTTCGATGCCATCTTGTCCTAATTTTTCTCTTTATGACATTGAATATGTGGCTCAGTTTCCCGTGAAAATTCCTGCTCGTAATTTTCTGCCTTTCACTCAAATTATACCTAAATCTTTTCTTCGTAACTGATATTTGCTGCTGACAAATAATTCCCAGTGCAGTTCTTATTGCAAGTAAATTTAAATGTTTCTACAATTTCAAATGAATGGATAGAAAAAAGATGTATCACAATCCATTTTTAATGCATTCTTTTACAAATAAATAATTATAAATGTAACATTAAGAAAGTGACTATTCTTATTGAAATTGAAAAAATATAAATAAATACGCAGGCAATCGAATAATTCAAAACCTTAAGACCCAACAATGTCTTGTATAGTTAATCTAATTTTTAAATTTTATTTAAAATTTATCGTTATATAACCTATGAATTCCGAGAAAGATATGCTTGTTTTAAAAAGAAATTGCCTGTGTGCATATTTTTATTTTTAAAATAATTTTATAAAAAAGTTTCATTTTGTCTCATTGTGCTTTATATTATAATGATAATTTGTTTCGTGTATTGTAAAGTTTTTCTAAAGAGTTATGTTATTTTCTTCAATTGCAAACCATTTGAAATATAATGTACTCTTGAGATCTTTCCTACAATTTTTTTTGTTGGATTTTATCTCATGAAATTTAGTTTTTATCCCTGTCTTCAAAATATTTTCATTTCATTCATTTGGGAAATGATTACCCTAACACAACCTTAAGCTGCAAAAAGAAAA
>BMAV01007300.1:95980-111183 GCA_019973955.1 Trichonephila inaurata madagascariensis
TTTGGGAAATGATTACCCTAACACAACCTTAAGCTGCAAAAAGAAAATTTTTTTTTTGTATTAAAATTACCTTATTTTATTCCCAAACGTTGTAGTAATATTACTTTCCAAAAATTAAAATGAGATGAAATTCGATTCGATATATTATCTAGGCACTAAAAAATCATTCTTGATAAACAAAATTAAGTAGCTTTTTGTTCAGTAGGTTATAGCAGAATTTCATGGTGAAAATAACTTAGGTTATTCACTGGTATAAAAAATATTACCACAGAAAAATATAATTTTTTTTGTCAAAAATGTTAAAACAAAATAAGCTTAAATGTCGTGCTTTCCAAAAGTCAAATAACAAACTAAAAATTAATGATAGCTGAAAAATCATATTGGTCAGAACTTCATGATAATATTTATTATTCAAAGTGTAATTTAAGACTCACAAAAAGATTTTTTAAACATATAGTTTTTACATTTTGTGATATTATCAGGAAAATATTCTAAATTAGAACAATTTAAATAAGTTTTTTTTTTCCTCAGTAGACAATAAGTTCACCCAAAAAGACTATATAGACTTGAGAACCATACCTGATGTTGTCAATGCGTTGCATGCTAAATAGTGCACTATAGTATCATGAAGCAAACCCAAGTAATACGTGCAGGTTTTGGAAGGAGATGGAAGTTAGCATCATGACACCTCCACATGCTTAATTAACCCGCGATCACTCGCGAGGGGTGTTCTGTACACCCCAGCAACAAGAAAATCCTCCCAGGATTCATAAAAGAATGTGCAGAACCATGATTTTTTCTGTAGCTGCCCATTTTAGGTCATTCCCTTTTTCTTGAACGATTGGAATGTAATGACCTTCAAAAGTTTATCTGGAGGGCTGAGAACTCCAGCGAGAATTTGAGTATATGTTTACAGTCTGCTCTGAAGGCTTGGAAAATGATTAAAATATTATTTTTCTACTTTCTACTATCATTGTCTCATTATTTATAAAGTATATTTATTACTGGTATAGACATTTTATACTGGTTTATGAAAAAATATGAAATTATGTCTTTTAAAATGAAAATTTTGTATGTTTAGTTTAAATTAATGTTAGTCTCATTTGTATGCAATAAATTTAACAATTTTATTTGTAAAGCACAAAAAACATCTTGTACTTTATAAATATGTATCATAATGACTTAATTTTATTTTCATGATTAAATACACGTGTTAAAAGTTTGGGGTGTTCTCTACAACCCGCGAGTAACGACGGTAGAAAAACAAGCGCGAGTGACCGCGGGATAAGGTCGTTTTCGACTGCAGTTTGTTCTTCCGGAAAATGATCCATAAGGCATGCAGAATTAAGTGAGTACTATCTGCTTATGAAATAATGGTACTGATAATTGTGGCACCATACACACAAATTATAAAACCTAATTTTCTATCTCTGTGACTGTGAGCGATGGGAGCCCTATGTAGAAACATAAACAACTCTGTGCAGTCTCCTCGTATAAAAACATCTCTTTCGTAAATGTCCCATTTTCTTATGTTAGAGGGGATCTATCGCGTGTTTGCTAAGATGTAAACACTTCTCGAAAATCACTATGTAAAGCAAAGGAGAATTATCCAGTGAACACATAACAGACCTCCACTAATTTTTATAGGACTAAATGCCCAATTCAAGCACTCTAGCCTTTGGCGAGAAATAATTGCGATGCACAGTGTTGTTTGTTAAGCATAAGTACCTCTTTCATCTAGTCTTCTGCGTATAGTCATTACCGATACTGTCCTTTCTGTAATAGATATAAGATCAGAACTAAAGTTAATTGAAAATGTAGTCACGTTGTGATATGTACTGGTCACAAGTATTAGTATTCTAAAGAAATGGAAACTCTTTTTCTACTTTCGATAGATCTTCAGAAAATAAACCAATAGTTAGAAACTGGTTACACACGCAGATCACCGTCAAACGGTCCATATTGATTCCTTTTGCTATATCAGACTGTCACTGACCTATTTTTAGTCGGTCTATGGCTCCATTATATAGTTCTGCTGGTAAATGTTGCTTAGAACTATTTCTTCTCCTTTGAAAATTTTATCCTGTAGAAATTGTTTAATGTGCTTGTTAATTGACAGCGATTCCCTACAAAGCAGCCAATTTGTAGTTATGTTCTATTTACCACATTTCAAGAATTTAGAACTGCTTCTTAGCTTGTTTATTGCGATTTTTCTTCAATATTGAACGAAATTATTAAAAATCACCAAATATTTTTCATGTAATCAGAATTAATAAATAACGCTAAAGTGTGAAAATGTTTTGAAATACAACAATCGTAAGAAAAAACTAATGCACATATTAAGCTTGAGAGACTGAAAAAACTAATTACTTTAAGATTATTTTATCCATTAGCAAAGTGGGTCAATAGTTAATGGTTTGGAGTGTAATCGTTTCTAATTAATTTCATTATATTAGCTAATGGATTAAATTTGTAAAGACCTTTTTTCGCTATACTTTAGAGCGATGAAATAAAAATGAAAGAACAATAAATAAAAATAATCTGTTTTTATTGTAATGAATAAAAAAATATATTAAAGATTTCCGTATATTATTCCTTCACTAAATTTTTATCAGTATATATAATATAAGTCATTGAATGATTCGCTAAGAGTAAACCAAGCTTATTTTTTAGAAGAAAAGTTGAATACAGATTTTAAATAAAATTGATAGGATTATATTGTTCAATTTTCAATATTTGTTCTTTTAATGTTTTTACGTTTCCATAAAATACTATTCAAATAGTGTATTTTTAAGCTAATTTAATAAGTTCGAACAATTATGTGAATAACTACTTTTTATGTTAGATTTATAGTCTTTTGAACGATAAATGAATGTGGTTTATTTTCATTAGCTTCTTTATCTTATGAAATAAATTTTCGAAGTATTTTTTTACCTTTATTCTTGTTTTTTGATAATTTCATATACAGGATTAAAATTATGAATAAATTTATCTTAAAAATAGTCTAGTTAAAATAAAAAAAAATAAGTCAGCATCTTGGAATTAATACATTATTAGTCTAATTGGTCTGAAATCTAATGAAACCACCATTATTAACATCCTATTGAGACATTTCCAAAACATTTTGGATACCATTTTCTTCAGATAAATAAGATAGCGTTGCTAGCATGAAAATATATTTAAAATTCATTTTAATAAATTACTTTATAATGAAAAAAATGATGATTTCTTAATCGGTATTTTACAAACAATCAAAAGACACACAACCAGCTATCATTTCTCGTTTGTTTGTTTTTTTAAAGTGAAAAGGAGAAAAAAACTTTTCTTCTGAATAATATTTTACGTTAACGAATTTCGAACTATCGTAAATTCATTTTCTCTACTCCACTTTCATTCGGTTTGAAAGAAACAAGAAAGAGCGCATTTTCATTTAATTTTCCATCACTTCCATTTTTGATGAAAAAAATCTACACTTCTAATGTTTTCTTTCCTCCTAAATGCTGGCTTAGAAGGAAAACAATTTCTGAGCACATAGCAAAATTTTTTCTTCTACTTGAGATAAAGTTTACTTTCATTTTCGTGATGGTTGAAAAATATACTTTAGAACGTTTATTTGTTTTTAATTTGCATACATTAAAGAATTATTGATAATGGATTATATAATGGAATCGTTTTTGAAATCACCCTTTATAAAGCTATACCGAAAAAAAAAAGCTTGCTTATTTTTTTCTAAGAATTTAAAAAGCAAAACAGTTATTATTTTGCACTTTAAATCTATTTCAGAATTTTAAAAAAGTTAATATTAGATTGCTTTCTCTCTCTCTCTCTCTCTCTCTCTGTATATATATATATATATATATATTATATTAAAATTAGTATCAATGTCATAATAAAATCCACTTAAAATTTTTGAAAATAATGTTAACCTCTCAAATCATTTTCTTTTATGCACGTTTTGCTTTGTACGAATTCGCTAAGAATCGGAATATGCTCCTAATTTATAAACTGTCTTCAAAAATTTCACACACAAGAAAATAAGTTTTTTTAATGAAGACTATACTTTAATTTCCAAAATTATAGAATATGGCAACTAGTCAAAGGCAAAGAAATCGAGTTCATTAATATGGAATAGAATTTCATCTGTTTGTGAAAGCATTATTTCAACTTGAGTAGACAGACACATAAACCGCACGGTGGCGATGGAACATTTAGCATCTTTGTTTGAGTTGGTCAAAATAAGTCAACATGTGTGTCATTGTCTGTCCTTACGTTTTATTGACGTTTGTTTTGCTGTGAATTGCGCGCAAGGATTTCTGACCTTAGGATTCTCTTGACCAAAAATCTTAACATTGGATCATGCTGTATGGGTCACTTAACGCGATAACAGACACTTCATTCGCATACCCTCAACTCCTCTGAATAGAATTGATTTACCAAGTATCCAATAACATACCAAAAGATAATATGATCAAATGTCTATTTATGTTGTACTTCGAAACAATACAAGTCCTATTAGTGACAAATCTCATAATTTTGAACCGACAATCAAGAGACAATAATGACGAACACATTACCTGGCACTCCATTTTTCAAGCTTCCACTTCACACATACGTGGAGGCTGAAATCATCGGCAGGTTTAATGATTATTACATCACTGGGTAATGCACGATACTATACGACTTGCTTGGCAAATTGTACTCTTGAATGCATTCCTCTACAGTCTTAATTATAAAGAAATATACTTACTCTTCGAAATGCTACAAAATTGAAAAATATTCTCCTAGAGTGGATTTTCTACTTCATACAGAACGAATACATTGCATTGGGATCTGTATTACTCTTGAATATTTCAGGCAATTACATCTATTCTGTATCTTGTATGCTTGAGCAGCGGGTGCTACATGAAGAAATATAGCCTCTCTCTCTGTGGTCCTAGTCCTCACACAAATCAATCCTAAATCTGTATTTTTTCTAGAATATAAGCTGTATATGTCTTTTTGCAAAATCTACAAACCTTCTCCAATATACAAGACTCAACTTGAAGCTTAGGGGGCTCATTTCCTCCCAAATGTGTTCCGTCATTTTGAAATTTCATTAGCATTTTAACCTATTTAATATTTTCTGTTATCCTAAGTTACGTCATTTCTTCATGATGTAGATTTTACAAAAAGATGTGTACTATAAAATTCACTGTATATGTCTTTCTTTCAGGAATAATCTGAAATAAAAGACAGCATTGTTACCGATGATACTAGCCATTTTTAAAAGAAGATAATTACGAGAATATTTCTCACAATTGTTACAGAACTGTCAGAAAATTTTAACAGGTTTTCTCAGAATACTTACTCCCCTGCCTGTAATCAATTTTGTCTCACTTTTGGTTATATTTCTTGTACAAATTCCTTAACTTCTTTAAGCCCCTCCTCATTTTTCCCCAATTCCTTAGCCTTTACACATATTTTTGAATTATGTAAAAAAAAAAATCTGTTTTTACACTTTGAGTCAATTTTTGTTGTAAAAAGTATATTGCGTACTTATATCTTATGTTATAAACGTGTATGTTCAATATTATTTACAGTAGAATAAAAACTAAGGCCAACATTAAGGCAAATCTATACCTTTTTGCTCCTTTAGACACGTAAAAGAGAAAAAAAAATAATTGCCAAAAAAATGCTTTAAATGCTTTAAAAAACCTCTTATAAAAAGGGGAGGAGCTCCAAGGCTATACAAAAATGCATTTCATTTGACTTCATAGCGTTCCGTTTTCTTATAAATTTCAATATGGCATATGATAACAGGTTTAAAATATTCTTAAATATTAGTAATGATTTTACTTTAATCACAATTTTAAAAACATTATTCAATCACATTATAAAGTTTATTTTTATTGGGTTAAAAGCATTCATAGTTAAAAATTTTGTACTTGAAATAAGAGCATACATAATACGAATATATGTTTTAGTTTCTGGAAAATATTTACAATGAGACAGCATTTTTTTTTTTTTTTTTTTTTTTTTTTTTTTTTTTGCTTACTTTAAACAATTAATGGTGATCCAGAGCTCATGATTTCGTCTTTCGAAATAATTTAAACAGCCAATATTTTTTTTAATGAAAAATCATTTAATTGAAATTAATTTTCTGCAACATGCACCCTTTGAATTTTTTCTGTATTGGATTCATTAATCAAACTAGATTTAGTATCACTAATTAATCTTGATTAGTTAAATACTTCTTTTGTAAATAAATTTAATGCTATATTTAATTAGTATTTATAAATTAGTATTTACGCAATGATTAATTACATAATGATTAATTTGAATACCTTTTTATATATTTTTTTCCCTGTAACAGTTTTTGAATAAGTTTTCTTATCATTAGAACGGAAATATATTCAATCCTTTTTAATGATAGATATACCTAATACATTAGTTTTTATCGTAGAAAAGTTTCACAATTCCGAGAAATTAGTCGTAGACTGCATATTGATTTTTTAAAATAAATTAAGTCTGAAAAATAAGCCTGATTTGGGATATATAATTTAGCATATGTTGGCAATCACACAATCAATACGAAGTTTTGTACCAATTTTTACTATCTATTAACTCCTCATTAAGTATTTGATAATTATATTAAAGAAATTTGTGTGGGACTCGCGAAGCGTATGAATAACTTTCTATGATAAATTAAAATACTCAACATTAGTAATTTCATGAGAGGGATTTATTATGAAGTAATTTCTTTTTCAACTTCTGTTTAAAAAATGGATAATGAACTTAAACAAATTCTTTTGCAAACTAGTAAAATGGATAATGTTAAGGGAAACAAAATGGCTTGTTATACTAATATTTAAGCGTCTAAAATATTCCAGTGAAGTTGAACAAACCATTTCTTGGAAAACCTGCCTTAAAGTAGAATAATACTTCCTCCTCATTCAGATTATAAGAAAATAAAAAAGACAATATCCTAGAATATTTTATTTGGCGTTACAATTCACTTGCCTCAAGTTTTACTACTAGGAGGAAACAAAATCCTACATCTCCATACTGTTTTCCTTGAACCGTCATTTTAAGTATATTAGCCTAAAAATAATTTTTAGATAGATTTATATATATTGTTTGCTGCTCCTTAAATCCAAAAGAAATGCATATAAAATCATTCTTCGATATGTCTACAGAGAAAGTTTCATGTTAGAACAGAAAATATATTTAAAAATATAAGATTTCCTGCCTGGTTTGTTATTTACGGAAAATAAATTGCTTAACTCATTTTATTTTTGTTCAATTTCAGGAGAAATTCGCAATCGAATTTTTACTCCCATTCAAGAAATATTTGATGCGGGATTTAGAGTCTCTTCCATCAACATACCTTTTATACTAACATAATGTATCAGATTTTGAATGATAAATTATTAGTATTTTCAGATTTCATTTTAGTTACTTGATGAAATAGAGCGATGTACGTGTTTCACATGTCTTTTCATGCATTTAAATGTCTGTTAGCTTCTAAATTTCATTCCTTTCTTTTCATATCCATGAATCTCTATACATGTCATTTTATGTATAAATATTCAACGCTACGTTCAAATTAAACTATGAATGAAACATCAACAATAAAATAACTTGAACGAATAATTTACATTATGTACATATACGTTTATACACTTGAGTAGGATTTAGATAAAGCTCACTGACCATTATGCTGTGCTGAGATGACTTCAGGTAAAACTGATAAAAACTTACTTCATCGCGTTTGTGATATTCATCGTTTGCAATTTCAAAAATATTTTGAGTGGGGAATTAGGTATATATATATAGCAGTTATTATACGTATAATTGCTTAATAGTTTTAATGTATTCCAAAGAATTGCACAAAAATTACTTGTGTTTTTAATGTTAACTTAAAACATAAATAAAAATTTATTAAAATTACATAATCTTAACTCATTTATAAAAGTTCAAAAATTTTAAATATCTGTTCGAGAAAAGGATTTTGAACATAATGTTCTGCATAATATGCAGCTGGCCACACAAAATGCAACACAAAGAAGGACCAGATGTATCATAGCGAAATTTATTTGGCAGATAACACGTTGTACAAAGATCAATCGATTAAAATGACAGCCTTTTGTGACGTGTGGAAGGTAACAAAAACGGTAGTTTGTGTAGCCGTCATTCCTTGCTATAACCTATGCCACACGCCTAGGCATAGAAACAAAGAGTCTTTGGACGTATCCGTAGAGTACAGCACTACGTGTGACTTCCACAAATTGCCAAAGTGGGTCTGGTGTATCCCAGGCCAATCGCTGTACAAGGATAGACCACACGTTTTCGATTGGCAATAGATAGGGACAACAAGCAAGCCAAGGAAGCAATTCAATCTGATGGGAAACGAATAACTCTTCAATATTGTTTTTTACGTGTAGTCGTGCATTATCCTGTTGGAATACGGCTGACGGCAAGCACTGAATATATGGGAGGATCAAGGGCTCCAGCACCTCAGAGATGACCACTGGCTGTTCAGTGTACCGGTATTGCGTACTAGAGGGGTGCGGTAGGGAAATCCACTACCACGACAAACCATGAAATAGAGTACAGGACCAATGTGGAGATGCATAACGCAACAGTTCAGCAGCCTCTCACCTCGCGTGGTGTCTCCAAACTCGAAACCTCCCTTTGTGATGTTGCAGGCAGAGGGTGGGATTCGTCAGTAAAAATAATTTCATTCCATTTTGTTGTCTATGTTCACCATTCATTGTACCCTTGGTGGCACAAACGCCTGTGGTTTCCAGTCAAGGATAAACAAAGCAATGGTTGCCTTGCGGACATTCCACTGTACTGCAAACGGCGTCGAGTGGTACAATCGGACACCGAATTATGTGTAACAGACTGAATTTGTTGTGCTATGGATTCTAATGTGGCTGCGCTATCCATCATTGTCATGCGCACAATTCGTCGTTTCCTCCTGCGTCCAGCGATGACAGATCCACATCAAAGTTGCTTCGTTTCGTCCAACACGTTGACCCATTTCTCTGAAGGATAATCCGCATTTTCTATAGCCTGCTATTCTTTCTTTTTAGAATTTAGAAACTTGGCCAAAAGGCGATCGATGTCTTCCACGAGGCATAGATAAACAGCTTACGCAAAAACAAACGCGAGAAAAAACAATTGGCTTACTTTAAATCGCCAATCTTTGCTCTTTTTATATAGAGCTTTCGGGTAGCACTACGATCGCCCGTGATGTGCGTCTGAGCTATAATGCTAATGATTTGAATATTTCATCGAATGATGTAAATTTCACATGGTTTGTATGCATCCTTAAGAGTCTTGTATTTTGGGTGGCCAGCAGTGCATGTTTGCATCATTTTTTTAAAAAAATAATTAGCCTGTAAACCTGAAAACGAAAATTCAATTCAATAGATAAATTCATTTTCGTTTAATAAAATCTTTGTTGTTGCTCAAATGCTCTTATTTTGTTATTATTTTCAAAATAAGGAAGATATATTTACTTCAGTAATTCTCAATATTTAAAAAAACAAAACAAGGAAAAGTAAAATAATTTAGAATAAATGAAGAGGAAATAAAATAATCCAGCCTTTGACTTGTCGATATATTTCATATTTAGAGTGTTCCCAATTTTAAACTCGGCTAGCAGTAATATAAAATTTACATGCATAGTTGGGGCTCTTCGTTGCAGTACGTAATGCTAAATGATAAAAGTTAATGAAAAACAAAAATTTTAAGAGATTTATTTAAAAAGAAAAATTTGTGACGCAAAAATAAAGCATTGAAAATCAGCATGTATATTTTTACTCTTAAACCAAAGAATTTTAAGCAGTTGAGAGAAGAAATAAAAAATATTGAAACATTTAAAAGTTCTTTATTTCCACATGCTGGGATTTAAGAAGAAAATAGATGATCGTTATTTAAATAGAGCTTTCTTTGTCCCCAATTCAGCACTACCGCCAATAAATTATTCTATGAAGCAGTTTAACTCGCGCAATCTTGAATTCATTGTTTCGCTGTCATACGTTTCACATGCCACTGTACGTTTTGTTTTTATTTCCTTGTGAAAAAAATGAGAAAGTTTTCGCAGACGCCAATCCTCTGCAGATTTTACGCGAGTGAATTATCACTGAATGTGACTTAGAATTATTGTTTGCTATGTATATATATTTTTAGAAATAAAACTATTCTTTCCTACGCATTGGATTTAAACTTAATAAATTAAAGATTTATAAGAACAAGTTAAGTGCAAGTCCTTTTTTTTTTCATTTCTAATTTAATTCAATACATTTTAAACAATACACTGTAAAAGATTTAATTCAATACATTATATAAAAGGCTAATATTAGATTGAAAAATACATTATACTGATAAAACTAAAATAATATAATTAAATCTATATATATATAAAGGAGAAAAGTTACTCACTCACACTCACCACGATATCCCAGGAACTATCAAACCTATGGACTTGAAATTTAGTCGGCATGTTCCTTTTAATGGAGTAGAAATCCTCTAATAACGGATTTCGCGAAAATTGATCCCTAAGGGGCAATGCAAGGGCTTAAGACACGTTAAAGGTAATTAGTTCCGTTTTCAAACTTGAAATTTGGCAAATATACTCCTTTCAAGACGTAGACTTTTGCTATAAAAGAGGTTTTGTGAAAATCGACCCCCAAGGGGCGTTGCTAGGGCTTAAGAGGCCTTATATATAATTATTTCCGTTTTAAAACCATTAGACTAAGAAACTTGAAATTTGGCAAGTGTGCTCATTTCATGGATTAGAATTTCGCTACAAAAGAGGTTTTGCAAAATTAGACCTCCAAGGGGCTTTGTGGGGGCTTAAAGAGCGTTATACATAATTACATATTTCCGTTTTAAGACTATTAGACTTAAAGACTTGAAATTTGGTACATATGCTTTTTCATGGAGTAGAAATGCGCTACAAAAGAGATTTTGCGGAATGCAATCCCCAAGGCAAGTTGCGGAGGTCTCAAAGCCATTATAAATAAATATTCCCGTTTTTAAACTACTAAACCTACAGACTTGAAATTTCCTATGTTCCTTTCATGGATAAAAATCTACTACAAAAAAGGTTTTGTGAAAATCAACCCCTAAGGGCCGTTATGGTGGTGTCAGGATCGTTATGAATAATTATTTCCATTTACAAGCTATTAGACTTACAGACTTGAAATCTGGTAGGTAGATTCCTTTCATGGAGTAGAGATCTGCTACAAAATAGGTTATGCAAAAACCGACTCATAAGGAGTGTTACGGGGCCTTAAGAGGATTTGTAATTGAAAATTCCCGCTGTTGAACTATGAAACGTAAACGCTTACAAATTAGTAGGCAAGTTCCTTTTACGGAGTAGAGATCCACTATAAAAGTGAATTTGTGGAAATGGAAACACGCGGGGCGTTTCGAAAGGGGCTTTATAGACTTTAATTTTTGTTTTGAAACTATTTGATGAACATTTTTGAAATTTTGTAGGCATGTTCCTATTGTGGAGAAGATATACGCTTAAAAATGGGTTTTTCAAAAATCGCCCCCCCCCCCCCCTAACCTTTATAAATAAATATTTCCGTTTTTGAACTATTACACCTACCGACATGAAAATTGTTAGGCATGTTACTTTCGTGAAGAAGAGTTCTAAGAACAAATTTTGAAACAATAAGCCCCAATGGGATTGCTAGGGGTTGAGGGGAGTTATAGAAAAAAAAAATTGAATTGTTAGACCCACATACTTGAAATTTGTTAAGCATGTTCCTTTTGTTGAATAGAAATTCACTAAGAATGGATTTTATGGAAATCATCTCCTATGCTGGAAGTGGAAAGTTACTGATATATATTGATAAAAAATCCATTTTCGAGCTACTAAACCTTCAATAATGAAATTTGGTATGCATGTTTCTTTTGTTCGGGTATCCGACTACTTGAGACAAGTTTTTTTTTTTTTTTTTGAAAAAATGAAAATATGGGGATTTTTTTGCGATTTTTTTGGCATTCATGTTTATTTTGTTGATTAGAGATCCACTAAAAATAGTATTTGCGGAAACCCATTTTTGGGGGAGGATTTTACGGGTACGCAAAAGATATGATAACTTCAGTTTTAGAAATGATTATTCAAAAGGTTAAGGTTATAAGAATGTTTTTAATGTAATCGAGTGCTTAATGTTAGAACTTAGATATCAATAATTTAGATATATATGCATATAAAAACAGTATGTATCCGTACATCATTATGAAATACCCTGCGAAACGGGCGAGTAGCGGCTAGTATACAGGGTAAGATAAGTATATTGCAAAAAATAGAGCAAATATGTGGTTTCTTTATACTTAATTTAATATCATATACTTGTTAATCATGCTGGTAATGTATTCAAAGCAATTGAGTTCATGATAATTATAATAATCTTATCTTCAGTTAATTTTTATAATGAGTTTCATAAGCATTTCATTATATTTTTAGTTATAAAAAGTACATATGTTATTCACATAATTTTTAAAAACTATAAATTCAGTATGTTTTTAATTAGAAACCCATTTTTTCTTCCAAAAATGAACTGCATTTGTGCAATGTTGATTAGTTTTCAAAATACATTTAACATTAACGCATAAAAAATATTCCAATATTTTTTTAAAAAAAAAAAAAATTATCCAAATATTTTATAATGAGCACTTTGCTAAATTCTTTGTATTTTCTTTAGCAATATTCTTTTACTTAATATTTTATTAAAGCTTGAGGGAAACTTTTGTGTCACATTTCGTTCCATGCCTAAGTATAAGAAAAAGTTTTCCATGTAAAACGAACTGTTTGAACTAAGTTACAGGATGTATAATCCTAAATTTTTTTTTTATTTATAAAAGGATCATAATTTGAAACTTTCATTATATTTTCACTTCTAAAGTAATCTGACAACGTAAAATTTGTAGAGAAAAATATCGAATTAAAAAAAAAAATCTCATAAAATATTCTATATCTTTGTTTTGTAAAAACTGCCTTTCCTTTGAAGCTACAAAACGTAGGAATTGAATTATAAACGCATTAATGTGAAATGGTTTCAAAAAAAGAAAAAAACCGGAAGTTGCTATTTTGAAACAGGAAGTTGAAATCTTCTGATAAACATTAATTTTTTTCTTTTATTTATAAAAATACTTACTGCCTTTATCTTTTTTTTTTAAAATAAAGCTTTAAAAACATATTAAGACACTTTTTGAAAAAAATCGGTCTAATATGATATATTTATTTTTTGTTTCCTATGTACGTTTTCTTTATGTCCATTTTCTGAAAGGCTATATTCTTTCTAAAAATAACAGTTTTTAAGATGTGATAACTCAGAATATTTTTTTTGTACATTTATATAAATTTGTTAGAAATGTGTTTGATAATATTCTTTAGAACCTGAACTAGGATATTTTGAAATATATAATTTATTCATAGTTAAAAATATCCGAACAAAGAAATTTAAACAAAATATTTTAGCTATTATTTCTATTGATTATAACTCTGAGAATAATGTGAATTTTTCAAAAATCCTAGTTCTTGCTCAGTAGAGAATCTTAGATATATAAAGACTAAGTATTGTTTATAAAGAATCATTTTTTCACAAGAGGAGAATATTTTGAAAATACGCTGTAATTACTGTAATTATACTTTTAAAACAATTAAATATATATATACATGTATATATATATATATATTTGAATATTTGTCTTTTATATTCAATGATATTAGAATCATTTTCATAATCATATTAGTACTGTAATTTAAGATTCAGTTGGTCAAACAGCAGAATATATTTTTAATACAATCTATTAAAGAATGCAAATATTTTTTTAATCATTTGGAAAAAATATTATTTTGCAGAAATATTAAAGATGAATATTTTTAAGAAAAATGAAGCGAAATATTATACAGAATATGACAATTTTCATTTTTAGATTTATACTTTTATTTCCATTACAAAATATCTTGTATGAAGATTAATCTTGAAGCGTTGTTGAAACACATATTTGCATTTGCATATTAACAAGTACATATTTGCGTGTCCCAGATAGCAAAGAGTAAATCAATGTGGTCAATAAATAAATGGAAAAGTAATTATGTAACAAATGGAATTTCCTTTTCACTAGATCTTCTGCATTGGATACTGCGTACTTGTTTTCCCTCTTCCATAATTAGGTACATACTGTATAGTTAATCATCTCTCGTAAACACTATTTCTGCTGCTTATAAAATAGTTACTTTATAAATAATATAATTTAATAATAGTGAATTTCCTTAGAATACTGCAATATGTTTTAAATATACATTTCTCTAAATGTGTTTGCGACTAATTAAATCTGTATGTAAAAACTATTATAATTCTAGCAGACTCCCTATTTAAAACCAATATATAATATTGCACGCAATATATTTGAAGCCCTAAATTTAAAATCATGTCTTTGAAACTTGTTTTCGTGCACAACTCTTAGTTTTAAGTTGTTTTTTTTTTAATTTTTCGTTTTGATAGCTTACAGATAACTGTTTGATAGTGTATTATTGGATTTGACTTTATTTATTAAAGAAGCTAGAATTTCAGTATTTTTGGATCCATATGTCTAATTTATCTCACAATATTTTAAACCTAACAGGAAAATATTTTCCACGGAGAAATATTACTTGCAGAAGAAATCATATTTTATTAACATCATTTCGAAGTACAAAGAAGAAGGGATAGATACTTAACTGCGAACACTCACTATTCTGTTCCCACCATTTAAGAAATTTGTAAGCGGGTATGTAAATTGAAAAGTTTTAAAACAATTACTCAATTTTTAAATTGTTTAATGTAAATTTATGTGAGTATTAATTAAACATTGAGCACGAATCTAAATACTAGCTGTAATATCTCTAACTATTTGAAAACACAAAACATTTATAAAAAATTAAATATTTACTATGTGTGTGTCATTGATGTGACATTGTTTTAAAAGTACTATAATTTCATATAAAATAACTTTTTTCTACATTAGGTAAGTAGTTCTAGTTTTACGTTTACTTGGTAATTTACTTGATATTAGTATTGCTATAACTTAGTTTTAGTACATTTAATATTAATATTCTCTTGCAATGATAATTATTTTTAGTTTTAATGGTAGATTTATTTTATTCCTCTTTCTTTCCTCTTTACAGCCTTGTTGTTATACAAAAAGGCTAC
>BMAV01007300.1:111193-123866 GCA_019973955.1 Trichonephila inaurata madagascariensis
CAATCTTAGTTTCTAAGGTTAAGAAATTACTATTGTACTTCTATGGCCGGCTAACTAGTTTTTGGCCTATACTCTGAGAGGGGCCAATGAAAAACTTCAAATTATCAAGAGGATAGAAAAAAAAAATAACTCCCAAAATACATGAAGAGAATTTTTTTCTAACACATTTATATTTGAAACTATGTAATAAAACAACAATTGTGTACATATGTATAAAATTATTTTAAAGTAAATATTATACACTATAAATGTTAAATGTCTTGTATTAAAATAATGCATTCACTTTCCACTCCGTCTTTCTTAACCTCTCGAACAGGACTCCATCACGCACCTCCAAATTGTTTGCATTCCTCATTGAAACTAAAATCGGTTCAAGCCAGGTTCCCTTCGAAACTGTCCCCAACACCATTGGTTTTTTAAGGCACGGTTCAGTCCGTTACATGTCTTATTTGATGTCACATGCTATAAGTCACACAGTTGAGCCATAAATCGTCATGTCAGTCCGACGCAAAATAAACAATCCTATGCCTCTCTTCTTGCAATAGCGAACAATCCTTTCTAAACACATTTGTAGCAAGGCCACGTGTTAAGAGAAGTATATGGTCGGCTGAAAACAGGTGTGGTCGGTCTATTGTCCATTTGAAGAAGGAAAGCAATAAAAGTGTCTTTTCGCCTGAGGAACCGAAAAACACTAAGAAGATGATAATCAAAGGGGCTAGAGGGGGCTGGTTAAATGGTGAATGTACCTAAAAATTAAAAAATGCAGTTTGAAAGTATAGATGCGCGTTATACGCCTGATTTTACTGTACTCCACTTTTGTTTTATTTTTTTTTTAAATATTGATTTTGAGTGAATTCGGAAAGGGGTCCGGTCCATATTTATTGATCCTCTCCTTTTGAGTTCCTACTTATTAAAATATATACTTAATAAAAAACTTCTTCTTTGAGATAGAGATCAATGTTTGATGTTATAATGCCACTATTTATACACATTTATCTTGCAACTTTATTTTAAACATTTTGTAATTATAAAATTTTAGATAATATTTGTGTTTTGACGTACTACATGTATTTATTATTTTACTTAAAGAAAGAGCCATGAAACAAATAAATCTGAAAATTTGAACTTTTTTTATTAGAATTGTGTAAAGAAATTTTGTTTTAAATCAGGAATTCCAAATAAATAATGTTGTAGGTATACTTTGATTGCAACGAAAAGGAATTTGACAAATTATTTTGTTATTCATATAGATTTCATGTTTATTTGAGTTTTAATGTCTTCACTTTAAAAGAGATATATAAAAATAAGTTTTGAGCCAAGTCAAGCTTATATGTTGGAAATACAAAATAGAATTTATATTTCCCCAGGCTTATGATTGATATTACTTTTAAAGGTACAAGATATACTACCAACTTGTATGCTTCAAGAATGCAACTAATACGTTTACTTTAATGTACACTGTTAATGTACTTAATGAATCAATTTTATGTATTTTGATGTTCTGAGAAATTGCTAACATTTTCACAAATATGTTTGAATGCGTTTAATGTTTTTTCACAATCAAATAAAAACAATTAATTTTCCAGATCTTGATGGAATAATTTATTAAAAAGTCAGTTGACTAATTGATGTATCGAAATTCTCGAGCTAATTTCCCATTGAATTTTTAGAATTTAATGTTCTGAATATTAATTTTATAGCTAAAATTCCAACCTATACAGTTGAAAATATAATGAAACTATTTTTGAACAAGTTTTATATGTTTCATCCTAATAAACATAAGAAGCCCCAGAGAAGCTGAAGTAGGTATTGTTCTTCGTCAATGTAACGCTAAAACAAATACAAATTCTAAATATTTTTGCAACTTTGAATACTGTATAAATATGTTTATCAACAGGTATTCTTTTCGAGTATATTTCAAGTATAAATAATAACAGTTATACAATTCTTTTGGGGGTACAGTTATATTTTGATTGTGCTAATTTTGTGGAACCAATATTAATAATTGTGTGGCAGTACTAGCAATATTTTCATTTGTTTATTCATATTATCCCAAATATATAGATATGTTGAAAAAGTGCAAACGATATAGAAATTTGTTTTTAAAATTATTAATACAAGTATAATTAAAACTTTGTATCATTTGTTAATTTAACACCTTAAACTCGGAAATTACAAGAATAAATTTTTGAATTGGATTAAAAAAGCAGAATACTTGTCAAACATGTAACATAAATTAATTGCAAATTTCTCTCAGATAAAAATCACTACCAGCATCTATATATTTTTTGGGTAGGGATTGAAATACTATATGTTCTCTCTTGTTTTAACTACATGCTGTGTGTGTTACCTCCTTTATATTCACTTCTGAAAGAGATATAACTTATACAAGATTTTCTCGACATAAATATCTGAAAACTATTATGATTTAAATATTTCGGAATAAAATTAGCCTGTTTTAAGCTCGTAGTACTGACTTAATAAGCATGTCCATTTGATACAGCAATTCATAAGGGCCACCTTAAAAGCGCTTACCTTAAATCATTGAAATAAAATGTTTTTATATAGAACAACTAAAGTGTCTTTTAGGAAAAGGAGAAACAGGAAAGTTATTTTATTAGCTAATAATGAATTGGACGAAAGAAGACGGAGCTCTTTTCTGTTATTGTTATAATAGAATTTCCAAACATATTCTTTTTATATTAAGCGTTACTTTCTCAGTAATAACAAAAAGAAACGTTTTTACTTCCATCGCTTTTTATTTCATGGAAGAAGATAGGGAACTCTGATATAGAACCGTTTGCTGAATTGGATGGACTAGGTCGTCTTTTTTTTTTCATTTTAGTCTCAGTTTTTCAGCTTGTAGAGCAAGTAGTATTCATTATTCATGATGATTTTCCAATAATGATCTTTGTATCATCATATCAGTCCTTCCCCGATGTGGAGTAGGTAACCACACCCATTTTAAACTGGTAGGGATCCCAATGGTTGGGACGTTTGGTGAAGACACTCGTTACATGATTTGCTGAATTATCGACAACTACAATCTGAGCAAAGATAACATCGACTTTCCACCCACCTGAAAATATTCATTCATTTGATATCATCCAGTTTTTATGAGTGCAATACCAAATGTACTCCCTACAATATGCAATCGCTTAATAGCTTTTTTTCTATGGGTTATTTTATTTACCAATAAAGGGAACTGAGAAACTCCGATTCTAACAATTGGCATGAGCAAAATATGATGCCATCTGAATGAAACTTTTTAAATTATAAAAGTTTAAAGGAGAATAAACTTTTCAATTTGCAATATATTTAAGGATTTTTCTCCAAACTTCCTCCAGCCATTAAAGTATAATGGAAAAAAAATCAGCCATTTAAAAATTAATTTCTATAAATATATAAAATTGGAAGATAGATGGACAGGAGAAGAAGAATCAGTTCTCTTTTATTTTATAGTTCAGAGAAACGTTATTTTATTGCTCTTCTTAAGGAATTTTAGTAATTAAAATCAAAGATACTGTTGAGAATAATTTGTAAATAGAGTAGAACCTGTTTATGTGTGGCCCATTTTCATGCGATGTTATTTTTGTTCATTGGTTGTAAATAGTCTCTAGACAATGCACGTTCAATTGCTCTCTCTCAACGCATTAGTAGCACGCACTTGATTGAAGATGAAGCTTTCAATGACAGTGGTATTATCAATAATTTGATAGATTATGAAGACGAACAAGAATAACCGTATTCTTTGAGAGCGGGTAAAATATATGCAGAGATCTAGTTTTTCAACAAATCGGACAACAACATTTTCTTAAAATAGATACCAATTCCGAAAGCAGTTTGAAATTCCAAAAAGAGCTTCGATCATACATATGTGGTTATTGTGACGTTCACAAGCAACTGACCTACCAACCGTCGTCACAAAAACTTATCTCAATTACTTTATACCGCAAAAAATAAATAAATTGAAATTGCATTTCAAGTGACGAAAGTGATTTTGAACTAATTCATCACATGCAGATGGATGCTTTGGATCACGAGAAGTAGCAGTAAATTACGTATGAGCATTTTGAAACTTTCTCCGTGTGTACAATGAGGAATTAAATGTTTTTACAATGTTTCCGTATGGAACTCATTAATTTTATTTAGAAGTACTTTCTCATAAATTTCGTAAATAACTGACATATTTTTTATGTGCTACTCTTTTTATGCGGTCTTTTTCCATTGCATTAAAAAAATTCTGTAGTATGTCGACGAAGTTGTTAGTTAAATGTAAGTAATTATGAAATTTTCAAATACTTTTTTGTGTGGTTTCTTTTTATGCAGTCCCTATCTACCGCACAAAAACAGGTTTTACTGTATGTAAGAATATTTTGTCTTGAAATATACATAAACAAAAACTCAAGAATAATTTGAGTAATAATAATCACTATAAATATTTTCAGAGCACCAAGACATGAGTAGTGTATGTAGCAACAGATATGATATGTAAGAAATGTTATATATATATATATATATATATATATATAATCAATGTACATCACTTCCACATATATTTTTTTAACAATCGGTAATAATTAATTTTTATTTTAATCATTTAAAAAATATTTTCTGTTTTTTTCCCTTTATTCTGCAGGTACTTCAGCTGTTCATAAATTCAAAGCTGTTAAATCTTACTAATAATAATTTGAACTAACACACACTTATTGTACTTAAATATAATTTTAAGGAAATATAACCTAATTCTATTGATACTTAAATTTTAATGAAAGTGGAGGTGTGAACGTTTTAATATTAAGAAGTTATATAATTCGGAATTTTAAGATTTCCATTTATATTCTGATATACATGAAATGTTACTGAATTAGGGATAGCAAATTCTATAGCGCTGAGTATCAATTATACTCAAATGAGGATTCTATGGTAACTGCATATAAAGCGCGTACTGTGGTTGTTCTGAATTAGTTGGTGGAATTGCCAGTATGGGTAAACTGCCTGATTTAGAAGCCCTCGATGGCGGAAAAATCGTAGGTACTCGACGCATGGGCCATTCAATTTCCGAAATTGTCACACAAATAGGATTTTCAAGGTCGACAGTGTCAAGACATGGATGAATGAACCAAGAACACATGGATGGTGCACAGAAAACTAGTGATTTGGCAAACTGCAAAGGACAATTAGCCTTGACAGAGTGAGTGGAGAGAGACAGCTCTTGCGTATTATACGTAGCCAGATATGTCAAACATTGGTTCAAATTACCAACCAGTTGAATGATGGTGCCATTCGTAGAGTCAGTAAACGGACTGTACAATACTCGCTTCATGATATGGGTTTCGGGAGCCATCGACCTACAAGAGTATCATTGCTCAATGCTCGTGATCGCGCTGCACGTCTTGTCTGGGCAAGAGAGCATAGAGACTGGAGTGTAGAGGACTGGAAGCGAGTAGCATGGAGTGATGAATCTCGATTCCGACTACATAACACTGAATATGGCGTCAGACTCATAAAGCCATGGATTCTGCATGCCAGGTGGAAACTGTACAAGAGAATGATGGTTGAATCATGGTCTGGGAGTTTTTTTCATGTCATTGTTAGAACCTTTGGTGCGTGTACCAACTACCCTCAATGCAATTTGGTACGTAGACTCGCTTGGTGATCACCTCCATTCATGTATGCTGTTCTGTTATCCGCAAGGTAATGGAGTATTCCAGAAAGACAACTGTACCTTTCACAAGTTTGGGGTGGATACTGAGTAGCTGGATAAGTATTTCTCTGACTTTTCTGTCATAAATTGACCGTATCATTTACTGACATTTTTTCCGTGCAATATTTTTTTAATCACTACATTGAAAATTAAGGGATATACATAAATAAAATACTCATCTTTGGGAAATTTAATCCGTTAGAGCTACTTAATTAAATTGATACTTTAAAGTACCTACAGTACACAAAGGTCTAAAATATTCTCATAATACAGAAAGACCGAATGACTTTTTTAGCGGACTTTTTTAACGGAGTACACTTAAAAATGTCGAATAACCAGATAGCATTAATATTTTACAGCACAAAATATTTATTTTTGAAAATTATTAAATTTTAAAAATTTATTTACTTTTATTACACATAAAAACAGCTTTTACGCATAAACTTCATTGGTTTATATTCAAAGAAACATTTTTCTTTTCATTAATACACAAAAAATTCATTACACGTTATACATTTTGAGTGAGATTTTGATAGAAAGTTTTTTTAAAGCACTGCAACCTGGGGTAGGAAATACTGTACTTTCTGAACATAAATTACTGCACCTTGAGTTGTATTCATTCTCTTGATCGACATCTTAAAATTCCATAAGATAATTTGCTGGGATTTCTTCATCTGAAGAATCATCTATAAGTGCATCACTGCTTTTAGATGGTAGGTTCTGTAATAAATCCAAAGCCTCATGAAAACTGATCTTTTTTCCATACACTGTAAGACAGCGTTTTTCAAACTGTGAGGCGTGCCCCCTAGGGGGTGCGAGAATATCGATAAGTCAGAAATAATTAAAAAATTACAAATTAAATAAAGCAAAACAAAATATATATTCGGATATAATAAAAAATAAAATAAACATTAACACTGATATAATATATTATAAATTTATCAGTACTGCATAATTTATTTGATAATTAATCTCACAATACTAAGTTAAGAACAAGTTTAATAATTACCAGTGATTCACATATTCTTGATATATATAATATTTAATTCTTATCTTGATAATGTGTACGGTTATGATTAAAATCATATTGTAGCTTTAACGTCAAAAAATGCATTATTATTGCATTCAATTCATTGTTATTGTGTGAAGAGAGACACGATGAAAATTATGATTGAAAATTGGGTCACAAGCTTTGAAAGTTTGAGAAGCAATGCTCTAAGAAAAGGGGGGGAAATTAAATAATAACACCTTGAAAAACTCCTATTATTATTAAATCTCAGTAAAAAATAAGGAAATTAAAATGTTGCTAATTTTTGAATAAATTATAGATATTTTATTTAATTGTGTGGTAAAAAAAACAACTTAAGATTCAAAGTTCAAAATTTTTTGAAATTGTTAAAACAAAAAAATAAAAATACAAAATAAATAAGTTAAGCTAAAAAGAAATGCCAAAAAGGCGTAACTCTATTGCACTATAGTGATGACGCTACAACACAACAATAAACTACACGGAAGAAAAAAAAACTAAATTCTTGCTCTAACATCCAGTGTGCTGTCGGTACTTATAAGTACCATTAAGTTATTAAACTGTAAATTTAATTATGTACACTGTTCACTTAAAATAAATAGTCAAATCGTTTTCTAAGGTCTTAACTAACATACAAATAAAAAAGACACTTGCCTTTTGACATTAAATACTTTTTCGGAACAAAAATGACAATCTTCGTAATCCGATCAAATTTTCAGCTGAAAACGCAATTTCTGCTTTAAAACTAATCACCTTCCCCGTCAAAATACTCATCATAGAACCTGTGCTGCCATGTATCTTGAAAGAGAGGAATTAAAAGAGTGTTCTTGCCAAATATCGTCAGAATGTTCGCAAAAATTGTTATTCTATGTAAGTCTAAAGTAAGTGGTACTTATAAGTACCATCAGCAGATAAAGAGTTAATAGAAAAGTAAACATTACAGCATAAGTAATTGTTTGAATAGGTGTGTAGTTGTGGAAAACATAGTGACCCTATGCTTTATATACTATTGTAGATTATATTTTAGAATTCAGAAAACAGAAAAAAAATGACGTGAAAAAAGTTGAGGAATGTAGTTTGAGTATTTGAGTTTCTTAAATATTTTTTAAAATATTAGTATTCAAGTCCTGGATATCAAAAGGAAGAAGAAAGATATACTCCAGTTTTTACAGTAGCTTCGCTTATTTTATGGCTTCCAATGCATTTCTTTCGCTTTGAAAATATGTACAAGCAAGCGTAAAATTTCTTTGAAACATTGTGAAAATATGCATTTCTCTGTATTAATCCTTGAAAGGAAAGATATATTTTGAATATATTTAAAACATGTGCTTTTAATATTTGTTTACTTGAATATAATTCCGTATATGGTCAAATTTCGGATTCTTTGAAGTGTTTCATTCGTCAAAAAATACTTATTTTGATACTATAAGAAATATATTGAAGATTAAATGAATTTACCCGAATTTTTATATGTTACAAAACAAAATATTATTACTTTAATGTTTTAAAAATATTGAAAGATATTGATATATATTAACTGGTCCGGAAAAACTTCAACTATTTGAATTTCACCGACATAATTAGCAATTAAAACTAATTCCTGATAGAGTAATGGATGTTATATCGAATTTCTAAGTTATTTAATGAAAGAAGTAACAAAGAGAGAGAGAGAGAGTATATATTTATATATATATATATATATATATATATATTTAATTCCGCGTACCTAATATATCAGAACTCTCAACAGAAGTTATTCAAAATTCTGATTCATGCAGGACAATTTAAGAAACCAAAATCTAAAGAAATTGGTCTCATTGCTACAATTTACAAAATAATTATCTGATTGTTCACATTGAAAGTGTTTTGACATAAAGCGGGAAACATGGAAATCAGTAACGCTTTATTTTATATAAGCTTACGAAAAATAAAGCAAAAGAAGCTTACATGTGTTCCGAATTCCAAATTTGGAATAGATTTAGCTCAGAAAAGAACACATGTACTAAAACACTGAATGTGCCAAAGCATAATGGGTTTCTAAGCGTTTTTTTACACGCATCATTAAGAGCTAATTTTAATTTAAAAATAATCATATCAGTAACTCACACACACACACATATGCATTCAATTTCCTAAATACAAATATTTTATTTCTTAATTTATCAGGTAATGCAATTGAAATGAATGGAGCATTTTGAAATGTAGTACATAAGAGTAAATGATAGAAGTTTAAATTCTCATAGAAATGTATTCTCAAATTTGAAGTACATTTGTTCTGCATAATACAATTTTTCAACACTAACTAAAAGAGCACATTCACATTTTTATACAATTTTTATCAAATATTTAAATTTGAAGAAAATATAGTTTGTCCGGCAGCCATTTGCAAATATTTGTCATCCATTAAAAAAAATTCAGTTGTGTATTCTACAAAACAAAAAAATGATGTATCAAGAAGTTATCCGAACAGAATGAAAATCGGAAGATGTGATGAGTGGATACTTAAAACGAAGCATGATTAATATCATAGCATCTGATTGTTTCTTTTGGAAATATTACAAGAAAAAAATTATCAATGATGCGATGACCCACCTCTGGCCCTGATGCAAACTTTCTTCGTCAAGACAAGTTTTTCGTCTACCTTCACCATATACGTCCCAATTGTTGACTTAGGAGAGTTTGAGCTAAGTTGGAAAAAATCTGGTGATATAGGAAGGTATTTAAGAATGTGCTAGAGAAAATGTGTTGTGCACAACTGGTCATTATTCTTTTGAAATGTCAGTTCCAGGTTCGCAAAAGGAAAGACAGCACTGCGAAGTGTAGAATCTCTTCCAAATACCACCATGCTATAAGGGTGTCACGAATGGCAACCATAAAGATCCACTTTTTTAATGAACTGTCACCTTATACCATAGTTCGTATTCTTCTGGACTGTTCGAAATGCCCTAGAGGTTTAAGTTCTCTTTATAAAAAGTTTATCTCTACAAAGCACTTCCCTCTCCCAGCTTGGGAAACAATCATTTCGGAATCTTACCTTTATTGAACAAAAAAATTGTCTTTTTACACGAAAAAACAAATTTAAGAAGAACTTGCTTAAACACGAGTTACATAGTTTAAAAATATAAAGTTAAGCAAACGATACAAAGCAAATACCGATGAGGAAAAATACAGAGTGAGACAAAAATTCCATTTAAATGCTCTTACAAAGATAAAATGTATAACAGATATTTCCAATATGGAATATAGTTAATATAAAAAGAATGAAAAAAAATGACAGAGAGGGAAAAGAGTGTGAGAAAAAAAAGAACTATAACGAAATTTCTCTTAAAATAAAAAAATAAAAAAAATTAATCATTTGTTTGAATAATGCCTTACTTTCTGAAAAACTTCTTTTTTTTTCCTTTTTGTTTTACTTTGTATTAAAGAATAACAATTCTCGGAAAAGAAAAGGATTTATTATGGATTAAGTAGCTGAATTTTACCTCAATACACAGCAAAAGAGGATCAATGCTTCTCTGAAGAATTTGATCTTGAACTGCAGAAGTTGATCTAATCCTGGATTTTAATTTAGAATGAAGAAAATGTTTTTTACAGATGGAACGGAACTATATATTTTTTTTTAACATTTTTAGATGGAGAAGCTAAATATCCTCGTTAGTTACAGGACAATAGAACACGTAGAGTTTAAAATCTCCAATAAGGACTCAAAGACAATTGAATGTAGTTTTTAATTTATAAAGGTGTTAAAAATTATGTGTTAAACGTGTAAGATGTTAATAAGTATTTTAATGTTAATAATGATGACGCAATTCTGACTAATCATGTTCCTACCGAAATATTTGTTAGAACTGTGTGTAAAATGGACTTTTAACTCATAAGCAAATATTAATGAATGACCGCTAACTCTTCTAATCCTCAATTATTATTAAGGATTTTATTGTCATGAGCACGAGAACGATAGTCCCTACTTCCACACCATTAATAGTAACGATCTTAACTGAATAACCTGAAACATCATTAAAACAATTTTTAATATGAGCCTTAACCCAAAAAGTATTGAAAAGTTCTCGATAAACTAAAAGTGTATTCTTTATTGAATTAACCACCACTGCCCTGTTTGCTTCTAGACATGCCTTTGTTGGTCTTCGGAGCCCGATGTGAAACCTGATTTAACCCTGAAAATTTTACCCAAAGTCATTGAAGCTCCTAGTTCAATGTACTCGTCATTAGTGCGAATGCACTTGATTGTGTGTAATTGTGAGGAGACTTAAATTCCGACTCCAGCCCTTGTTTACTGAGTCGATTATCGGTGAGTATTGCAGTCACTGTGTCCTTGTTATACGACGGTAAGGACGTATCGGGGCTGTGATCTCCTCAATGATTCCTCCACCATTGTACACTGTAGTCGTTCACTGTCGATTGCTTTTTTTTTGTCCATTTCATCATCGATTGCTCAGATGTAACTGTTCAGTTATCCTACAATTTGTCCACTGTGCGTGACTAGTCCAAGTACACTTTCTCACTCAAATGGGTGCATCTGCCCCTCCTTTTTGAGAATCCATCTGCTAGGAATTGGTACGGCTCACTTACGTCGATAAAGTTATATTCACATGGAAGTTTTGACTTCATCATTGTATTATCCATTCGAATGCTCTGTTGCAATACGCTAGAGCTAGAGCTAGTCAGTCACTGACCATAAAATGTTAATTGTTTTAATGACCACAAATGCATGTAATGAACAGTTCATAAACAGACTTTAAGTTGTGTGTAACTTGTATACTGAAACAAAAAGGCGGTGGACTGTATTCTTAAATGCTGGTTTATTGAGCGACGGTTAATGGGTCGAGCTCCGTGGCTAAAGTCTGCAGGAATTCTGAAAACAAATTGTCAACAAAGGATGTCTAGAGTCACCTACGTATGCGGGTCGTAACATTAACGTTTTGCATATTTTATCGCAAGATGCGAGTATATGGAATGTTGTGTCATTCAGATAATTTTTTCTTGATGCGTAGATTTTATGTTATGTATAGCATATATAGATAGATCTTGGCATTTATAACTATTCACATGTAAACTGGTCAAAATTATATAATATTTAATCAACTAAAAATGTTAACTTTAAATAAGGAAATGATAAGCATGTTGCAGTGGCTATTTATTTAAAAATTGCATTGGTTGTCAACTGTGTTTTTACCTTATTTCGGAATCAATTTAAATGTCTTATTTGAATTCTTATTGCGATATTTCTTAAATATAAAACAAAAAATTATTTGCTGTGAATACGCAATGATTTCTTGGAGAACAAGATATATAGTTTCTTTTTATTATATTTGTTGAAACTATATATACATATTTCTTTTTTTGGAAACATACTTTTTTAAAATTCAAACAATATTTCTAAATAAACTGATACCTACTTTTGTTAATGGTACCTCAATTCTCTCTCTCCAAGATTTTTTTTCAAATATTTTAATATAAACTTTTTATAGACCTTCAAACCTCTTCAAATGACTTCATTATAAAGTTGGTAAACAATCCACTATACAAATTAACTTCAAAAAGTTAGATATTTGCGAATCAATGCTTTAATTAAATTATCGGGTAGGAGGGAAAGTTTTGTCTTATTTTAAAGAAAACATTTGAATGCATTTATAAAAATATGTGTTTAATATTAATCAATTATACATGCCCCATTATTTGTTACAACTTGTTACCATCTTTCAGGTAACATATAAATTCCTATTTTATAGAAATTCTCTTCCTTGGAGTTAAAATAGTCAGCAACTGCCTTAGAAACACTTTCAAAAGAAACACTTTTTTTTTCGTTAGATAATTTTGCAAAGATCTGAACAGGTAATAATCAGATGATGCAATGTCAGGTGAATACGGTGAATGACCAAGGACTTCCCATCCTAACGTATTCAGTTTTTGTTGTGTCA
>BMAV01007300.1:124266-202284 GCA_019973955.1 Trichonephila inaurata madagascariensis
GTAATTGTGAGGAGACTTAAATTCCGACTCCAGCCCTTGTTTACTGAGTCGATTATCGGTGAGTATTGCAGTCACTGTGTCCTTGTTATACGACGGTAAGGACGTATCGGGGCTGTGATCTCCTCAATGATTCCTCCACCATTGTACACTGTAGTCGTTCACTGTCGATTGCTTTTTTTTTGTCCATTTCATCATCGATTGCTCAGATGTAACTGTTCAGTTATCCTACAATTTGTCCACTGTGCGTGACTAGTCCAAGTACACTTTCTCACTCAAATGGGCGCATCTGCCCCTCCTTTTTGCGAATCCATCTGCTAGGAATTGGTACGGCTTACTTACGTCGATAAAGTTATATTCACATGGAAGTTTTGACTTCATCATTGTATTATCCATTCGGATGCTCTGTTGCAATACGCTAGAGCTAGAGCTAGTCAGTCACTGACCATAAAATGTTAATTGTTTTAATGCCCACAAATGCATGTAATGAACAGTTCATAAACAGACTTTAAGTTGTGTGTAACTTGTATACTGAAACAAAAAGGCGGTGGACTGTATTCTTAAATGCTGGTTTATTGAGCGACGGTTAATGGGTCGAGCTCCGTGGCTAAAGTCTGCAGGAATTCTGAAAACAAATTGTCAACAAAGGATGTCTAGAGTCACCTACGTATGCGGGTCGAAACATTAACGTTTTGCATATTTTATCGCAAGATGCGAGTATATGGAATGTTGTGTCATTCAGATAATTTTTTCTTGATGCGTAGATTTTATGTTATGTATAGCATATATAGATAGATCTTGGAATTTATAACTATTCACATGTAAACTGGTCAAAATTATATAATATTTAATCAACTAAAAATGTTAACTTTAAATAAGGAAATGATAAGCATGTTGCAGTGGCTATTTATTTAAAAATTGCATTGCTTGTCAACTGTGTTTTTACCTTATTTCGGAATCAATTTAAATGTCTTATTTGAATTCTTATTGCGATATTTCTTAAATATAAAACAAAAAATTATTTGCTGTGAATACGCAATGATTTCTTGGAGAACAAGATATATAGTTTCTTTTTATTATATTTGTTGAACCTATATATACATATTTCTTTTTTTGGAAACATACTTTTTTAAAATTCAAACAATATTTCTAAATAAACTGATACCTACTTTTGTTAATGGTACCTCAATTCTCTCTCTCCAAGATTTTTTTTCAAATATTTTAATATAAACTTTTTATAGACCTTCAAACCTCTTCAAATGACTTCATTATAAAGTTGGTAAGCAATCCACTATACAAATTAACTTCAAAAAGTTAGATATTTGCGAATCAAGGCTTTAATTAAATTATCGGGTTGGAGGGAAAGTTTTGTCTTATTTTAAAGAAAACATTTGAATGCATTTATAAAAATATGTGTTTAATATTAATCAATTATACATGCCCCATTATTTGTTACAACTTGTTACCATCTTTCAGGTAACATATAAATTCCTATTTTATAGAAATTCTCTTCCTTGGAGTTAAAATAGTCAGCAACTGCCTTAGAAACACTTTCAAAAGAAACACTTTTTTTTTCGTTAGATAATTTTGCAAAGATCTGAACAGGTAATAATCAGATGATGCAATGTCAGGTGAATACGGTGAATGACCAAGGACTTCCCATCCTAACGTATTCAGTTTTTGTTGTGTCACCATTGCAGTATGTGGTCGAGCGTTATCGTGGTGGAACACTATTCCTTTTCTGGAGGCTAATGCTGGCCTTTTTTCTTTCATAGCTGCATTCATTTTATCCAATTGATTGCAGTAGAGATCCACGTTGATGGTTTTTCCCTGTTTCAGCTACTCGTAGTACACTGGACCTTTCCTGTTCCACTACAAACAAAGCAGTACTTTTCGTTGATGGATACTTGGTTTTGCAACTGCTGCAGATGATGTTCCTGGTTTGCAGTAAGATTTTTTCTCTTAATATTCTCGTAAAGAATCCACTTTTCATCTCCAGTAATCAGCTTGTCCAAAAACGGCTCCACATTGTGTCTAATCAGATGTGATGAATATATTCTTACACGCGATCAGACAAATTTTTTTCCGTTAATTCATGTGGAACCCAAACACTTCACTTTAACACAAACCCAAGAGATTTAATGTGATCTCCAACAGTTGTATGATGAATGCCAAACTCTTCTGCAATTTCTTGACTTGTTAAATGTGGATTATTTTCCAACATGGATCGCAAAACATCATTATCGATCTTGGATGGTCATCCAGATCGATTACTTTCTTGGAGGCTCAGTTCCCCGGAACAAAATTTGCTAAATCATCTTTGACAAGTACGAACATTTATAATATCTTTTCCAAATACCGCACATAAATTTTTACATGCAACCGATGCGTTGCTTCCTTTTTGGAATTCATACAAAATGCAGTGTCGTAAATGCACTTTATCTACTGACACGTTTTTCACTTTAAATATTACAAGTAACTGATGAACGGTAAAAAAAGGACTCTTTTTATATAATACAGCATCTAAAAAACAAAACAAACAATCCGAATGACTCACTAGTCAGATGTTTTTTTTTTATTTACAACATAAATCACCTGCCTATTTAAAATACGACAGAACTTTCCCTCCAACCCAATACTTTGGCTCATAGAATTCATTGTCGAAAATAATAATTAATAAATAAATAACATTAAAAAATGGTGAGGATGAAGCAAAGTGACAGTTTTTTCAAATTATATCTTTCGTTATTTTAAGTTTGTAATATAATTTTTAATGGAAAAAAAGATTCAGTTAAATTTAAGACACCATAATATCTTGGAATCACACATACACATGATCTTCATGCAAATTTTAGCATTTAAAGTAGTTTCTCAAAATATAACATTAATTTCTCCATCATCTTAAACGTACTAAATATATCCTCCCTTCCAAAGAAATTCTCAGCAAACAAATCAATCAGTTCCGCAAGTATCATAAAGCGGAGGAACGCAAACTAATAAATAATTAACAGCCTCACAAACCTTCAAGGGAAAAGAAGATAGGTTATTAATATATAACCCTGCTAAACATTCCCCGCACCCGACTCTATTTAAGATGATTTTATTATCTCCCCTTCTAGTCTCGATGTAATAACCATTTAGATATAAATCACTTCTACGGCTCAGTTATTGGCGGCTGATTGGCGTCATTATTTTTATTGGCGGAATTCGCAATTAATTTTGGCGTGATAGCTACTGGAGAAAACAGAATTTTGATTGGGAAGAGCTAAGAAATCTCAAGGGAGTTAATAAAAATTCTGAAATAGAATTGTAAGTTTGAAGTTAGGATGAATATTAATTACAGTTGATGGTTTTCTCATTTTTATTAAGCGTTAATTAAATTTTTGTCACCTAAATTGGGGTTTAATGCTTTTACATTTGTATTTAATAAAAATTCATAATTCTCTAATTTTCTAATTATAAAATAATTAATTACAAGTGAAGTTTAACCTGCGATTCTGAAAGTCAAATTCCTTTTTACTACTTTAACGATTTTTAGTTTTGTTTTCCTTGCTTAAAATGTGATAAAATCTATTTAATTTTTATTTCGAAGTGTTCTGATGATTAAAGTGCAAAGTTCAATTAAATAAAATTACAAAAACTTTAAAATATATTGTATTTTTATAAGAAAATAATCCGCTTTCTTAATAAACAAATTTGCTGCAGAAACATTTATTTGTTGACTGAGTAAAACACTTCCTCATTAAAAACGAATCTTGAATGGTTATCCAATTTGCTGAAAAAAGTGTCCAACACGATCAGATCATATAAAAAGATTCTTAATATAAATTTACCACGCTACGTTGAGCTGTAATATATTTATTTTGCTTAATTTATGATAATAAGGAGAAGCGTATTTGTTTAAATAAATTACAGCACAACAAAAACCCATTTACAATTTTTTTGAATTTTTAACATCAGTTGATATTTAACTCATGCATTAAATTCAGTTGAGATTAAATTTTACAGGTTAATTATTGTGTCTCTTGTCAATATTTATTAAATACACTTTGGGAATTTTTTATGTTTTTTTGCATTTGTATGCTTATAGAAAATGTTACATATCACAAAATGCAAAGTCGTATAAAACATTTTAAAGAAAATTTAATACTATATTCAGCACAAAAAGCAAAATTAAAATATTTTAAATACAGAAAAAGTTATGCTGCCATATATCGATATATATTAAATACTGGTGATATCAGTGAGTTGTCAGTACTTGGTAGGGAAGCCTTTATTTTTTTTATTGCAGCTTCTTAACGCTTCTTAACGATGTTTCATTAGGCTGAGGATAGTTTAAGCTCTTCTCCTTCGTTATTACATGATTCCAGGAGATAATTATACCATCAATTAGTTCCCTTTTATTTGATGTCTCCTTCTGGCAAGATATTTTAAACGGTGCCTCAAGCTTTCGATAGGATTGACGTCAGGACTGTTTTCAGGCAAGGATAACAATTAAATACTCTGTGTACAAAACCACCCTTTCTATAATTTTGCTGTGTGGCAGGGGGCATAATCCTCTTGAAAAATAAATGAAGCATTGTTGGGAAACAGATCCCTGATGGAAGGTAGAAATTTGGATTCTCGAATAGTGTCAATGAATTTTCTGGCATTCCATGTCCCATCGATGACATGAAGACGGCCAATACCATCTGCTTACATGCATGACTAAATCATAAAATTAGTTAGGGTCTTTATAGTTACATGAATGCAGTCAGGGAGTAGCTCTTCTCATATTCTGCGTTTTACATATTTTCGTCCATCACTGCTGAATAACAAAATCTTAGTCTCAAACTATCTGTGACTATTGGTAACATGTCCAATTAATGTGCTCCTTGTCCCACTGTAGATTTTTTTATATCCTCCTGTAAGTTGAAACAAGGCATTTTTCATATAATTATACTTGTTGGTCAGTTAACATCTGTTAATCTTCTCCTGATTGTTCTTTAACTGACAGAAACACACACCAGCATCACTCAGATCACTTCTGATGGGCGTTCATGGCATTCTTCTATCTTGGACACATAATCATTTTATTATTCTGTCATTAACAGGTGTTGTTCACACTTTTTGGCCTTTTCTAGTTTGTATTTTAATGAATTTGTCTCCTGCAGCAAAATTTTCGGATTCGAGATGTAGTAACTGAGCCGCCACCAATCTGTCTTGCAGTTTCAGCATAGGAAAACCCCTTTCTCGTGACTCAATAATCTTACATCTTTTTATGGGTGTCTAATCTACTCTTTTATTTGATGTCATTGCTTCTTAACTAAACCTTATTGTTGTCCTCGCCAGGAAATTCCTGACCAAAATCCTATCGGAAACTAATGGTACCATTTGAAAGCTTTTGTCTGAAAAAGACATGAGTCAAATAAAACAGCACTAAATGAGGCTATAATTGCTACCTGACATCTTGTTATAACAAAAGAAGAGCTTAAAACTATTGTCAGTTCAATGAAATATCGATGTGAAGCTGTAACAAAAAAATAAAGGCTACTATACTAAATACTGATAACTCACTGCTAACATCGGTATCAAATGTATATCGATAATTATTGCAGAGTAACTTTTTCTGTATTCCAATTATTTGAATTTTCTTTTTGTGCTGAAAACAGCATTAAAATATCTTTAAAATAATATATATGACATTGCATTTTGTGACATGTAACATTTTCTATAAATATACAAATGTTAAAAAAATGTATATTAATACGTATATATATATATATGTCGTATACGTAATTTTAAAAAAAGAATAAAAGCAACATATATATCTACATATTGATGGATAAAACTCGAGTATTTAAAATTTATCTCTATGTCTATTTGTCTCTCTTTATCTATCTCTCTATATATGTATTTTTACAATGAAGGGCCATTGAATTAGGGATACCTACCTAGTAACGAGTTGGGTTTCATCTGGCCTTGATAACGGCGGTCACACGAAGCTGCCAAATATTGGCCTCGTGGTGCTCTGGAAACGTTCCATAGGAATGATTTGCCAAATATTGGCTTAAGCTGTTCATAACTCAGTAAGGCTCGTTAATGCTGTGTGACTGCCTTTCACGCCTTGTTCCAGAACATCCCAAAGATGTTCAATAAGATTTAAGTCTGGGCTTCTAGGTTGCCAATTTATGACAGAAAAGTCAGAGGAATGCTCATCCAACCAGCCAGTAGCCAACCGGGACTTGTAAGATGCACAGTTGTCTTGCTGGAAAACTCCATTATAGTGCGGATATCAGAACAACTTTAACGGATGGAGGAGATTGCTCTGAAACTCTACGTACCGAATTAATTGAGGTAGGTTGGTACACGCACCAAAGACCCCAAACAGTGCACGAAAAATACCCCAGACCATGATTTAGTCACCCTGCTCTTGTACAATTCACACCTAGCATGCAGGATCCATGGCTTCATGAGCCTGACGTTATATTCGCAGCCTCCCGTGCCCAGACAAGACGTTCATCTCGATGGCGAGCATTGAACAATGGTCTCTCGTAGGCCGACCGAGCGTTGCATTGTCCGTTTTCTGACTGTATGGCTAGCACCGTTATTCAACTAGGTGGTAATTTGAGCTAATGTTTATCTTTACTGGCTACGTACAAAACGCCTGAACCATCTCTTACCACGCACTGTCAAGGCTAATTGTCCTTTGCAGTTTTCCCGATAGCTAGTTTTTTATCCATCATTCATGTATTCTTGGTATAGTCTTGACACTGTCGATTTTGAAAATCGTAGCTGTCTGACGATTTCGGAAAAAGCGTGGCCTTGCATCGAGCTAGCGGCTAAATCAGACAGTTTACCCTAACTGTCAATTTCAACAAGTAATTTAGAACAACCACAGTACTATCTACATATGCAGTTACCACAGTCCCCTCACTTGTCCATAAATGATGCACAGCGCTACACAATTTGCATAGCTCTTGCAATCCCTAATTTAGTGGCACTTCAGTGTATATAGAAAGATGATATATCTGTCAAATAACCAGTTAAATTTAAAATCGCTGTTGCATTTAATCTGTAAACATTATTATTCATATATTTTAATACAGAACTTACTTTTATTATGCATAATTTCAAAAACATTATCAATCTTATTTTATGAAACGTGATTAAAATAGTTTCAAAAAAAAAATCTTAGAGGAAAAGTAATCGATTTGTTAATTCAATAAATAACTTCAGTTCGAACAAATATTGTTGAAATATAATCTTTAATGGCATAAAGCAACCGAAAGTAAATGAATTAGCTTCAAGTGTAGTGAAAAAATATGACAAATGTAAAAAAAAAAAATCTTCGTTTCTGAAGAACTTGATAAATTTGGAAATAATAAAAAAAATATATATATATGGCATTCTAAGACATTTCTAGGGAATAAAAAGTCTTCATTTGTTAATTACTTGACTTAATACAATTAACTGCAAGCGGAGCAAAACTAACGCTGAAACTACCTTGTGCTTAAAGAAAAAATACTAGACAAATTAGAACTGATTGCATAGTCATTTCAATCAAAAAAAATTAAGCAGAAGTAAAATACGCAATGACAACTTAATTGAATTCTTTTACAAAACTGAATAGATTTAATAAAGTGAGAAAAGATGCAACAGACTGGAATGGAAAGAAACAACAAAAATATTTTGTTTAAAATGAGTTGAAGTTAAAAAAATTCAAAGGCAAAAGTCTGCATTTTTAAGTAACTATGAGAAATGTTGCAAAAGTTCCCAAATTCAATTTTTTAAAACAATTTTTCTGACTTAACTTCTTAGAAACTAATTATAGAACGTAAAGAGGTTTTTTTTTTCTGTAAGGTTTACATATACAGATATTTTATTGCCAAATTTTTGTACGATTTTTAAGAAATTTTTTGTAACATACATTTAAAATGAATATGGAATTTTCACTGCAAAATATTTTTAAGAATAAATTTAGAAAATTATTACAGTGTATGGAATGTGCAATATATCAATTATATTTACAGATTTTATTTCTAAAATTTTCTACAAGGCAGTTATTATAATTTGTACCAAATTTTGCTTAGAAGTTTACATAAAGTTATTAAAGAGATCGGATTTGTTCAATAGTATTAACATTATATAAATCAAACTTATTCTATATTGATGTTTTTTATTATAGCAATTGTTAACATGTAAAATTATTAAATCAAAAAGCAGAATTAATATTTTAAAGTTAATTTGGAAAGGGACATTGAATAAAGTAAGCAATTTCTAAGTTTTCATAACTATTTCTTTCAATAATTATTAAAGTGAGGTGTAGAATTTTTATATGTTAGTGAGTTCTCCGCATTTTTCCCTTCAATTAACCTCTAGGGCTCCTATGTGACTTCGATTAATTTGCGTACGACGACATGTGAAGGAAGCGTAATATATGCAATTGTTTTGTCTGTTTTCTTTCGAGTGAAAAAAGAAGGAGAAGGTAAATCACAGGTTTTTATAATTTGATGAGTGTTGCAATTCGACTTGATGGGAGGGGGGGGGCATTAAAGAGTCACATTAAGTTGTAGGGTGGATTCATTGTGAGGTTCATTAAGTCAGTTGCTCATAGTCGTCTCAGAAAAAGGGAACTCAGGATATTTGGTTTGTGTCAAATTACTGATTTCCGCCTAAGTAAAACTTACCTTATAGATACTTTGACTTGAACCTAATAAAGACTAATTTTCTGTCAATGTGATTCGTTATTTAACAACTCTAATGTGAACAAAAGTTAACTGTAGTATATTTTTAAGTATTTCACGAATATCATTTTAATATTTTGAAATCATACATCAGCTTTCAAGATTTTAAGGAAAATTAAGTTTCATCTTACACAGATACCACACATACCTAAATGCAAATGATGTATCAAACAAATTCCGAAAATATTTATTTTGGATTTGAGGAGAAGTTAATTTTAAAAATTGTGTTTTTGCTTTGAACTAAATGAATTCAGATTGTATAATAGTTTTTCGAATATTTATTATTTGATGTATCATGGAAGTGTGTAGGAATTTTACATTTAAATCAAATTATTATATTATTACTAACTTCTTATACTCAAATTTCCTTTTTTGGGAACAAGTTGAAAACATCAGTTTAATCAACGTTCCTTAAAAAGGTTAAACGAAAAGTATTGGTAAGCTTTTTTATTATTAACTTAAGGTAGACTTCTTTTATTACTTTATAATCCAAAAAGTTTAAGAAAACGACAGAAATTGCAGAATGAAAAAACAATCCCTTAATAACAGAAATAAAAATACGAGATAAAAGAATTTCATTGCATCTAATAGAGTTTTATTATTTCATAAAAAAGTATTTCACGCATCAAAATAACATTTATTACACTTCTAAAACCACCAAAACTTTATTTTGTGTCTTTAATTGTATTAAAAGCTTTTATATTTTCAGAATACCTGTTCATTCAACTGAAAAGGCTAGCTGATCAGCAAAAAAATATGATTTTAAACACATGCCTCGCAATGCATCATTAATCTATAGCAAAATACTACTAGTTTAAGATCCATGGAATTCTATAGCGAAATTTAGTCATATGTACTATATATTAAATGATAACTTTTCCCCCTTCCCTTTTGCGAAATAATACTTTAAGAACAAAACGACAGTATATTTTCTAATATGAATTTTTTTGTATCTGCTTATTAAATTAAAGAGATCGTTATTTGTATTTCAAAAACGTCATTAAAACATGTTTACTATCACTACAAATGATGGAAGTTTTCATATTTCTCCAATTTTCTACATACTTTTTAACCATACAAATTTTACACATAATAATTCAATTTTTTAATCTACACAAATAATATAATTTCAATCTCTCTTTAACATTGTCATAAGTAACTTATACATCTTTACACAAATTAGCTTCAATTTTAGGAAAAAAGTTATAATAATTATAATAATTAAAATTTCAAACAAGTCAAAATGATTTGTGCAAACATTTTTGAATAACTTAAATTAGTATAATGTTGAAATAGCGGCATACCCATTCTTCGTGAATTGAAAAATAACATAATGGAGATTGAAGGAAAAAAAATTTTTTTTTATGTGTTAAATTTAAATAAATTGCAAATTAAACAAAAAGAGGTACTTTTAACACATCTCTGTTCAACAAAAAATCAGATTTGCCGAATTTAAAATTTTGTAGTTTAATAGTTGAAAAATGAGATTTTTTTTATCTATAACGCCCCCGTAACACCCATGTGGGTTGAATTTTGAAACCCCCTTCTAATCAAATCTCTGATCAGCAAAGTTACCATAAAATCCGGCGTATAACGCGCACTTTGAATACAAAAAAATAAGATCGAAAATTAAGGGTGCGCGTTATACGCCGGGTATAAGAACGGAAGCTTAAAAAATAACAAAAAGGATGGGCATAAAAAAAATTTACTTCTAGATGTATCGAAACACAGTTTATTTAAAAGAAACGACTTGCTTTATGAACAAGAACAGTTGTAGTTCTAGAAGTATACTATTTTTTCAAAAGTCTGGGATAATACATCGAATAAATTACTTCAAAACATAAAAACAATGTATACTAATATTTCAGATTTCTTCTTTAAAAAGGGGGTGCGTGTTATATGACGAATATACCTAAAAATTAAAAAATTTAGCTTGAAAATATAGGTGCGCTTTATACGCCAGATTTTACTGTATATGTTTTCTAAATTTCAAGTTTATAGGGTTTAGTTATTAATAAGAAGGATCTTTTTGTATAAAACGGCCTCTCATCCCCTCTTAGATGTCAATTTTAGCAAAGCTCTCTTTTAGAGGATCTCTAATACATGCCAGCTAAGTTTCAAATCTATGTTTATAATAGTTGGAAAACGGAATTATCTTTTATTTATAACAACCCTTTAACCATTTAACCTCATGCAGCTTAATTTTCCTAAAAGCCTCTTTTGTATCGGTTCTCTACACCTAGGAAGGAATATTATAGCCAAATTTCCAATATACAGGCCTAATAGTTAAAAAACGTGAAGGCTTATTTATAATGGCGCTTCACTCTTTGTAAACCTTTTTGGGGTTGGTTTATTGCAAAACCTTTTCTTAGAGGATCTCTACTACATGAAAGGAACATGCCTACCAAATTTCTAGCCTAAAAAGCCTAATAGTTCAAAAACGGGAATATGAATCTCTAACGTTCCATTAACCCCTCGAAACACATCTTGGGGGTCGATTTTTGAAAACTCTTCTTTGGTAGAGGATCACTACGAAGTAACATACCTGTCAAATTCCAAGTTTGAGGGTCTAATAGTCCAAAAACGGGAATATATTTTTCTATAACGCACCCTTAAGCCCTTGAAATACCCCTTGAAAGTCTATTTTAGTAAAACCCCTTTGGTAATGGATTTGTACTCCATGGAAGATACATGCCTATGAAATTTTAAGTCTGTACGGTCTAATAGTTCAAAAACGGAAAAATTTATCCTCAATGCCAATTAGGCCCTCGCAATACCTCTTGTGGGTTTATTTTCGCAAAACCCGTTCGTGGTGGAACTCTATTCCATAAAAGAAAATGGAATAAAATCTGCAGGAAAACAAGAATATTTATCTTTAACGCACTTGATTCACCGTAACGGTCCTTGGGGTTCAATTTTCGTAAAACACATTTTATAGCGGATCTCTACTCCTTGAAAGAAATCTGATTGTTAAATTTCAAGACTGTACCTCTAATAGTTTAAAAATGGAAACCCTGCAACTTCACTTGGATATCTATCGGAACATAGTTTTACTAATTCAGAAAACATCACGGGCATGCCTCCAACTATTCCCCAAAGTTTCATCGCAATGGGCTGTACGATTTAGGAAGGCATAAGAGACATGCAGTCCCTCCCCCAAACCCAAACATCCATTTTTATTTATTTACAAGGGGAGGGCACAACTAAGGAAATTCATTTGGGGACGAGACTTGGTGTAATAGTAGTATTCCTATAGAATGTTCAACCCTCAATGTAATTCCGCCGAATGGCCAGTCAATTTGGAGAAAATAGCCTTCTAAATTCATGCTTACCTTTTATACAGTTAAGTTTATAATTATATAAAATATTTAATATAATTATGAAATAATTAAATTAATATGTAAAAAAGACATAATATTTTTATTATAGTAAATATAAAATAATTAAATTAATAACAATAATAATAATATATTCTGTAGATTATTTTATGTTATATATAATATTTTATTCATAATATATTGTATTTCACATTATAAAACTATTTCTAACTAATTTTTACATAAAATATCATTTAATATTTTATATAATATATTTTATTATAAACATTATTGATAAATATAAAAATATATCTATAAAATATAATATAAATATTTATATAACGACAGGAACTTTTTTACTTTATAAAACACAAAATAATTACATAAAATATAATTTAATATTTAATAAACCTTTCATAAATATATTTATTTAATTTTTAAAAAATAATTAAATGAATTGGGAAAAAAAAGTTAATCGCGTAATTAAAATCCTGTCCGCAAACATTGAATGGAAATTAAAACCTAAATTTTTAAAAGGTAAGCATGAATTTCGAAGGCTATTTTCTCCGAATTGACTGGACATTCGGTGGAATTACATTGTTGGTTCAACATCCTAAAGGAGTACTAATATTGAACCAAGTCTCGTCCCAAATGAATTTCCTTAGCCGTGTCCTCCACTTGTTAGATAAAAATGAAACATTATCAATTTCTTTGATCAAATTAATCGTAATTTATATGTTAGTCTGAATATTAATTTATTTAAGAGTGGGAATATTATACATCCACTTTTTTTGATAAAATTTAACAAAACGTTTTTTGATATTATTTTATATTTATGTTTTTATTTATTAACTTATAAATTAGTAATACTCTATAGTAAAATGTGAAAAGCAACATATAAAAATGGAGTTATCTAAATGATACATATTATGTATTCACACACTAAAATTGAATACTTTAACACCTTATATATATATATATATATATATTTAAATGAATTACTCTTCTTCAATCTCTAGCTATATTTACAGAGTGCTAATATGTTTTTTAACTCTTCATTTCTTTAGAAACTCTGTACTAATGTATCACACGATTAAAAAATCTCTCTTTGTAATTTTTACATTTATGGCTAAATTACCAATACGATAATTAAAAAAAGAATACTTTTAATGAGACTAGCATATTTTACGCCTCTCTCTCTCAATCATACTTTACAAGAACTTTTTGAATTTAGTTATTTTAATTGTATGACTGATTGCAAAACAGAGTTACTTTTCTTGTATGAAGGTAATAAATCGTTTCATTTTAATAGCTATTATATGGATGCAAATAGAATAGTCAAAATATTATTTAAACATATTTCATAAGTGCTAATATATATTTTTAATGTTGTAATAGCATTAAGAGGAACAATTACTTTAAAATTAATTAAATTTAGAATCCAAAAACACACTTTTGAACAAATTCTTAATATTGTAAATTTTGTGAAAACACTGAGATCTTTATATATCAGCTTTATTTGTATTTTATTGTTCAAATGAATTAATCATATTTTATCTATTCACGAATATTTTTCGTTATTTATATTTGACCTTTTAATTGTTATTAAATGGGAAAAAATAGTAAGAATCTTTCAAAGTTTACTAAAATAATTTTCAGTGATCTTTAAAAACTCGAATATATTTAACCAATGTCTTCAATTTATACGAGTATATATGCATTGAAATTACTATTAACTAATTTTGTTTTCTTTTAAAATACACTCTAGTTTTTTATATAATGCAAATAGAATTACTGAAAACATTAAGCTCTTTTGCTATTTTTTTATTGAATAAGAGAACACGAAAAAAAATATACTAAGAACAATTTTTCTTTAAAGGGATTCATTTTTCTTTCTGTAAATATGTAATTATAAAATTCATGAACGTATGTCTTCTATATATATATCACAGATTTTCCATAGCTATGGAATATATTGAATTTTATATTGATAAAAATGTAATGTGTTTTGATTTTATATTGATAAAAATGTGATGTGTTTTGATTTAATATTGATAAAAATGTAATGTGTTTTGATTTTATATTGGTAAAAATGTAATGTGTTTTGATTTTATATTGATAAAAATATAATGTGTTTCGATTTTATATTGGTAAAATATATTTATTTTCCACAATTATTATTATTATTTCAGAACCTCCATAATGAAATACCTTGGAAAGAGATAGTTAACAAAACGATCTCCTTTGCATAGATTCCAGTTCTTTAATTATCCTTTCTTATGCTTCAATAAGATATAAATATGCTTCCCCTTAGAATATCAATGTCATTATCCTTGGAGTTATTATTGATTATTTCAATGACTTTTACTATGTCAAAACAATTTGGGGGAACTTCTTTATTTTGAGAAAAATAATTTAAAATAATAAAATGTTTGTTTTTTCCTCAAACCAAATTTTTGTGATATCAATTATAAAAAATAGTGTGCAAAACACTCCTTACTAAAATCAAAAGTAAAATACCTAGGAATTTTTTAATTTCAAAATATTAACAAATAGGTTTCTTACAAGCAGTGCATTTTTAAATAGTTGTAGAGCAAAATTTTTTATGTTACTATGTACTTAGATTTCTCACTTTCACAATACAATAGTATAGATAAATCTACTTTATTGGTAAAGGTTTGGAGCAATAAAATGCATTAGAGGAAAAAAATAAAAATAAAAATAAGAAAATATTAGCCTTTCAATGTTTTTAAATGTGCAAAAATACTATAAAGTTTCTGATTATATAGCTTTGCAAAATTCATTGATATATTATATCCCTATACATGCATAAATATTGTTTTAAACTTTGCGTTTAAAGATACATAATTTCAAAAACTGCATTGGAGTTAAACTTCTCCAAACCTCCATGGCAATAAGTCCATTTATTTTCTTTACTTCTCTGGCAAGCATAGTATATTTTATGGAAAATTTAGATGCATAAGAAATAACTTTCCAAGGAGGAGATTTATTTTCAAAAATAAATACAAGAAAAAATCATAGAAATAAATTACTCTTGGATTTATGTTTATTGTTTCAATTTCGAAATAAATGGTATGCAGTTTATTTAACTTGGGCTGAATATTGAAAACTGTTTAAATCAAACGAGAAACCTTACAAGTTAATTTTCAAAGGAATTTTCACTTTTTTATGCATTGAAATAACTGTTTAACGATTTCCTAAGTGTTATAAATATACACAGTGAATATAATACTATTGAGGCAAGTTTTTCAATGATATAAGCATGTGCATCGATACATTAGAAAAAAGGTACACTGTTTTTCATTTCAATTTTTCTTTTCTTTTTTTTTTCATATTGCATTTTATAATGCGTATAAAGAAAATAATAAATATGCTTCTATCACACACACAAATATGTTTTTAAAAGTATGTTTGCAAAAAAAAGCTTTAATCTTCTTTTAACATGCCAACATGCATTATTTTGCTAAAACCCCTTCGTGAATTTTCATTCACTAAAAAATATGCTTAAGTCATTAACATTATTTTAGAATACTCATATTAAGGCAAGAAAATAAATACGGGATAGTATTTCATTGAACAAATATGTCGAAATTAGATTTAATTGTTTTAGAAAAAACATAGCATTCTATTTCTTGTACTCCTTGATTATTTTTATTGATACACATTAATAAAATGTTCCCAAGGGATTTTCAGGGTATTCTTACACACAAGGCTTTGTAAGTTGTGGACTGAAAGATCTCTAAGGAATTTTCCAGCTTCCAAGTGCATATACCAGACTGAGCATTTTTAGAATATCTGTGACATTTAGGCAATTTGTATAGCGTAATTGTAGAATTATCTTTAAACAGTTGTATCAATAAAAGACGCGTTATAGATAAAATTAGTTCATTTTAATTAAGTAAATTCACAAAATCATCAGCAAGAGACGTAAAACAACAAATTACCAACGGTTTGAGGTAAATAGAATAATTAAACTATTTAAACAATAAATGTTCTGCAGATAGTAAATAAATGTAGACAGTAAAGTTCTTGCAAATAATCAACCCCAGTTAAATAATCAATTTAAGTTAAATACCCTTAATATTTGTTTTGGCTGTAGACGACAATTCTCTACGTGCTGGCTGTGCAATCCGAAACGCCAATCTTTTTTCAGTTTTCTGCATACTAATAAAAACTAATGGGGAAAAAAGTGATACATTTCGTTTTTTTATATGTTTGCATATTGTCTTTTGTTGTATTATTTGATTTGAGAACCCCGCCTGAGTGTGAAAAACAGTGTTACGCAGATTAATTTGCTATTTAAAGACATCTGAAATAAGGTAAAAATAAAAGGATGAAGAGATAGTAACTTCTAAAAGATGGTTCTAAGGTGTAATAATAGTAAACTGGTGATCATATGTTGAGTTTGTCATATTAGATGACTTAGGTTGAAGGTCGTAATGTTACATAAAAGTCGTCTAAGGTGTTTGGATTCGGTCGCAGGTGTTCGGATTTGTTTTAGATTGTGTGTGTGTGGTGGGTGCATGCAAATTATTTCATCGGTTTTCGAATTAAAAAATGTTGTAATTAAGAAACACTTATAATTCATTTTGTTAGATAGGGCATAACTGTTTAAAAGGAGGCCAAAATTCTTGTTTTGCACAATTAATTGCCAAATGTAATTATTCTCCTTTCAAACTCTCTTCCGAGGTCAATACATTTTCTATACTGGTTCGTTTCAGTTTTTGATCTAAATTATCGGAGAGAAGGGATAAAATAGTCCATAGTGTTTGCTTCTCTTTTCTCTCTTTTCCCCCTTTAAATACTACTATACTTCAATATTACTTTTAAGTGTCGAAGTTTTAGAACCATTGATTTTGTCTGAATAATTCACGTTAACAAAATTCAAAAACTTTTTGTATTTCTTTTAATTAATTTCAGAAGATTATTTAAACAAATAATATTTTTTTTACATATTTCTATTAGTTTTTCTTGCAGAAAATGGTAACACAGAACATTTTTTAATTCTGGATTGTTTTAAAAGAATATAATAAAAAATTTATTCTTGTCAGAAAACTGCTTATACTGTTTGGCTATAATGCAAAATTAGCAACATTAAATTATCGTTTCTCAAAAAGTAAGGAAGTCTAAGCATATAGTTACCAAATTCAATGAATAGAGATTAATAGATAAAAACATTAATAGGAAACCATCATACAAAAGAAAGTTCACTGAATAAAATGCTAAGTTTTAAGCAATTTGTTAAAAAAGAATGTATGAATATATAAAAATGATTTGCCTTCTGTAAAATATATCGTAAATATTAGTAATAATATTAGTGTAAAATATGATAAAAAATGATGAAGGAAGATGAAAGCCATTTTCGTAACTCCATTTTCGAACACTTTCGGCAAAACACATGTAATCACTCAAGAAACAAATATTTTACACGTAAATATACGATTATGGTAGGGACGCTGATAGCGAAGTGCTATTTTTCGGTCTCTGATTGATGAGTTGCGTGTTATTACAACCATAGAGTTGCGTTTCTGATTGCAGTTACAATGAGCGTTAAACTTCCCATCTGGCTTTAAAGACATCTCTTTGAAACAACCCGAAAAATTATTCTACAGTGGCGTCTTTTTCGTAAATTAACCACTGATCCGATGTCTCTTTTTGCTTTGTATTCGTGACATATTCTCTGATTCCTTTCTCTTATTATCTGTGATATTCCCAAGGTTCAAGATAAGTTCCTAAGACATGGTTTGGACGCACATGATTGAAAATTTCGCATATCGTTGAGTCCAGAATGCCTTTTATTTTAGTCACTATCTAAAGAATTTATTTTTCTTGACGGGATGAATGATAACTCAAAATTTGCCACCAGGTTTGAAATATATATTTCGGTATTGAGCATCAAATATCTCTTTTGTTCTGAAACTGCAGAACATTTTTCTTATATAATGTTTTTTACCTTCCATTATCGAGTAGTCAAAGTATTTTATCCGATGAAGATTTAAACAATATTCCACCTCTGTTATTTATTACAGAATTTGTAATAAAAGTTTAAACTTCGTCGTCCTTTTTTTATCCAAAAAAAAATTGCTTTTTAGCATTCTCACATTTGCACACAAATAGCGCATAGATGATTTCACTTAAGTGCGAACACACAATTCCCTTTTACGCTTTTTAACATAGCAAGAAATGTTACAGGATATAATACATCTCTCCTTTTTTTAAAAAAAAAAGTATTGACCATTCTTTAGTTGAACGCATAAATTCTATCACGCTTTGGATGAATGAGTATTTTCAGAACTAAATAAACCATTCAAAAATGCGTTTTGTCAGCAATGCATTCGCAAAATCTCTACCAGACAATCCGTTGTTATTTGATGGAGAACGCGATTGCTTATGCTGCGTCTGCTTTTCGGAAAATTTATTCGAATACGAGGTTTTGATTTGTTACTCTTCTCATTTTTTTTAACAAATTCTTCAGTGCATTTTCTATGATGAATCCCATTGCGTAAATACTCCGTTTAATCATTGATTTGAAACTATTTAAATTCGTGTTTTCGATTATATTCTAAAGACAAATCACAGAGAATAGCTGCTATACTTAATGGAAGCAAAATACATCTATAGAAACAAAAGGATATGTATGTATCAGCATAAATAAATAGCATTTTAATCACCGAATACCATAAAAGCTTTCAAAAAATGGCATACAATAACATTAAAATGTAAAGCATTTCAATGGGGTGCATCTTTAAAGCGTTGAACTACGAGAGTATTTTAATTAATTTACCTTTACGAACCTGTTTCTACTCTATCATTTAATGATTTCAATAGCCATTCAATGTATGACTCCACTTTATATTGTATTATAGCAACTTCAAGCATAGTTAATTGTGCTACGTTTAACTTTATATGAATGAAGACGGAGGAGGATTGAATTTGCCATTATATATTTTGATGCATACATTTCAACTTGTCATTGTGTCTGGCTTTGTACTACTAGAAATGTGTCTTTCAACACCAGTTTCACGTGAACACGTGGTAAAAGATATGTGTCCGATTTTCTGGCAGCATTATAAATTTTCTCTAAGCATAACTGATGCGGACATATCCATTTAATTAAGGAATAATTCAATAGGTGTAGAAACTCAGATTCATATTCTTTGATTGTGTTTTTCGTAAACACACACACACAATGCAGCAATTTTTCTCTTCAGAATTCCTATCTCTGCGAACAACTTTCGTAAAAGAGAAACAGGCTTTGAGGGATTATTTTCTGCACAATTAATTTGTGTTCTACATTAAATTTGGGTTCTTTACCTGGTTCAAAATAACTGTCTTGTTCAAGATAGAAATTTAATTTTTTATGTTGCATTTGGGTTAAGTGTTTTCCGTTAATGACTTTGCAGATGTATAATAGTTACAGTTTCTGTAACAGCTTTTGGTTTAGATATTTGAACCAAAATTTCGCTTTGATTCAGCAGGCTTCTTAACGAAATGATATTTTGTTCGAGGATTTTCACTAAATTGTAATACTTTCTCTTCCCTTAGATATAAAAAAGAAATTCGGTTGATATGATCTTTATTTCTATATACAAATTTTCCTAAGTGGCGCGGGCGTGTATACACGTCCTGCTGAGCTGGTGCCTTTAGTGCCCCGGACGTGTATACTCGTCCTTCCAAGGGAGAACTTTTTGTAATGTGCTGGTCTGTTTAAAAGTAGTCCCATGGCTTTGTAATACATTAAGATGACATTGACACAGTCCTTCTAAAGAATTTACATATTTCTAGGAAGAGTCTGGGAAGAGGAACTTGAAAGGGTATATTCCAGGGAGGATGAAATTCATAGCTAAACAGTTTTTCTTGTTTTTTCGGATTTATTTTCCTATTCTTTATTTGTTGTCGTTTTCGCTTACGGTGTGAAGTAGGAGCTTTTGAATTTTTTGTACGAATGCACTAAATGTGATAATGATAATTCAACCATGTTTCAGTATATATCATACAACAGATACACGCTATAATTTATTTTTTATTGTACTATAACTCTAGAGATTAATTAATTAATTTTTTTTTATTATTTTATTCTTTTCTTTCCTTTCTTTTTTTAAGTGAAAAAAACCCCGATTTTTAAGTAGAAAAGCACGGCTTTTCTTTCCCCCCAATAAACTGCTGGGAAAACGGTGGCACGGAGGGGGGTGAATTTCGTAACTTTTCCTCCGCAGTTAAGGGGTTAACAATAATGCGTAGAGTAACCTTCGACTTTTTTTTTTCATCAACCATATTTAGCTATATTCTTTTATCTTCAAATGTAGCTTCATGTCTTTATGGAAAATGACAGTTTTTCTTCCGCAGATCAATGTGAAATAAGTGTATCAGCGCAGAAAGCAACGTTTTCTCCATAAATTGTTAGAAAACACACTACAATGGAATTAAGTGCTAAGAAATTCAATTTGATTGATTTTTTTGCAACTTATGTACGTCTTTTCTATTTAAGCCATTTGCACATTTAAGGCATTTGAATTTAAGACTCCTGTAGTTCCACATCCGAAACAACGAACAGATGACCTTGAAGACTATCTGGAAGATTTATATTGTGACATTTTAAATTTCGAAATTCAAGTTTGAGGAAGTACTTGTTTGCTTACACAAGTATGAAATTCTTTCTCCTGTGCTGATTATATGCTTATTATTTTACATTCATTCTTAAAGTATATGTTTTTAAGGATTTAGCTTGATTTTCTTAGTATGGCGTAAATTGTCATACATGCCTAACTTCTTAGCTAATTCTAAAGAATGGTTCTACATAGCCTAGATATCGAAAAAATGTTTTTTAATATGTTGGAGATATTTTCCTTATTTCTTAAGATCTTAAGTTGTTAAAAGTTAACAGCATCCAAAGTTTTTTGGTACCGCGATCAATATAAGATATCAATTAAATATAAAAATATATCCACGTTGTGTGTGTACCGGGACTTTTCATGCTTTGCTTCAAAAAGTGTCTAAAATATATGTACAATAACTCCGAAGCTTTATCTTTATAAGCTTTTCCTTACATATCCCGATAGTTCTAAACATCATACATCGTCTTCGTCTTCTCTTTCAATTAATTTTGCGTTATTAGCTGGAAAAGCTCTAATAACGATGGCATCCCTGTTGAATCGTAAAGCTTCCTGAATTTTAACTGACTTTTAAGAAGTTTGATTTTATCTTCCTTTGGATTAAATTTTAAGATTCCCTTATATATGTTTATATTTTAGTTCTTTTGTATTTTGATTCGCAACAACTGGTCGAGAAATGTTTTGTACTTCATGTTAGAGTTTTAAATTTTCCGGTTTGTATTTTACTTATTTTCATTCCGTATTTTCTCTTCAGCTTGTTTTTCATCGTTTAATCACTATGCCATTATAATTTTTAACGTGTTCATGACCAATTCTTATTCGTTTCAATCATATTCATCCCGTTCGGTGAAGGGATCCATAAATTCAGTCATCTTACAAATGTATGACTCATTCAAATCAAATTCAATCGCTGCTCTCGGAAACAAAATTCTTTTCGTCCCTTTTCAATTAAGATGTTTTGTATTTGAAATGTTTAAGTTTAAAATGTTCAAAAAATTTATTAGAATTTAAAAGTATTTTTTAAAAGTATACTTGTTTGCATTCACTACTCATATTACGATTGTATAGACAGCCAATTACGCTGCATTTAAAAAAACAATTCACGTCATTAATACATTTAAATTACATATTTCGTTAAAATAACAAATTTTGTATTTAGTTACAAACGAAATCAAGTTCTTAATAATAGTTTTGAAAACTTTACACAATGAAAATAATAATGATATATAATACATCTAAATAAAAAAAAATACCTTATAAAAATTTGGTTGAAATAAACAAATGCATTATTCATCAACATAACGGATAAAATAAATATATATGCTATTCAACAATTTCGTACTTTCATTCATGTAATGGATAAACTTCCAAATTTATGAATCACTCAATCAAGAGGAAAAAAAAAATGACGGATATTTTAAAAATGAATCGGTAGTTCCGTAAAAAGAAAATAATTTCCGCTTGTCAGAATCAAATTATTTTACTCGAAAAATTATTATGGTTAAAGAATTAATTCCAAAATATAAGATAATATAAAATGCATTACTAAAATACACATTAAAGAATCGTTGTTCGTCACTTCATCATTACATATTTGTTAATCATTCTACCGCTCTGTGATCACATCATGAAAATAAAATATTCATTTATTTTATTTTTAAGTTAAATTGTTTACAAAAATTACCTTATGCTAATTAAAGTTGAGAATGATTTCTGCAAAATTTAGATGAGGTTTCATAAATCTTTGAAATTTCTACCTCTATCCATGGTAATTTAGACAAAAGATTCCCAGTTATGTAAAAATTGAAATATAAATTAATTAAAAAAATCATTACATACAAAAATGAGAAATGATTTTTCAAAGAAATAAATATCGTAAATCAAAATCATCCTCTTGAGGTATTTTTTTTCTTAACCATTTGAATCTGCTCCATATAAAAAAGACGGGAAAACATTTTATTTAGTCAAATGAAAACAATTCACTTAATAGAAAAGGCAGTTTTGTTCCAGAACTTAGCACAGACAGAAGAAGAAAATATCGACTAAGTCATTAAGGCTCACAAACCATCACAAGAAATATAGACCCCGATTGACAACAGAGAATCAGAAACTCAGAGAATTCTATTCAAAGACTTTTGCTATTGTTTTTATCTAAGCTTGAAGCATTATTAAGGGATTTTTCTCTGTATTTCAGAAATTTAATCCGAAAACTAATACATTTAATAATATGTTATAACAAGAAGGACTCGAAATTCTATAAATAAATCGTAAAAAAATTATCAATTAAATTTAATTGGTTAATCGGAAGACATTTCAATTCATGTGTGTATGTACATGGGAATATTCATATATAAAATCTCATTAGTTAATCAGTTCTCATACTTATCAAAATTGGTATAATTAAATTAATAAATGGATATAAATTGACAATTTTAATACATAAATGATATCCCTATCGTCCCTATTTAAACTCCTATCGTTATTTTCAGAAGGAAAATAGAGTTGTTTTTTTTATATATCTCGTAAAAACTAATTATTCATACTTGAATAAAGTGTGGTATAAACGCATTTTTAGTTACCGTATTCATGCAGAAATTTAAGTGTGTTATTAAGAAATATAGCATGCATTTTAATCATTATATTTAATACATCAATTCATAACTAAATTATATTATAATCTTTAAATGTTTTCTATGAAGTTATTATTTATATCTTACTTGTCTATATAAATGTGTTCATCAAGATGGATAGCATTCTAACCTTCAGCGTTATATTTAATGAGTTTAAAATGCTAATTTTACCTGTATTTGTGATTATTTTTAAACGCTTACAACAAAAAGAACAGTTATGCATCCTGTAATTGAATCTTTTCAAAATGGAAATTGAAAATCTATCAAATTCAAGCTGCGAAATGACTAATTATTTGTATAGGTCCGGTACTAAGATCCTTACAAGTTTTAAATACACTGCAAATGATCATAAATACTTTCTAGGTGTTACTTGATATAATCATTGATCATTGGATAGTAAATAGATCTTTCAAGAATTCTACGGAAAGATATATTTGTTGTATATCTTAATATAAATAGATTTAAAAATAATATCTTGTAGATTCAGAAGAGGCGTTAAGATAGAAGTCATTGGTATAATCATTGTTCATTAAATAGTAAATAGATCTTTCAAGAAATCTACGTAAAGATATATTTGTTGTATCTTAATATAAATAGATTTAAAAATAATATCTCGTAGTTGCAGAAGAGGCGGGAAGATAGAAGTCATTGGTATAATCATTGTTCATTAAATAGTAAATAGATCTTTCAAGAATTCTACGGAAAGACTTTTGTTGTATCTTAATAAATAGATTTAAGAATAATATCTCGTAGATGCAGAAGAAGGGGGGGGGGCGGTAGAAAGAAGCCAAATCCGCAAAATTGTGTCCTTGCCGACAAAAGTATTTTTAAAACTGTCCCTCTTTTTTTTTAGAAAAATCATTTTCTTTAGGCAAAATTGTTTTCTAATATTATTTATTTATTTCAATTTTTATTAATTTAACTAATTCTGTAAAATTTCATACATATTTTCCAGCAATGTAAAAAGTATATTGTACTTCCATAATATTAAGTTATTTAGTAATGAGCATGTACATATACCTAAAGTGTTTTTCTTTTCAAATAGGCTGCATTTTGACTGTTTAGCCTTGGCAGACACGAAAAGTTCCAAAGTATGACAGCCATTTTATTGGTGACACCATCTAGTAACGGCTTCCGCTACCAAACTTTAGACGCCAGAATTTATTCAATGCAAGCTCTCGTCGGATGTTAAGTATTGCCATGATTTAATTTTGCCAGAGCCAAATTGATACTAAAGGGACCTTGCATATGCCTCACAATCATGACGCAAGCATTCCTATGATTTTCGAATCCAGAAAATTTATCCAGCTGAGATCAAACGCGGAACTTAAGGAAAATGAGGCAGGCACGTTGCATCTAAACCACCTAACCGATATACTAAAACTATTTAATCATTGGTAGTAAGATTTACGTTTGAAAAAGTAACGTTCCGTTTCATTGGAGATTTTTAATGGACACGAATTCAATTAAATGTTGTAAGACATATTTAAAATTTATTAAAACTCTTGCTTTTCGAAACTAGCAATCAACTTATTAAAAGATTGATTGAATTTTAAGAAAGGACTTCAGAAGCATTGTAAATGTTTACAATAAAACTAGAACATTGAGAAAGAGAAAAACATCATTATTGGTGATTATCAAGCACCATTATTGTTTATTTAATGATAGGAAGATACCTTTAAGGCTTTAAGGAAGCTCTTTCTCTTGCACAGAGCAAATTCTTGGATTTGGTGTTGTCAATTGAACTAATTGTACCTAGAGTTCAATTTTTTTTTCCTTTTAAGCCTTATAAACAAAACATATGTTATTTCATGTTAAACCTATATAGTAGAAGCTGTTTTTGTGCGGTCTTTTTTATGCGATTTTCTTTTTGTGCGATTTGTTTTGTGTGATTTTTTGTGTGGGATATTTTTTTACTCGGCATATGAATTTCAATGGCTTTGACGCTGCTGTAATGCTTTATATCTATTTACCACTGTCCCCCCTTATTATTGGCCCCCCCTTCCCCCTGAAAGTCGGGTTTTGTCTTAAATATTTAAAAAATTGGTTAAAAAATTTTTAGGGTTAGGCCGGCCCTCCCCCCCCCCCTGACACTATCAATAATTTGATAGATTATGAAGACGGGCAAGAAGAACCAGATTCTTTAAGAGCAGATAAAAATATGCAGGGATCCAACTTTCCAACAAATTGAAAAAGCATTTTCTTGAAATACATACCAATTAAAAAAGTAATGTAAAATTCCAAAAACTGCTTCAATCATGTATATCTGGTTATTGCGACATTTATAAGCAAGTGACCAACCCGACCTTCGTCACAAAAACTAATTTCTTACTAAATGTTGCCAAAAAATAAATCAATTGAAATTATACCTTCAAGTGACGAAAGCAATTTTGAACGTATTCATTACAGGGCTTTGGATTACAATGAGTAGCAATGAGTCATGTATGTGCATTTTGAAAATGTATCCTTGTATACAATGAGAAACTATGTTTTTAAAATGTTTCTATGTGTAATATTTAATTAGTTATTTGGTTATGGAAGTATCCTTACATAAATTTCGTAAATAATTGGCATATTTTATAAATGCGACTTTTTTTATGAGGTCCCAATCCACCGCATAAGAAAAAAATTGTAGTATTTCCACGAATTAGGTTGTTTTATATAAGAGCTTAAGAAATTTTTGAGAATATTTTTTTGTGCGTTTATTTTTATGCGGTTCCTATCTACCATACAAAAACAGGTTCAACTGTATTAATCTTACCAATTTAATTTTTTATAATAAAACTTTCAAAAGCAATTTCGCAAACGTGGTATAACTGAACTCAAATTTATTCAAAAATTATCCTTGATAGTTTGAGTGCTTCAAAACGAGAGTTTCTCAAAAATAAAAGGTTTTATAACACTTGGAAATATACCTTATTTTAATAATTTACCAAGATTAGAGTTTACATTTTTTTAAAGATAATGCACGCATCGCGATTTTTAAAACTCATTTCAAAGGCATTAATAACATACCTGTATTACAGTTAATATTTTCATGTTCTCTTGTATGGTTAGAAATTGATAAAAACCAAATATACCTATTCTTTTCAAGGACAATTAATTAAAATTGCTATTTTTTTTATTTGCGTTCGAACATGGTCCAGAAATATTACCAGAGAAATGTATTCATACCATTCTATTAAATGTAAATCCTAGAATTCAGAATGAGTTATATGTTAACGGAAAGCTACATATAACATTCGTCTAAATTCCATTCCTCTTCCTAGGAATTCCTCATTAACCTCACAATTATTATGTTTCGCGGAAGCAAAACTGTAATATTCCCATTCATCACAATGAGGTTATTATAACTGTGTGCGTGCTATGGTTATTTTCCATTAACAAAGGTTTCCAAAAGTTTGATGAAAAGTATCACACTGTTATTTATGCGTGAAATAGATGCATTGTTTGAAACGTCTGGGGTTTTAGTCTTGCTATTATCTCTAAGTTGTACTGCTCTAGTTAGCTCTAAATTGTATTGTATTAATTCTCATTTATCATATTGCATATTTTAGCGCTTTATTATAAGAAAATTTCATGACCGCAGTTGATAAGGGCTTACGTTCACGAAATCGTGAATAAGGTTGGTGACGTCTTCTTGAAGTCATGGGTCCCTGTGCGAAAGTAGGTCTCACCAGCAAAATTCTTTATTCTGAATTTCGTATATATGCAAGAGAAATTCAACCAAAACAATGCCTAATAAAATGAGTTTTATTATAAATTTAATTTTTCACATTGTACATTTGCAAAAATAATTATGTTTTCAAAAACGATTGTCGAAAATATTTCATTTTCAGTATTCAAGCTTAAATTATTCATGCATGATTGAGTCATATGATTTTTCAGTTTTTTCGAGAATACGTTCGGGAATAAGTTTGACGATTAAAATAACTTGGATCATGTTTGTATAAGACCGAGTGGAAAACGAAACGAGGCTCCTAGGCTCTGGGTTCGAGCCCAGTTCACTCACGTACTCAAACATCCGTCTTGCAATTATTTCTGGCGAATCGTGGTTAGATCCTGATGCAACTAAAGACTTACCGTGTAAAGAGAATGATTCTTATTAAATTTGTTGTAGTTGAAATTCCTCTCGTTGGAGTGGTGTGGAAATTAGGAGAGCAGATGGCAATGCATTTATCATCCTCAAAATTGACCATAGTTCTCAATTATGAACTTCTTTCCCAGAAGCCTTCATGTTGCTTTGAAATGCGCAACCTTTCCTCGGCTTGTAGGAGATTGACACAAGTAATCAATGAGAATCAATAATTAAAGAAGTACAATGTTTTTTTTTTAAAAGAAGTAATAAAGGAGAAAATAATTTCCATATAAAACTCAAGATAAAAAACAAAATCTAGAGTAACTTTATAAATTTTAAATTGTTTTTTATTTTAAAATAGTTGTAAAAAATATTTTAATATTAGTAAATTTTTACATATGTAATAAGCGTTTGTACTTTTAGACTAAATACACACGTAAATCTAATACTGAAGAAACATTTTTTTTCTTACTTTGAAAAATGCATTGATATTTTCTTTATGAAATTGTCTTAAAACTGCGTCATGATCTAAATATTTTATTTCTGTAATTAACTTAAAACTTCGTTGCAATCTAAATATTTTCTTTCTGAAATTGTCTTAAAATTGCGTTACAATCTAAATATTTTCTTTATGAAATTGTCTTTAAACTGTGTTAAAATTTAAATAACGCAGAACATTTCAAAATATGAAAAAAATTAGCTGTAGCATAAGATTTCAATGTTCAACTTTAAAGTCATTAATATTAACACGGTTTATTCAAATTACACATTCTAATTGTTCTAACTGTCTACTTCCGTAGAATTTCACCGAATAAGCAAAAACAAAAAATGTTATCTAATTTTTACTTTGAAAATGTTAAAAAACAGTTTTTACAGGTTTGTACAAAGAATCAAATTATTTTTTTAGAAAAGTAAAACAAATAGGAAATAGAATTTTTTTTTACAAAAAAATATCATATTAAACTTGTTTTAAGAAAGAATGAAAAAATGCTTAAGAAGTCATTACATTAAAACCTTTATACAGATTCTTTGCTGTCATATTAAATATAAATTTCTAAAATAAATCGTCTAGCTATATTTGATTTATATTCCTTGACGTGTCTAAATTTTTCAAGAAATTCTAGAAAAAAAAATTCTCGAAAATAAACAAATTTAATTCTCAAAAGTAGCTTTTCTACTTTCCAAAATAAAGTCAATGCCGATTCTTTAAACGAGAATAATGGTATTGATATATAAATAAGTTTAGGTAATGTTATTTTAATTTAAAAGATCATAATATTTAATAATATAACAATGAAAACATGAATTTAAGTAAAATGTATATATAATGCAATGTTTTATACTTTTAAAATTCCTCTTTTAAAAACCTACCGATAGATATCAAATTTATTTTAAAATGTGATTTTTAATAGTAGTATATATATTATATAATATGACTAATTTCTAAATTCATTTTAATAAATAATTGCATATATATAAACCTTCATTAATTTATTTTCCAATTATTTAAGTGTATATATAATTTAACAATTTATAAATTTTAAAATAATCGGACAAACTTGACATAGCATTTACCATCTTTTATTGGAAATGTTTATAAATTAACATGCATTAGATACAGTAAATGTATTGTTTTATAAGTTTGTTTCTATGATGTTTGTATACATGTCTTTTATATTATAATACTGATTCAAAGTTTACATTTTATAAAAATGCAAGGAAAATAAGAAAATAGTGGTAAGACCTCGTAAATATGTTGCTTATCTGTTTTATATTTCAGCATTCTCGAACATTTCTTTAAGAAAATAAAGATTTCATTTTTGTGAAATCATTATTCTCCCATTGAAAATTCTCTTCATGTAATTGCATGAAATGTCGCAAGATATTAGCAACTATACAGTAAATTCACAGTGAAACGCAAAGTAAAGATGCCCAGCTACATCAGGTCTTACGTGGAGTTTTCGGCATAAAATCATTTATCAAAAGTAAGTCACAAATTAGATTTCAGCACTTTAGAAAGCTTTTACGTGCTTATTTTTTTGGAGCTGCACAGACATGGTGATATATTTGAAGCTCGAGGACGAATTTTTTGTTCTACTTTTTTGCTATTGAACAGGGTTTCCTTTTTTTTATAGATTATATTTGCCGATTTCATAAATCCTTCAGTTGTAGAATAAATACGAAAAATAGTCAAAATGAAACTCTTTAAGCTTTTTATGAATGTAAACAGAATTACATAATCACATTATTGAAACCAAAGAATATTGGTGAGATTTTTTTTAATCGTTAGCAGATCTTTTTTTTTTTTAATCTTCTTATAAAAGTTTTATCCTATAGAAAAGAATGAATATATTTTTAATGTATAATGTTTCGAATAATGACTGTTCAATTGGAGAAATTTTCTTTTTTTAGATTTTTTTAATTTATATGATTAACAGAATTTTCTTAATTTATTAGAGATGTATGTTTAAGAAATAAAAAATTACATAAGAATAAGGATTAAAATTCATATAAAAACAAACACGAGAAAAATGTTTATTTTTTTATATTCGTTGCTTTTGTTAAATTATTCTATTTTATTATTTCAAATTTTTCACTCCAAATTGATGCCGAAGTGTCAATATTCTTAGTGATTCTCAAGAATTTGTTTTAAAAACAATATTTTATTATTTTTAAAATTTCCTTAAAGTACAGAAGAACTTTGCTCTAAAATTACGTCACATATAAAAAGCTAATATTTAAACATAATGCATCCCAAATTATTCATTAATTATTAAAAATAATGCATTCAAAAACATTTAATATGATTGTACAAGCTGATCTTTACCAATAATCATAACAATTCTTTTAAAAAGGATTGATCGATTTTTTTTAACTTTTCGGCAATTCACTTTTATTTTCTCCCTTCAAGTTATTTATAACAGGAAGTAATTCTTCTTTCCAAAATTATAATATTATCAAGCTATTCTTCTCTCTCATTTTTCTAAACTATAGGAAATAATAAAACATGCATGTTGTTTTTGAAAAAAGCATTGCACAACTAAATGGAATTCAAACACATTTCATGAGTGGCTGAATTCGTAATGACAAATAGAAATAGCTTTACATAACACTACAAAAAAATAACTCAAACTAAGGTTTAAATGACACAGTAAATTATCGTTGGTTTTAAATACAATGAATATTCGAATTGGTTCATAAAACATCAAGTATTATAAGCAAAAAGAATGCAATTAAATTACACAAAAATGCAGAAAACAATAGTTCTGGTATTTAAAAATATATAATACTTAAAAGGGAAGATTACGAAGTTAATAAAAGCTTCTTCTAAATGTCTTATATTTTGCTATTTTTTCTGCCTTTATTTTTCTGTTAAGAAAATCCTGCAAGAGAATCTGTTTTTCTTCTTAACAGCCATTTGTTTCAAGGATGCTGTCTGTTAAAACTAAGTTGATTATTTTAATAATATTTTTCAAAAACATACATTTATTTCACTGTTAAAAATTACTGACGTAAGTATACGATAACCTTTTCCAAATGTTTTGTGAGGGAGGCATTTCAGGTGTCGTCCTCGTCCCTTGATTTATGTGTTGAAAATTATGAGGCCCGTCAACAATAAAATCCGCATATCTCCTTATCGTGTGATGTTAATTCCAGTTATTCATTTATTCACCTTTTTTCAAATAGTTCGAATGAAGTTTGACACCGTTTGCCTATATGACAACCTATTATATGTAAAAGAAATGAAAATTTCAAGTACGTTATGTATTGAATGACTTATCAAAAAAGCCCGCAGAAGCTAAGCTCAAATGGTTTTAAAGGCAAAGAAATAACAAAAGACGGATGTATTAACAGTTCCTTTAATTTGATTCAATATGGTTAAACATTTTCTATAGTCAAATTAAGTTAATTGCCATCTCCTTAAATGATATTCGAAGGTTTTTAGAGCATCCTCCTAAAGTACTCCAAAATTTGGGGATCTATGAATGAAAATATACCGGTTATTTTATTTAAACAAGTAATCAGCCAGTAGTCTAGTGGTCTGTTTATCATATTGCACAGTTTCTTTAAGGAGATAGGGTACCTTAAAACTGTCTAAAATTGATTGTTTTTTTATTTAGTTACTTTAACCCTTTAGCGGGCAGTGGCTAATACGTCTAGCCACATATTAAAAAAAAATTCACAAAACGGGTGTTGGATATTTAGTCTATCTATATGTGTTAATTGAAGCTAAAACGCATAAAAATTAATACGGATGGAAGCACGATACCTTTTTTGCATTTCATGTCACCTGATGGGTAGTTAAAACAGGTTTTCTCGGTGAAAATCTACAAATTGTATTTTAATTACTATAAATAAAGTTTCTGATATTTGAAAAAAGTTTCAACAGGCGTCTTAAGTATTATTTTCCTCATCTGAATATGAATTAAGTAATTGAACAATTAAACAAAAAAAAGGGGGTTTATTTGTGTGTTTGGAAACCTTTAATATGTGGATAGAGGCTGTTTATGTTTTTGGAAATCCTTAATATGTGGATAGAGGCACTATCCACTGCCCACCTAGAACAGAAAAATGACCTAGAAATTTTCGCTTTTCTTGTACTCGAGAGAGAGCATTTAGAATCACGTGAGAATGTTGGGGGTTGGAAATATAAACAAACTTTGTTTACAATATGTGGTACAAGATTCTCGGGTTCGAAAATCTTTCATTACAGCTTTTCTGCTTGGAGAAAACGTTTGCATATTATTAAGTTCCACAGTAAATAGCACATCAAATTTGGGAAATAGCTAATTTAAATTCTCAAAAATATTACTTTATTTCTAACTTTTCATACTAAAATTAAATAAAATATAAAATGTGGTTATATACCAAGTTCAATGTATATTCTAAGTATTCTATATATTTTCTAAGTAAGTACTCTATGTTGTACAACTATTCTATTGTTATTAAATTACGCTTATACTTTGTATTTAATTGTTATTGAAATAGTTATTACATAAATGTTAATTTTTCATAAAAAGTTTATTGTAACATGATTCATTATTTCTGTCTTGAAAAGTAAGTTAAATGTCCTAAATACGCAGTGGCTATAACGTCTAGCCACCACCCAGGAAAAATATCCCACGATTAGATATTATTTTTTGTGACTAAATAATATTTACAGAGGATGAGAACATTACATTTATCAAGTACTTTATCACAGAAAATTGTTTTTTAGCTGTGTGCCCTTTAAAGGGTTAAGGAATTATTTTTTCCGGTAATTTATTACTTTTGCACATATGAGACATAGAGGTTAGAGAAAATGATTTCGAACATGAAAACAAATTTTGCGATTTAATCAAGCCTCTTTTCTAGAGATGTCAATAATTTAACCTCTAAAGAATCATTGTGTAGAAGCGTTGAAAATTTGTCGAGGCTCAAAGCTCTCCCGTTCGTGAATGGGGCTTCTGCCACCATAAGTTCTTGTGTATTTTCCATGTGCTCTCTCACAAAAACAGTCAATTCATCTTACTCTAAATGTAAAATACATGTGATGTAAATGAACTTTTTAAAAATATTTGCAGTGTGTGTAGTGTACCTAGTTAATACATAAAATTTTTAATAATGACTTAAAATTCATTAACATTTTGTACTTTTCAATTAATATACGTTTTATCTGTGACTAAGAAGAAAGTCTCAGAGTTTTTTTTAATTAAATATTAAGCAAAATGATATAAAGCAATTGAAACAAACTAATAACGATGAATTTGTGACTACATAAGATATTTTCTCTATATTTTAAGTTTAATTTGGCTTAAAGTATCCAATTGGTTTAAAAATATCATTTTCATGAAAAAAAATCGAAAGTGATTATTTTTGTAGCATGTTTAATTTGCTTTCTAAAAATACTTTACTTTTAACTGTGAGTCAGTTAGAAAAAAGTTACAGCTGTTTTTGTTTGGGGTAGTAAGCCCAAATCGAAACCGGAAATTTAAATCTGAATATCGGAAGTGTGTGTTTTCAGTTGATTTTCACTGACAATGTAGAATTTTTATTCATTTAAAATACTTTAACGAATTATTTTCATGTTTATTAAACTTTGTTTTGTTTTATAAATTATTTAATAGATGTATTTCGCTTTCAAATAGGCAACAGTTAACTAATTACAAAGTGTTTTTTTTTTCCTTTTTTTAACACGATTTTATAAGTTTCACTTGTATGTAACGGAATCTTTGAACTCGATTTTTACCCGTTTCAAAAGGTCAGATCAATTCGAAATTTCTTACACTTGTCAAGGACCGATGACAATACAATACTTCATTAATTTTGTTCCATTGTTTTGATCAGGATCAACGATTTCCAGATTTGGCGACTAATTCATTTTACCATTTCCAGATTTGGCTGCTAATTTCATATACTATTTCCAGATTTGGCGATTAACTCCAGATCCCGTTTCCAGATTTGGGTACTAAAAGATTAAGTTACAACCCTATAAAAGTGAAAACATTTTCATAAAATAAACATTTGTCTAGCTTTTCTACAAAATGGGAATAAAAAAAATAAAAAATAAAAAAAAGACTAGTGTATGTGGAAAAAATCTTCTAATCCAGCGTTTCTGAAACTGTGGAGCACACCTCTCTTGAAGAAGGGGTATGATAACCCTATGTGGGGGGGGGGGCGAGCATATCGAAATGTCCAAAATAAAAGATTTAAAATAATTATTAATTTACCGAAAGGAAGCAAAACAAAATACAATATGACATGATAAAATAAATAAAATACATATTCACACTGATATAAGATTCTTATAAATGTATCAGTGCGGCAAAAAGTATTTAATTTTTGATTTATCAATACTAAATTAAAAGCAAGTTTAGTAATAACTAGTGATTTCCATGGGCTTTTCATAATACATATATTGATAATATGTGTAGTTTATAATATTGAAGTCATATTGTAGTTTTAACGACGAAGTACATTATTATTGCATTCAATACATTGTTGTTGTATAAGGGGGCGCGATGAAAATTATGACTGAAAATTGGGTCGCAAATATAGAAAGTTTGAGAACTCAGACTTAAAGTCTATTTTTCTGAATTCTGTTGTAGGATCTTTGGAATGTATCATAAAAGATGGATTCACTATACATTAATTAGTAATATATGATCTCACAATTGTACTGATGAATTTCAGGTACAACAATTTGGGGATAAGTACAAACTTTTCTTAAAGAGAAGAAGCAAGAATTGAGAATGCGAACTTGAACTGTTTAAATTTTAGATTGAGAAAATAGATACATTAGCATATTTTACTTGAAAGCAGTCTTTTTCTGGGTTGCTTTCTTTTGTGAAAGACGGAAACATTAAAAGTCGATCTTCCTTTATATTCCTTTCTTTTTATTTCCTTCAAAAGTAAAAAAAGGATTGGTTTGTTTTCAATCATTACTTTTTGTAGCAGTCCAGCTAATTCTAAACTGCTATTATCCATTTAAAAAACAGAAATGCTTTCTTGAATCTGATTATTTGTAAAAAATTTATTTAGTGAGCATTCAAACACGTAAAAATCAGAGTATTTTCATTTCATCTATGATTTAGTTTTTTAAAAAAAGTAATTGGTATATGTTTGTTTTTTCAATAAAATTTTTTTACTAGGAGAAATTTGTAGTTTATCATCATGGACAAAATAATTTTAAAACTGAATGCAAATTCTTACATTAAGATTCTATTTCAGTTGCAAGTTATGAATTAGACTGTATTTGTGAATATTAATTTTAACAAATTTGACTTCTAACTTAGAACTTTAACATTTAATCAATTATATGTAATGCTTCATTTCCTGTTATAGAATTCTATTTTTGTTTTACTAAAACATAAATAAAAAATTATAAAACCACGTGTAGGTATAATGTAAGCTTATGATACTCTACAATTATGATAAAAGACGTTGATCAAGAATAGTTTCAAGTATGTGATATGTAACTGCAAATCAACATAGAAACTACTATATTAAGGGGAAGGCAGTTGCACTAGTGACGGCAGGAATTTAGATTCTTAAAAATATTCGATGAAGAACAGGGATTGGTAAGGCAATGCGCAATTCGTTTCTTGAAAATAATTGAAAATGGAAAGATAATCCAAATAAAGCCGAGATTATCTCTGTCCTCAGTATAATGTAGGACTTAGTATTACACCATGCTTCAAATTGTGTGTATATATGTGTATGCAAACACATACAAACTCCTCAAGCGTTTTAAAAAAAGGTACGAACATGAAAAGTTGTTGTATCAGAGAAAATTTTTAACATATATGAAATATTCTTCATAGTATGCAGAGTGTATTTAGAAAAATCAGACATTTAAGGGGTTTTATGTTCCTCTATTCAAAAATAAAAAATAAAGTGAAAACATTAAAATTGAAAATTAAAATAAAATTATTCCCTTTCACATTACATTAAGTATTATGCTTAGTTATATGCAATAAAAATATGTGCCTATTTTTAAAAAAAATTGACAACTTAAGGGGTTAATTTTGGCTACAAAATATAAAGAATTAAGTATCATTTAAAAAGAAATTCATTTTCCAAGAAATAAAGAAAATATGAGTTTTTTTATCTTTTTTTTTTAAGTTTTTGAAAGAGTTTCAGAAAAAAAATTATTGATTTCCTGTCAGAATTTTAGATAAGTCTTTTGTTTTATTTCAGAGAAAAAATAATTGAGCAGAAAATAAAGCTACTTTATAATAGTAGAAATAAAACTGATGAAGCTTTTCGTCTCCAAATACTAAAGAAAAAATGGAATTATCGAATTTCTTGATAACTGGAAATAAAAACAATTCTTCGAAGTATACGCAGTTCATTTTTTCTGCAGGTTACATTTCCTTTGACATTTCTATTTTTTTAGCAGTTGATTTTGTTTCAGTATCATATTTTCATCTTCCATTAATATCTCATCTTCTGTCCAATATAAAGAACAAAGATTGAGACACTTGAGATTCATATAGTTATATATGTAATATCTCTATATTTTATATTAAAATTTTTCTTCCTTTGTAACTCATTACTAATGATTAATTACTCATGTAAATACTGCAAAATATCCTTAACATAGAATGAAAAGCATATAAATTTTATGTTATAATATAAATAAAAAACTTATATATATATATAAGTTTTTTTTATATATATAAATAAAATAAAGAGCTTATACATTTATATATATATATATGCTCTTTGTTCTCAACCCAATTTAAAAGATATCACTTGCTTTTAAATCTTAATCACAATCTGATAATTTCTAATGAATACCAAATGCTTCTTGTAATATCTAAGCCGCAAAATGTTTACTTCTTCCAAACGTTATTAATTTCGAAATAAATGTCAACTTATTTCTGACAACTTTTTACTGTCTTCTGTAAAAATATCCCTATTGAACGAATAATTTCTAAGTGTTTTTATTTTGACAATTTTTCTTTATTTTAACGATTCATTTGGCAAATTAATAATGTTCTTAGTATTTCAAAATGATATGAATAATTCTCCTATCAGATTCTTTACATTTTTTCCCCATTTTATTTGCTTGCTCTCCACCAACAATACGGATATGTATTTCTAATCGCTCACCATAGCTTTCTCTAATAATACGCTTATTTAATTGACATATTTAATGGTTTGTTAAAAGTTCGAGATGAGTACTTATTTCTCTTTTTATAACTGATAGTTCCAAATAATATTTGGTTTATTTTAATGCTCGTATTTGAAAGACAGAAACATTTCATCTTTAATTGACACGTATGTTTTTCTTATAGCATTTCGAGTATGGCTGTAAAGCCATTATTCTATTTATTATTCTATTTTAGACATCAGTATATCATTTATTTTCTAAAATAAATGACAAAATTATTACTTTCCTTAAAAATTAGTAAGAGATTAAAATTGGCTTATACATGCATGTAGAAGAAATGCAAGCGAAAAAATCATACAACAGTGAAAGACATTTTTCCAAGGGTAAAAAAGGGAGCTACAAAAACGATCATTGATTTGTTTGTTGATTTCTGTTGAATAAAGCCGAAGCAATTTTTTTTAAAGTTCAAACAGTTTTTTTAAGAACTACAGAGTCCAATTTATCTTTCTGTGTTCTGTTTTGTGTGTCCATTTTCCAAAAAGCAACATTAAAAAAAATCTAAAATTTCAACCTTTTGTATACAATTACAGTATACCAAACCTTTTTGAAGGGAAAATAGGCTGTTGCTTTTGAAGTAAAAAGAGAGAGAGAGAGAGAAAGAATTTTATACCAATGGCACTAAAATATTGAAATTCCTTAAACAAAGCATTAGAACACACTGATGCTCACATTTAAGAGAAATTTAACTTTTGGTTGATTATTTTTTTGAAATATCGGATAGGTTTTATAAAATAAGACACATGTACATTGTTTGAAAAATAAATATCTTTTAGGATGGTATTTACGTTTCACTAGGGAAGGAAAGCCTAATAAAGAGGTTAAAAGATGTATGAAAATGGATATATGGCCCTTTCTTACATTTGTGTAAATATGGTCCCTTCTTACATTTATAAAAGGCTGTGGTAGCCCAGTGGTCAAGGTATCGGATCATGGCAGGCACATGTCATGCGTTCGAGCTCAGTACCACTAAAGACCCGCCATGTAGGGCAGTGATGCAAGTCAAATCTGTCGAGAGCAGAAACGTCTTCCCGTTGGTGGGGTGTGGTGGTTAGGAGAGGGGGTGCCAGCTCAGGTGTCGTCTACATCACTTGACCATGGTTCGAAATTACGTGGTCTGTCGCCAAAAGCCCTCGTGTAGCTGAACAGTGCGACGTTAATATTCACTCATTCATTCTTACATTTATACATCCTGAATTTATATAAGAAATGAAACAGTTTATGATTCCCTGTGGCAGCCAGTCTAATCCCTCTATAAGTATTGTTGACAGCCTCTAGATGGTTCTGGGAAAAGGAAAACTAGTTACGATGAACATGTAAAAAGCTTCCCAAATATACTCTATGAGGTTAAAGGTCAGAAACTCGCTTTTGAAATTCGAACCATCTGGGAAATATTGTTACTTTTCAAAAACTCTTCAATCAAATAAGTCTTAAATAACCCTAAAAGGGAAATCAGAATCAACAGCATCCTTAAAAATCTTAAAATTTGCTCCAGTGTTTCATTTTTTTACCTCCCAGCAGTCATAGAGTTTGTCAAAAGCATCGAAGCCTGAGAGTCCATCCAACATGATGTCAATATTTCATTCTATAGTACGCAGCATTTTCAGAGTCAGTCAAAGAATGAGGGCTTGAGTACCCGTCCAGAATGATGGCTGTCCTGATCATAGAATATTCGCTGCCATTTGATTCAATATTCCATTTCTATAGCTCTCTCAGGTGTCTTTCTTTATGTTAAAGAAAACGAAGTGAGTACCTGGTTCCCTCGAATTGTAAGTGCGTCGTAAATCGGTAGTTACGCTTGGTTGTGGTTATAGTTCTCACACAGCTTCCAAGGATGACGTTAATAAGCCAATAATTCACAGAAATTTCTAATGCATAGAATGTACAAAAAAGTAAATATATTTAAAAGAAAAGTAAAGATAAAAAATAAATGTAATTAAAGTTATAAATAAATCCAAAAAGAAGACATGAATTATAATTTTTTCAGAATATCATGTTATCAATAACAAGTGTAGTTTCTTTTTTTTCCATATCGTAATGTATGTAACACCAAAAACAAGTATAACTTACACTTCCTATCATATCTTCAATTATTGATTTGCAATAATGAGGTTGGGAACAATTTACCAAGACCTCCTTCAGCACGACTTCACGTTCCAAAAGTAAATTTGATTATAGGCATCGAAAGAACTACTTCCGTTATCAAATTATTGAGATTACGAAAAAAATGCGTGCTGATAGTGACACAAGATGGAATGAATAATAAAATAAAGTTAAAAAATTTGCATTTTACAAGCAAGGTATTATGACTAAAAGGCAGTAACAAATAAGAAATATGACAATTTAGATACAAAGAAGAGTCGCTCATTTAAATATAAAAACTAATTGTAATGATGATTAAAAAATTATCAATTTATCACCTTTTAAAATTTACTGCCCCTTTTACCGATGTGATGAAGAAAATTCTAGATCCAATTTGATTACCAATTCCAAAATAATTAATTTATCCCTCCCTCTCTTTAAATGCTAGAAATAAGAAGAGAGAGGAAATTTAAATATGATTCAAAACCATTTAACTCAAATTCGAGTTGGACTCTGTGTGATTCGAGATTCTCAATTAAAAACAAAGAAAAGCTACTAATTCAAACAAAAATTTATATTTCTCGAATACGCCAAAACAATATCCATTATTTTATCTCTCTCTTTTTTTTTTTAACAAGTTAAGAAATTTTTGTTCAAGATTCAAAAATATAGCGAAAATATTTTTATTCTTAAGGAAACTTTAATTGAATGTGTAAGAGAACTGCTGGCTGTGTTTCCCGTGAAGCATAATACATTGAAGAGATACTTCAATATTTTCAACGAGTTTTGATATTAGATTTCTAAAGATAATATTCCTTAAGATAAACATTAGTTTTATCTGTAATTACTTCACCTAGCTTTACGGAAGGATGAATGTAACGAAAAGTGGATCCTTTATAGTTTAGCACAAAAGATCCAACAATAATTGCTATCGCTTGTAAAAAGAATAATATTTAATAAAAGAATTAATATTATGAACTACAGTCTAGCCATGTAACTTGAAGGTTTTTTAAATAGTCGTTCTTATAAAAATATTTACTACACCGATAAAATAAAATATGTATGACTCTCTCAATAGAAATATTTTAATGACATCATAAATATGTAACTTTTTAAGTTATTAAGAAAATATTTTTGTGAATTGCTAAGTCATTATTTCAAAACAAGGTACTACATAAAATAAAGTTAACGCTAATATTATGTTTTAAGAATAGTCGAGTTCAAGAATTGAATTTCTCAAACTTCACAATTTCTCAAAATTTCTCAATCATTTAAAATTCTCAAACTTTTCTCTTCGATCCACATTGTATAAAAATTTATTATTTTACTTAAGTAATATAGTTGATATTTCCATTCCACTTTGAATATATACTTACAGTATATTTCTTAAGGTAACCGACTACTTTCGGAACCGTGATTTTGCAAAAGTGTATAAATGGATAATAATTATGATATTTAGTGTCATTTAATTTAGATCAGAAAACGTATATAAAATTGTTTTAAGAATATTAGTATAATAGAAAATTATTTAAGTACAATAATTTGACAAAAAATAAACATAATATGACCAATTTTCAAAAAATTCTCCCTTTATGGAAAATGCTTCTATTATAATAATATTTTGCCTGTATATAGCTCGGACCTCTGTACAGAGGCTGAACTAGAATTTTTGAAATATATATCTTAGAAGTTGATTTATCCATATTTTTCTACAACAGAAGAAAGAAATTTTAACAAAGAAACGCCAATAACTATTTCAATTAATGGTAACTCTGAAAATAATGTGAATTTTTCAAAAAATCCTAGTTCAGACTCTCTGGATAAATCTTTACTTTATACACTCAAAGTAGTATTATTATAGAAGCATTTCTTATAAAAGGAGAACGTTTTGAAAAAGGGTTATTCTAATTTCATTTTTTGCCAAAATATTGTATTTAAATGATTGATTTTTGTCATAATGTCCTTAAAACAATTTTATACATGTATTCTAATCTAAGTGACACTAAATATCCTGAAAATTATCCATTTATGCACTTTTTTAAAATCACGGTTCCAAACGTAGTCGGATACCTTAATTTATTTTGCTCCATTGAGATCATTTACAAAAAAGGTGAGAGCTACGGATTCCACTTCGCATGCATTATTTCTACATGTTTATGTAAACATACTATATTTGTGTATTTTTAGTAAACTATACATGTAACAAAAATAAAATGATATCAAAACAGTTATTGAAAAAAAAACAGTAGGTTTTGGAAAACTAGTAGATTTGAAAACGATGCATGTGAGTTTCTTCTATGAGTTTCATTTGCTAGAGCCCGCGTGAAAGTGGTGTTTGTTTGTTTTGAAGAACAACGCCAAGTGAGGTGTAATAGTTTAAATGAAAGAAAGATAAAACTGATCTCTCTCTATATCGTAATTTATTAAAATAAAATAAGGAATATATAATGAAAATATATAAGATCTAAATAGTTGTAAAGAAAGATGAAAAGGAAAATGGGATCAAAATCCAAAAAGTTATCTCTAGATAGCTCAAAGTATTAAAAATGCCAATAATTCCAATTGATATTTTATCATTCCTTGAAAACATCCACTAAAATAATTAGAAAATCCTAATTTCATGTGGTTTAAATATTAATAAAACCTATAGTAATTAAATTACATCTGGTATTCCTTTTTTTAACTATTTAACATCAATATATTCTATGCAAAAAATAAAAAAAGCATAAAAAGTTTAAAAAAATGATGAATATTGAAAATAACAATCAAGTAAAGATAGTTTAAAGTCCTTAATCTAAAAAGATATTAATAATAATATTAATAATATAACAAATTAATATAAAAAAAGTAAAATTTGAGAAATCATAATAAAAGGACAATAGAATTATTCAAATATATCTATTAAATCAAAATTAAGGGAACAATTAGAAAAAAAGATGATAAGCGGCTTAAAGTTCTTTGAAGACAAATAATATTTAAAACTTTATTGAAAACTAAAATTTAAATGAAAAATAAACTCTACAAAATATATCATAAATAACACACAACAAAATACTTAATACTTTCACTTAAATGATAAAAAAAAATGAATAAAACATTATATGATATTTCAAGTGATTATTTTTCTTTATGCGTAAATTCAAAATTCATTCCAAGTAATAACGATCAAAGGAAGATTAAAAACTATACGCTTAAAAACAGAAATTAAACGTTTCACTGCTAAATGTCTAACATTTCTTGTGCATATTGATTTTATATTTATTTTTAAAGAATTGCAATAAATACGTATCAAAACAAAAAATTCTTATTTTAATTTATTCCAAAAAGACTTATAAAAGTTTAAGTTCACAATTTATTTGTTCTATTAACAATTTACTTGATGAGTTGACTATCTGTAAATTACAAAATATTTTTTCTCAAAAACGAAAACCTAAATAAATATGTTTTAACTGTAAACTTCGTATTAAAAATTTTCTAAAAGCAAATATAGCTGTACTTAAAATTCTTCGCCATCGTCCATATTTGTTTACGTTTCGACGTGACATTTGACAAATGCAGGAGGATTTGTTGACTCAACTGACCTTATGTGTAGGTGGCACCCTAAATATATATTTCTAAATTCTGTCTCAAAAGTTTTTTCACTTCTCGATCCAGACTTTATCATCGGTGAAAATTTACAAGCGGAAATACAAACCTTTTTACTGTTTTTGTATTGATAAATATCGTTGTTAAGAGCACATATATGATTTATAGAAGTTTTTCGATATGATATATAATCATGCTGGATCTAGTAAAACATGTTATTTCTTGGAAATTATATAGAAGAAGGGATAATTGTTTTGATAGCTTATTTTTGTATGGTATTACATACTTAGAGAATTTGTAGGATTTTCTTAAAGTATAAAACGAACTTTTGCAATAGTCAATAGATGTTTTCTTCCAATTACTTATAATATTAAAATAAATTCATAATATCAAAATTGATTCAATTATAAACGATTTAAGAAATAAAATAATTCTAAGCCTTCGAAAAAATATTTGTATGTATTTCCTTTATTAAAGTTTTTCATTTTAACTTTTATTTACCATTTTATTTATGCACTATTAATTTACAAATAAACTCTTTTTCTACCAACCAAGAATTAGTTCTATACATTTTTCGAAATATAAATATAAAGAGGAATGTGAAGGATATGCGTTTTCGGTGATGATTTACTCTGAATGGCCTGAATTGCTAATGCCATTATTTTTGTTAATAATTCATGCTAAGATAAAAGCAAACAATTGATATATTATGTCGAAATTAGTTTACTGCACATTTTTCTTTAATTAAGAAATGTTTATATCATTTATTAATCTTACTAACACAACGCCATAGAAACTGATAATGACACACAAGTATTATGGTGATGTTGGGTGAAAAATACAAACTGAAAGTAATTCTAGAAGTTAATGTTTTGAGGGTGTCTAGTATAAGACTTTATTTTAGTCTGTACAAATGTGAAGTAATCAACTAATCCTTATTTCTTTTCAGTTATGTATTGCAGCCTCAAAAATTATGTACAAAATATAACAGGGTATAACATAGTTGAGTAACAGTTTAATAATGTTCTTAGTTAACAAGTTTAAAATTTCATATGGATTTAATTTGCATGATTATTTTGTTCTTCTAACAGTATACTTTATTATCTCTTCTCTGATGTTACGTGTGTAAATGAATTAATAGCATTTATTACTGTATTATTTAGATTGTAAATTTTCTGTGTTTGTAAATATTTTCTGTACATGAATATATATGTGTGCATGTGTGTGTATATGTATATAGGTGTGTATGTATGTATGTGTTTATATATATATATATATGCCTATGTATGTATGTATACTTTATGTATTTGTATTTTGAAAATTTTTTGTGATCATGTTTTTCTATCTTCCTCATTGTATAGTTTTAATTTTTGATTATCTCCGTTCACATGTGAGCAATTCTGTATTTTTTTCTGTATTTGTTGTATTTGTATTCACTTTTTCCCCTCTTTTCCCCCTTTTGGTTCCCATTTGTGAATATTTCCTCTACATGTAACTTCCTATCACTATTGATTGAGTATTGACTTACGTTTGTAAGCCTTGTGTTATACTTGTCGGCACACAAGGAGTCTACCTAGAGTCTCAAAAAAAAAAATTAAATTAAATATTGCAATTATAAGGACACCTCTCTTTTATAAAATAATTTCTTTCTTAATTGATAGTTATATTAACATCGCATTTCAAGCAGAAAATTGCTGCAGTTAAAGGACATAATCGAAACGTTTAGAGTGAATATTTCCTAATAAGTAATGATATAGTAATCGAAAGTTGTCACAAATTTTTGACCTATAGATTTTTTTTTAAATTTCAGAATAAAAATACGCATTTTAATTACCTTAGGAATTTTCAAAGAATTATTTATTTCATAAAAATTGTGCCTGCATAAAACAAAACATTGAAAAATTAATGTTTTAAAATTAAAATAAAATAATCCATGAGTACTCTTGTTTTGGGAAAAAAAATTACGACTAACTTAAAGTCAGTCTCTCTCTCACAATTTTTCTTTTCCTTTTAAATTACTCAAATCTATAAATTGCAAGAAAATCGGATTAGCCTTCAGTTATGTAATTATTGATATATTAATTCAATTCTTAACTGAAATTGTAGAATATGGTTTTTAGAATTCATAGTTTGTGGTTAACTCTGTAAATTTCAATAATGAAAACAGTATGTTCAAAAGAATTAATTATAACTTATAAAAAAAGAAATGTTTTCCGTAGTGAAATTAATGTTTGAAAAAAAATTGATACGTATTTTTTAATTCACCACTATGTCATACAACAAAAGCTTAAAGTTTATGACATAAACTTTACATAACAATGTGAACTATAACCTATTATAACGTAAATGCATCATGGAATTTTAAATAATACGTTTTTTCGGGAAATTGAGGATGAAAAATTGACACATTTATGGAGATAGCATGTTTTGTTAGAAGCAATCTGATATAAATATACTGAAAAAAATTCCTGTCAAATATAATTTTAAAATGGTCGGATATGACAAGAATTTCTACAATTGTTATTGAGATGCCATTCAAGACACTGCATTTAAACGTTATAATCAAGCCATAAGCTTGTTTACAAAACTCTGAAATCAATTTTAGAAAACTGAAAATCCGTTGCATCTTACGAAAGAGGATTATAGATTCGTTAACACATTCAAAGGCTTAAGTCTCTATTTTCAGTGGCATTTCACCAAAAAAAATCCGAGCAAATATAAAACTAAACATGTGTAAATCCCTTTCTTGTCTCAAAAAATCTCAAATAAACCGTAAAGACCAACAGATTCACCCTCCCCCACTGAAACATTTATCATATTTATGTCTTCTAAAGAGATAAGACAAAAAAAGAACTGTTTCTGGTTTCCAGCGACGCCTGGAGTTTAAATTACAGCCGAAAAGTTTATTTCTGCCTGTCAAAAACAGAAGGCTGTACTCTTTCTAAAATACACTATGAAGTTCTAGAAAATTGGAGATAATAATGTTTTGATATAAATGTTTTACGCCTGGCTACAAATAAAAAAGAAAAAGTAACAATGGATTTTTAAAAATGAGCAGTGCTGGAAAAGCAAGAGTATATTTAAGGTTTGTTTATGCAACCATGGTTTCTTGATGATTTAAATACTTATAATGAACTTTTTTCCTGAAGCAATTATGTTTTTATTAAGTGAATTTTAAAATATGTTTTGCTTAAATGTTAATAGATGCATGATTATTCTCATAGATATTCGTTTTAGTTATTTATTTTCATGTGAAATCTTCATTTTTTACTTACTTTTGATTTTAAACACACTTTAAAAAAACATTTTGAAAAAAGAGTTTATAATCGTTAGTTTTATTTCTACTTGAAAATTTTACAAATATATATAAACAAACAACAAATATATATAAAAATTTAAAATACGAACATAATTTAAGTATTTAGAAATTTGTTTCCTAATAGATTTTCATTATTAAAAAAAATATTCCATGTTAATTCATTTTGAATATACTTTTCAGAATGTACAAGTTTATAATAATTTAATTGAAATATTATATAATTTTGTTCAGCTGTAAGCTTTTAAACATTTACAGTATCTTTCAAATAGTGAATAATACCCAAATTTGAAAAATAACTTTTCACACACACACACCATAGACAGATATGTAAACAGAGTGCATCTTCGCTAGTATGTTAAGGACTTCGAGGGTAGATAGGATACACCTAGACGATTCTGAACCACCTAAGAATACCTGGTCTGAAACGTCTTCTAGTCGCCGTAAGGATATTGAAAGGACTGAATCACATAAAACTAATTCTTGGTCTTGGAGTTGTGAGAGTGGTGTAAGTAAATATAGCACAAAGGTTTCTCGGCTCAAAGAGTCTCGAGACAGCGTTAATGACATAATATGAAAATTACTCATTGGAGAAATGAATTATCCGCCAGAAGGATTGCACGCCAAGAAGTCGAGCTCAGATGAGATTTCAATCTGCAGGATAAAAGAAAATATGCAGGATAGCAGAGAATACAAATCAGATGTGCTTCTAGAATAGGGAACCAGAAGTTGGTCGAGTCGCTTAGAGGCTTTACAACCGGAGACATCCACTGAGTCAAACTTTCGCCCATATCCTATTTGCACCTCTAAACTAGTAATTAAGTGGCAACGGCTCTTTCCATAATGCAAGACTTAATTGTGATCGAAAGACATGTACGCCATCTAACATTGAAACTGTTATATTTTTGGAATCAATTGTCACCAGGATTATTAAACAGTACTCACCATTCAACTGCGGTGCTTCCTTCCTGTAATCCAAGCATGATGGAGCCCCAACCGTTCCCTTCCTGTGCGTAATCGTTTGAATGCAACATTTGACAAACAGTTACGTCTGCCATGGCTGTCCAGTACATTGGACTACCCAACTGTCAATGTATGATGGATGACCAATATACTGATGTGTACCAATTACTTCTTTTTGTTCATGTGAAATTATTTTTCGGTGAAACTTCCATTGACAGCGTCGTGGAACTTATAGCACGCATCGTTGAAGCTGCATCACATGCAGGGTTCATCAGTTCGGAGGCATCCCTTGACAGATGCTAAAATTCATGTTGATTACTTTTGTTTTTATGTTTATTAACAGCGAGTAATAAACACTTTTTGTCTTCTTTTTTTGGGCACTTTCCTTGAGTATTATGCCAAATTAGTCTTCAAAAACAAGCACATTCTTATTCAACGCTCTCTCCCGTGTCAGAAAGATAAGGAATCCTATGGGATTCTGAGCAGTCTAGGTGTACCCTACTTGTTCCTGTCGAGAAGTTTGTTGTAATATCATGGCTGGGTAATATATATATATATATATATATTATCATCTACTATAGATATAGAAATCATTTGTATACCAAAGATAAAGAAACTAACGGATATTGAAATTTAAAAAATATGGATGATGCAGTATAATAAACATTGCTGACTTAGAACATCTTTTTTTATTTAAAAATAATTTATAAGAAAATGGGATTTAACTAGTTTTGTGGCTTCCCCTTTTCCGTTCATAATACTGAGTAAAATTCTATTGAATATATATATGTATATTTAGATGTGCAATATATATATATATATATATATATATATATATATAGTAATGTAAAATAAAAGTGAAGAAGTACTAGAACCTACAGTGCTAAAGCAGGAAGAAATTGGAATTCACCAGACGCAACAAATGAGTACAAAAAAAGTCTTTGGACTAAACTGGAGACCTATTATGATTTCTAAAGCTGTCGCTGAATTAGGCCAGCGAATTAGAGTTAGCAATGCTTTATGGATCCACCTTCCCCGTACAGCAGAAACTTTCGACATAATAGGAAAAAAAACCAAGTTGAAAAGTTAAGCCTAATACAGTACGTGGAAGAAAAATTGCTAATATAATAAAATGAAACTCAGAAAAGAGAACAGTAATGAATGTCCCAAAGAGAGGAATAATAATAATAATAAAAAATAAATAAATAAACCCACTTACATGTAAAATAATTACTGGAGATTGAAAATTCAACTTTCCACTATAAGATCCCAACGCGAAATGGCGTAAAATGACGAAAGCTATTGAGACGACTATTGGAGAATAAATAATCGTGGCGCCACCTGGATATTTATTTTGCAATTAAACAAACCACTAATTTTTTTTTTATATAAAAATAAACTAAATAAAGGAAGTTTTAAAACGATAAAGATCAAAGTTAAGAATAGATAATATGAAATAGAGATAAATTACAAAGTAAATAAACTTGGATGATTATATACTAATCAATATATTGCAATTAAAATAAACTCTTAAAATTTTTTTGTTATTTTAAATTATTTTTTTTAAAATAAACTAAATAAAAGGAATTTTAAATAAAATAATGAACTAAGATAAAAATATATTTAATTAGAAATAGAAATATATTTATAAATAAATATACTTGGATAATTGTATTCTAAACAATTATTGCAAAAATTCACAAAATTACTTTGTTTTAAAATGTTATCACTAACTAAATCATTGTTTCTTTTTATAAAATTTCAGATAATATTTCTAAATATTGATAGGTGTAGGTTACTACCCCAATAAGGCATTTTTATAATGTTAAAATCAAATGAGTCTCTTTTATCAAAAATATTACTTAATAGCAAACTATTCTTAACCTTTAACTGAAGGTCCAAAAAGTTAGCTGACTCATTATTATAATTCGTTTTTACTAATTTTAAATAGTGGGGATAATAATTAAGGTTAGGAACAAAGTCTACTATATTACTAAATATAATTAAGTCATCTATGTATTTAAAAAAGTAACAAGATTCATAACTAATTCTTTCATTTTCATAAAAATCAAGTAGATATTTGCTAAGCAGTTGCTAGCTGGTCCCCCTTGTGGTAAACCTTTAATTTGCCAAAATAAGCATTATTATGGAAAATATAATTTTCTTTTAATACTAATTCAATAATAGAAATATATTTATCATATTTTAAATTCCTATTTAAAAAGTATTAGCTATATGCTATTTTAAGAATCTTAAACATGTCTTCTATATCTATGGAATTAAATAAATCTTCAAAATCACATAGATATACATAGAAATAATTTTTTCAACCTTGCATATACTTAATAATGTCCATACTATTCTTAACAATAATATAATTATCAAACTTGTCTAATGTAGATTGAATAATATTTTGTAACTTTTTGCCCGGAAGTGTAATATAAGTTTTAAAACCATTCGTAATAGTTCTAAATTTAACGGGAGTTTTATGAAATTTAGGAGTTAGGAAAATATGTGAGGGAATTTAATATCCAAAATACGTAAATCTATTTTTTTATAAAAAGCAGAAACTCGATTAATAATTTCTCTTTTGCTTGAATTAGATTTTATAAAAGCAGAATTATTATGAAAATGTTTGTTTAGCATATTAGTATAAAGCCATTTGCAAATAATTGCATAATTACCCGGTACTTTATCGACATAGACAATAATAAAGTTCTTTTGTAGATCTGCAATATGGTTCTTAATATTATTGCAAGTTACATCATAATCAGTTTTATAGTTAATGTGCAATATCTCATTTAATACTTTTAAATTCATTAAAAGCTACAATAGGAAGACTGTATTTAATAGCTAATTTTGTAATAAAATTACTAATATCTTTAGAAATTTGATTTTTAACCCGCGGTCACTCGCACCTGTTTTTGCTATCGTCGTCACTCGCGGGGTGTAGAGAACACCCCAAACTTTTTTTTTAACACGTGTATTTAATTATGAAAATAAAATTAAGTTTTTATGATAAATATTTATAAAGTACAAGATGTTTTTTGTGCTTTACGAATAAAATTGTTAAATTTATTGCATACAAATGAGACTAACACATTAATTTAAACTAAACATACAAAATTTTCATTTTAAAAGACATAATTTCATATTTTTTCATAAACCAGTAAAATGTCTATACCAGTAATAAATATACTTTATAAATAATTAGACAATGATAGTAGAAAGTAGAAAAATAATATTTTAATCATTTTCCAAGCCTTCAGAGCAGACTGTAAACACATACTCAAATTCTCGCTGGAGTTCTCAGCCCTCCAGATAAACTTTTGAAGGTCATTACATTCCAATCGTTCAAGAAAAAGGGAATGCATTAAGCCTGAAGGTTCAATGACCTAAAATGGGCAGCTACAGAAAAAATCATGGTTCTGCACATTCTTTTATGAATCCTGGGAGGCTTTTCTTGTTGCTGGGGTGTACAGAACACCCCACGCGAGTCATCGCGGGTTAATCACATTATTATTATTAGAGATCATTAATCTAAAACTAGTACCTTTGGACATTATATCTCTAAAAGTATTATCTTTAACTATATTCAAATTACCAGTTACAACATGCTTGTGATGATCATTTACATATTCAGAAATAATATATATATATTTGAATTTGCATTTGGGTCTAGAATCTGACAATAACTTGTTTATTGTTCTCTGATTTAGCGCAGGCTCTGCATTTTTGAATGAAATTTTTAGATAAGTTGCCTTTTTCTTGTAATGGATTTAGATATTCTAACCATTATTTTCAATAGGTTTTTGTTCAGTATTATTAACAGAAAGTGGAAGGTTGGCTGGCCAAAAAATATGTTCAACCCCACTTCCATATATATATATATTAAGATCAGTCCTAAGTCAACAATATTTATAATACTGCAGCATCCATATTTATATATATATATATGCATACTACTTATTATAAGATTGTAATTATGTAATATAATTAAAAATACTTGTGAATTACATACACAATGTAATCCATAACTTAATTTAAGAATAAATATTCTTAATAATTTCTATTTATTCAGCCTTTAGTAGTTCCGGATATATACTAGTACAGTTGGGTCCCGAAAACTCGGCACTTGCTAACTCAAAAGTCCGTAAGGCTCTTCCACACTCGTGCAGGTCGAAACAACCCCAGATTTGCAAAGTCAAAGTTGGTTGCTTAATTTTCATTTTAAATAGATTTACGCCTGCATAAAGTATTTTTCTGAGATGTATCTGATCTGGGGTAAATTACTATTTACTAAGTATTTAGTAATTTTTATTTTCATGTGGTAAATAATATACGGTTTAACCCTTTAAAGTTCACTACATATTCCCTTTGAAAATTAACAAAATAACTTCAAAAATGGCTATTAGACATGATGATGATCATAAATATACAAAGAAAAAAAATTTAGCATTTTTCAATTTCAAGAAATTTACGGTTTCACAGTGAAACCACTGAACAGTAACGGTCCATTTTTCCTATTCAAACTAACCAATCCAAAAGACTATTTAGAAAAAAAAATCTAATATTTTAATGCCATAAAACTTTTATATTTTAACAGAATTAAAGAAAAATAATTTTATAAGTTTTTAATTATTGTTTTAAATTTTTCTACACTTTTATAATTTTAATACAAATTTGGACATATATTTGCATTACATACTAAAAATAATATATACATATATATATATATATAACTGTTAGATAGTTTGATACATACTCACAGCACAAATCAATCATTAAAAGAAGTTAAATGCAAATTTATAATTAAAAATGTTATATATGTAGAAAATTTAAAAATATCATTTCCATTGTGAAATTTTTCGAAATAGAATTTTTCGAATTATCATTACTTTTTGCTATCATGCATAATCCGACATCACAGTTAGGGCACATCCATCTTGTTCTGTGAGGTTTCACTCTGGTACTGTAATAAGTACATCTTCTGGATTTGCATTTAGTTGGAATGTGGCCAACATTCTTAAGTCTGTCCTTTTCAGAAACTGTATGTTTCTTGAATTTCAGTTTCACGGGTCCAGAATAAGAATTAGACGCAAACCGTTTTTCAGGAAATTTTTGATGTCCTATTGACACAAGGCCTGTTATTAAATCTAACCAAAAACTTTTCAAATTGTTATAGTAGGGAGTTTTCTCACCGTGCATCAGAGACCAAAGAATGTATGAATTGACGATTGCCATATCAAACAAATGAAAAAATATACGGTGCCACCATCTTTTGATTTTCTGTCTATTTCGTACATGGATTTGAGTTGAACAAAATGGTCTACGTAACCCATATTCTTATTGTAGTCTATAACTGCTTTCGGGCATGCTATTTTAATTTTTTTCCATCTTTTTCTTTCCTTTCAATTTCACAAGATTTTGTGGCTTCATCTAATGTTGCAAGAATATATACTATTCTCTTGTCCTTCTACTTGATGCAAGCAATGTCATCATTGCTAACGCTCCAGTCAAAGTCTCCTCGTTTCATTTTTTTGTCCTCTAATAAATTTTTTGATAAGTTCTTTCTGGACATGTTCACTGTACCACATGCTGTGATATTTTGAGTCTCTAGATGTTTTAACAAATCGTAAGTTGTGAAATAATTATCAAAAAAGAGCACATGTGGTTTTTGCCTAATAATTTTTTGCTCAACACGTTCTCCCAGATTTCTTTCAACTTCGGTTTTTCCTGTATAAATTTGAAATTCACATGCAAATCCACTTGAATCACATCTCATCCAAACTTTGTAGCCTCTTTTGATGGGTTTCTTTGGCATATATTGTTTCAAGGATGATCGTCCTTTGAACTTGATCATACTTTCATCAATTGCCTGTTTTTGTCCGGGTTTGAAAACTTTGAGAAACATTTCTGATAAGTGATCAAGGAGTGGGCGCACTTTGTACAGCTTATCAAAATTCTTTTCTGATTTCTTGGGCATCAAGTTGTTATCATTCAAATGAATGTTCCCTAAAATCCAAATAAATTTTCTCACTCGCATCAATCCTGAAACAAAGGCATCGTATAAAATTTCATTTGTTGACCAAAAGTCTCTGTAGCTGGGCAATCGTTTTATCCCTATATTTATAGCTAAAAAACATAATATATCCGGTACAGTAACAGGAGTGAACGCATTGCCTTTTTGCGTAGCATATAAATTCGTTTGGTATACAATTGTTTCTATGAAACTGACAGAAAATGTAAAAAAAATTGAAATCGGTGAAGGATCTTGAAGGGATGTTATTTCATCTGAGGGTCCACTTTGTTCAGTAAAAGGGATATTTCGGGGGTCTTTACAGACGCTTTATTTTTCCAAGTAACTTTAGATATACGGGATGGTCCTGGCACACTTATGTCATTTTTTTCCTCATCAATATCAGTATTTTCACTTGAAGATGACTTTGCAGTTATAACATCCTCTGCTTCACTGAGCGGTGATTCATCGGATTCAAAATCAGAAGGTAAGTTGTGAAATACTTCCAGAGCTTCTGGAATGGTTAATCATTTTCTTGGCATTTAAAAAAAATTACGAGAAATTGCACGTAAAAGCTCTTAAAATATCTTATCACCAATATTAAGAAATACAAGAAAACGCTGGATTGATATTTCTGTCTTCTCTGAGAACAGCGCAAATACAAAATGCCTAAGGAAAATTTGTCTCTGAGCTCCCAGCCCAAAAATATTGTAGCGTCATTTCATTACCAGAACTCACTCCATCTATACATGTCAAGAAAGATGTATGGATTGTTACTTGACCAAATGGTCCATTGTGTCTCCATAAAAAGCACCCATGGTTTGGGGACAACACACGTGCGAACTGTCTTATATAATGTTTTTGAATTACTACTGCTTTCTTTCTTCGCAACTTACAGACACCTGTTCGTTTAAACCATATATAGAACTGAAACTACAAGTTATAACCCCTTTGTGTTGGGTCCCCCTTATCCTATTGACGTAGACAATTTGAATAGAAATGTACTGGTACCAAGGACAATTATAGAAGCAAACTCAGTGAAAATGTCACAGTAGAAATTATAGCTTCCAGATGTTGGACGCAAGCCCATGTCGGGATAGAGAGCAAAAGGCAGGAAAATTATTCACACGTACCCAAGGAATGTGATTGAGGTCGGAAGGGGGAGGTGTAAATGTGACTTTGACAGTGAGGGGTGGCGAAGAATGTGAAAGTGACCGGTTCCCGGAGATTACAGTCTCTTACTGGAGTTGGGTTTCGGAGTGAAACCACAAATTTTAATTTCATTTTTCTACTCTTCTGTTTACTTATCAAAATGACTAAACGTTGTAACTAATAATTAGAAAGAAGTATAGTAAGACCCCATGCTATAATTTAAAATAACTATTTTTTTAATATTTTTTAAAGCTAAAGGAATTTACCAAAATTAAAAAGACGTCAATATTTTTCTATTTAAAAGGTCTCAATAGTTAAATATAGCCGTAATGTTGTCATCTATTGATAGTAAAAAAAAACAAAAATTTGAAAAAAACACTTTGGGGGATAAAAATTTTTTAATTATTATTTTTTTAAAAATGTTTAAAGTGTGGTTTCGGTGTGAAACCACTGAACGTTAAAGGGTTAAAAAATCATATTCTTTATGAACTTTTGGGCAGTTAATTTTTTAATGTACTCTCAAGCAAATAATGCATACAAGTACGGTACAATATTTTCAGAGGAAACACTGGTAATTACCATTTTTTTAAATCCCATTCTTGATAACTCGGTATTTTCACAAACTCGGCTACCCTTCGATCCACGTAAGACCGAATTTATTTATTACTGTTTTTACAATTTTAGTTTCTAAAAATCACGTAACTTTTCAAAATTTTAAAATTTTTGTAAACCAGTAAAAGGTAAAAAAATCTACAAACTATGTTTTTTTTCAAATCTACCTAATTTTAAATTTTTCATAATAAACAACTTTAAAATATACATTTATTTACCTAATATTTGGGAGAAATTCAAATATTTTAATATTTCTGTGTAATTTTTATTAGTTCGTAATATTTAATCAAAAATTCTCCCTGAAGAAGTACACCTAAAACACAAAGCTTTTTAAAGTAGCATCATTCACCACAAAAAAAAATCTAATTATTAAAAAAAAACCTTTTTGTTTGATATTTAGAAATACTGATTTTAACACTGATGATTGTAAGTAACATTTAATGACTGCATATAATGTGTTGTAAAGTGAATTTTTGAGATAAACTTAAAAAGTTGCAAAGTCAATATTTAAAGAAAACAAACGATACCCTTATTTATATGCATTGAATCAAATTATGGTTGACATAAATCTTGGTGTATTTAAGAAGTAAAGCAAAATCTCCTTTTAACTTCAGATTGTTTAAATTAAGCCTCATCTAACATAGTATTCAATAAGATCAATCTTACATTACTTACGAAGCTAATCTGCCTTTTGCGTCTTTAGTAAATTAAAGGTTTAATTAATATACTTTAATCAAGAATTGAAATTATTTCCTTTTTCATTTTATAATATTTAATAAACTCTTTAAATATTTATTGAAATATCTGGAGTATGATACTTAATTATATATTTATGAATTCATAAATATAATGAAATAAATTATGAATTGTTAAATAGTAATTTCAACAGAGATCCACACATACAAATTAGATAAATCAAAAATCAGATTGAAGGAAAAAGGCAAAGGAAAATTTCTCGATTCAAACTTTACTTGAATGATGTTGATTATACTAGATTAATGATATCACTTTACCCGTTCAATTACATTTCATATTGTTTACAACTGGATAATTAAGATAACCACTCATGAAACAGGATTTTAATAAACTTCGCCGTTATCAGCAGGAAAACGTTTGCACAGTTTATAAGGCAGTTGCGATCGAACGCTTCTTGAAAAGGATAAATTGTGTTAACGCAGTAATATTATCAAACCTGTCTTCAAATGTATTTTAATTGCTATATGTTTAACTATATTAATATTTTTGTATTATATAGAGAGAAAGGGAGGTAGGGGGAGGAAGACAGAGAGAAATAGATATGTTTTTTATTTTTTATTTCATAGGGAAAATTTCACTATCAAATTTTTTCTTATTCGATGATGATATAGTGTTTTTAAGAACATTTATTACATTAATCTGGAGTATAAAAATATAACATAATTCAAAATATAATGAAATACATCATCAACTTCTTAGAAAAGAAATTTTCAAATAATGTTCAATGCTTAAAATAAATAAATAAATCTTTCTTAAAAATATTTCGATTTGATTCATGCCTTTGATTATTGTTGCAATTGAAATCTCCTCTATCTTGAGTTTTAACCTTTTAGAAGTAAATATATGAAACTTTTAAATGGTATTAAATATATGAAACATAAATTTTTTATGAATAATATTTTGTTATATACGACTTTATATTTGTGGACAAAAGTAACATCAATTTAAAAATGTATCACACTTACTTATTAACTAACCTACACATTAATTTTATGTATTTGTTTTTAAATGATACGTAACAATGCTTACTAAAATATCGTAATATTTATAAGGAATTAAAAACTGGGAACTATTTATATGTGTTATGATCTATCAATGAAGAGTATAAATAAATTTAATCTTTAAAACTTAATCACTAATTTAAAAATTATCTGTAACACTTTTTTTCTTTTACAACTGCTTTAATGTAACAGTTTTATACAAACTTCAATAAAGCATTTATTTTCTTACGAATCTTACCATGACTGAATTTACAGTGAAACTATCTTCTCTGCAAACTTCTGGTTAGAGTGTCTTCTCAAGGATTAATAATAATAAAAAAAAAAAAATCAAAGAAATCGATAATATACCACTTAAATCATCAAACATTTTTTCCTACAACAGAAAATATTCTTTTGTTAAGAACATAGTAGAATAACTCTCACACTAATTCAGTAAATGTTGGAAGAATTGTGCTCAGTTTCATACACTATTCTTTTGTGGTGTTTTTTCTTTACTTTAAAATGAAAACTGTCAAAAAAAAAAAAAAAGAACTGTCATTAGTGTTGTAATTTTTATATTTATTTTAAAGAAACTAAGTTATATCTATGTGTGAAGACCTATCAAACTAAATGGTAATGACACAATGGGAAGGAGATATTTTATTTAAAATATAACGATGGAAGAATAGTGATAAAAACCTTTTTTTTTTTTGAGTAATCATACATAACTCATACTTGTAAAAGATATCAAAAATTGAAGATCATTACATTTTAAAATAACTGTAATAGAAGTTTCCATCTAAAATTTTTATCACTTACAGTGGTATAATAAATAACCAGAACTCTAACTAATATTGACAATACAATATGAAATTTACTAAGCCTTATATATATTTATTTGTGAAGTGGATAAGCGTTATATATTATAAATGGAATGCAAATATTCATATTTCTCCCATTGTAACGAACTTTGTGAATATTTTCATCTTACAGAAAAAATTTCTTTTATTTGAAGTAAAATATTGTTTTTAAGTATAGTATACATTACTGAATAGTATACGTTTATTGAAAACAATTTATGTATTCCTTTGAAAATTATGTCAATGAAATTTAACTAATTACTTCAGAAAAAGCGAAAAAAAAAACACCTCAAATTTCAAGACTGAGTTTTAATTAAACGGTTTCATATTTACACTTGCATATTGGTTAAATTTCCAGGGTATTATACGATTTATTTTATATTGTGCGAATATTTATTTAATCCAACAAGAACTTATAACCTTAATTCATTATAATGAATTAAGATTATAAGTTCTCACCTAAAACACTATAGTAAATTTTGAATATACTTTTATTAAAGATTTAAATAGTAATTATATAAAATTAATTAAATAAGTACTTTTTAATTCTCTGATTTGAGATAGAGGTGAAAGGTTTCTGCCCTAATATTACTGTAATACAATTATCAATCTGTGTATATATATATACATATATATGTATATATATATATATATATATACTGCCTAGAAGAGGAGAAAATACCGCTAACCAAATAATGCAACACCGCAATCTAACCTGATGGTGGTCATATTTCCTTAAAAAACAGGGCCACCTTTTGCGGTCGGATGGATAAAAAAAACACGTGGATTTTATCACAAACAATGCACCTCCATATACTTTCAATTATACTCCATAGTCTATCCAACATTTCAGGTTTGAGCGTAGATAGTTTAGTCAAATAACGTTCAATCACGTCTGACAAATGCTCGATAGGTGGGAAATCAGAAGGCATTGTTTTTCCCAAAAGCATATGGAATACTTCACAGTGTGTTTTTCAAGGTCTTATCTATTGGGCAGTTTCTTGCTGAGAAGTACTATTGCAAACACGTGGCAGGTTGTATAGCTTCAGTAATGCATAGTTGTGCTTCAGTTATGACCCATATGAGACCGATTATTTCTGCCGTTTTCAACTTTAGCCATAATACCGCGTTGACAAGAGGTAAGGGCAGAAAAAGTCGAAGTGAGATTGAACCTATCACGCTCTGTTCTCCACACTGCTTGTTATTCGACTATATTACTGGTCAAAAAGATACGAAACTCGTCTGTGAGCACAGCATTTTGCTTTTAAATCGTTCAAACGTCTTTGGTCTGACATCGTTATAATCGATTGTGTTAATGCGTATACATAGATAGTATGTTACAGTGTTGCTTACTTCCTTTCCCTGCTCCTCTAAATTTTGCGAAATTGTTGCTGGAGATATTGGAGGAGATAAACTTGATTAACTCTCGGGAACTGTTGAGCCACCGCATGCCTTCGGAGGCTTTTATCTAAGAATTTTCATGTCCATTACGAATAGTGATGTGTGTGTAATTTTTTTTTTATTTCTCATTCATTTTGCGTCAACTTTTGTCTCGACCTTTTGATATACTATGAACATCTTTAATCAACAATGTGACGAATGTGAAATTCTTTCTGGGATTTGTGTTTATGCTTCTGTCTCACTAAAGGTTTTAATGAAGCACATAATTTTGTAAGACAATGTTTTATTTGTGTTGGATACACATAGTTTTTATTAAAAATCTTTAAGAAACTTAATATAACAGTAATATAATGCGAGGGATACGCCAACAAAGAGGTAATGACTGCTTCTGTGTTCTGACTTGTATTGGAAATCTCAAGCCGTAAATAATCCTCTGGATCCAATCGAGATCGATATTTTATTCCAATGATAACTATTTTGAAAAGCCGGTTTCACATAAATAGATCGATGGAAACTGATTTAAAGCATTTATTGTCTTTCTCTTCGAATTGCATACTCGTTTCTAATTGATAACCAAAACTTTTTGGTAAATCAGTGAATTGAATAAGGAGTGTATTGGATTGAAATATCAATTAACTGATATTTTTCATTAAAAGGTTATTGAATGAAAAAGAAAATATATTTCATATATCTAAACTAATTCATTATCTGGAAAGCTTTCGATATATAGAGGGAGAGAGAAAAGAGTTGTGACGAAAGATGACTTTGAGACACCATTGTATCTGTATTAACAATAGATATAGAAGCAGTTTAAACTGGTTATTTATTCAGATCGAATAAGATATCAAAGATAATTATACGCATTGAGTATTTTCTCTAATAAAATTCTAAATTCGAATCTGAAAATAGTACATATAACAATAATATTACTTATCATGTGATCTTCAACTGAAGTCTTCTTTGAACTAGACTTGAATTGACTAATATGTGTTGTTCTACTAATATATTCAAGTAGGTTTCTTCAATACATTTTAGTAAACGATTTCTCACCATTCTTACTTTTGTACTACTCAAAGCTTCAGAACCGTCCCTGGTATCACTTTTCTAACATTCTTACGTTTCTGACGCCTATAATCTATTGATACTTCATGTCCTCTACCGGTCATCCTTTCTCCTGTTCACTTTCTGCTGGCAAATTCTTTATATTTCGCACGTATGTGGAAAGAAAACGAAGTCCAAGATTACTCTGTATTATAATGTTGATCTGTTGCTTATTCAGATGAGGATTAAAAAGAAAGAAAACTTAACTGTAAGATAAACAATTCCTGATACCAATTGCATATGATTTTTGCTTCAAATAAATAAAAAAATAAACACTTCAGCAAAAGTTTACACTTGGTAATAAAGGTAAGTAAATATCTCAGTTGGTTGTGATAGTCGAGAGTGTCTACAATATACCAATAGCATGATCCAAAGAATCATAGCATACAAATATTGCAACTTCCTTAAAAGAATACAAAATCAGTAAAATTCAATTATAGTGATTTAATATAGAATTCTGAACCTTTCCTAGTTTATATAAATATGGGGAAATATTAATAGTTGTTGTTGTTGCTAGTGTTTATAAATTTAAAATAAATATTAATTAATTAATTAATTTTGTCTTACTATGATTTTAAATCTTTATTTGCCCTTAAACTACAAAAGCAGCCAAATAAACCAAATAGAGGGCTTCTCAAATTGATAATGATCAAATCGAAAACTATCTTTCATCATTTTATCTCTTTACTTGTCAATTGGTTGCTAATGTATAAGTTTTGTATGTTAACACAAACAATCATTTTCGTAAAAAGAATATTGTGTTTTATCTTTATAAATAATATTACTTCACTTTAATATTTCTCAGTTTCTTGATACTTATTTTATTTTTTTTATTAGAAAAATATAAAATTTGGTGACCCACAAAAATTTCCTTGTGACTCCCTGCTATTTCTATCTATGTGCTTCAGTATCCACATCACAGAGTTCCAATTTTCTGCCATACATCATCTCTACATCCTTTCAATATTAGACATACGTAGGTCTAATACGATACCATAACCGGCCGAACTAGTCATCCATACTCTTTCTTGAACCTGCCCAGTGGCAAAACGAGTCGGCAATCATCCCTTCAATTACATGTGTCTGTGGAGGATAGAACTCACGACCTATGGGTCCGTAGCCACGTAACATACCATTAGACCAAAATGATCACTTCAGTTCCGAGGCTGTTTCTGTTTATATGGAAACCACCACATATGTTTTGAGACAAAAAAAACTGTTCAAAGAGTGGCCTTCCCTTGATGGCAGGTAACAGAAGTTGTTGACTCTATCACTCATTTCTATCCCTTTTATCTCGCTAATTAGTCATGGAACAAACCCTTGCATTCAGAATCATATGAATAAATAATGGTGCTACATACACACACACACACACATATATAGTATACATTTTACGCAACTCGTGATTTATTGACAAACTTTATAAAGACTATGTCAAAATCGTTCGTTTGTTTTCATCTTGTTTAAAAAATATTTTTAAGATATTGGTGATGTTTATTTTATCATTAGTATAAGAAAAAAATCTCAAATTAAATTTGAAACCCCAAAATGCATGGGATTTGAGTTTTAAAAAATCGATTAAAAACCATACATAGAATTAAAATAAAATATGACTACAAATTAAATACCTTTTCAGTAGAATAGATCGAAAATTCGAATTTTATAAGAGATGGTATTTTGAATTATTTTGTACAAAAAGTTGAAATTTCCAACAATTAACGAAAAAAAAGTCACATAATTTGCAACTAATCGTTTTTTTAATCTTCTTAAAATATAGAAAATAATTGCTTATCCTGAGTAAGATTATCCAAATGTATACACATTATACTCAGCATCTTTATCTATAAAACAAGTTATAACAGATTTAGAGTTTTATAAACTGAATATGAAGTATTAAAAAATTAATGATTCTAACTAGTTAGATTTAAGAAAAAACTTTACTAGATGCTGATGTTTATTTAAGATTTCTCTAAACAAATATACAAAGAAGGATAAAATAATATTATGGTATAACATTATGAGTAAATATGAGTTATGAAAAATAATATTATGAGTAAAATTATATATATATATATATATAATTTTCTAGTTCATTCGCATCTAGTTAAGGTTTTTTTAAAAAAAATCCAACTAGTTACGATCATTAATTTTTTAATACTATATCTGTTCAGTTTATAAAATTCTAAATCTGTTATTATTTGTTTTATAGATAATGATGCTGAGTATAATGTGCACACAATTGAATAATCTTATGCATGATAAGCAATTATTTTCTATATTTTAAAAAGATTAAAGAATTATTAGTTTCACGTAAAGAGACTGAAAATTTTATTCACGTAAAGTAACAAAAGCGTTCCACATTCGAAGCTTTCACATTTCAAAGATCTTAGCTTATATTCTTCTGCAGAAAGCTTCTAGAAGCTTCATTGTTATTAATCATATTATTTCCAGGTTTTAACGTGCTGATTTGTCAGATTTGGTGTCTGATGCAATATTGCATCATCTTACCATGAAATATGTCAACGTAGCACTTTTTGAGGGATAAAGTTGCGGTTAAAGTTATACTTCTCATTAGGCGGGTAAAAGGAAAGAGCTAAGTATCGCACGATGTATTTTAAAGATCATCGTGAGTTAAAAAAAAAAAAAATTCTCAAGAAAATTGAAAGAAAGAATTATTTCGTGTGTTTATGTATATATGAATTAAAATGCATAGTTTTCATATAAACTTAAATATTTATCTAGTTTTCAATAGCATAATTTCTTGCAAATATCATCTTAACTAATCCGATAAAATATTAAGAATACATTGATAATGTTAAATATTTGATAAAAAATGGTATTCCTTGATTAAATGATAATGTTTTCATTCTGTGTTTTTACTGGAGAAACATTACAAGACGTGACAATTTTTTTCAAAGTTAGGGTTCAGTTTTAGAACGTTGCTAAAGATATTTTCTACGTTATTTATTGTTTCAATATTTTTTTAAATAGTATGCTCTCTTTGTATAACACTTTTCACAAACGTTTCTTCATATATGTTTATATCCGTAATATTCCAGCTAACACATAATAATAAATAGCAAAAAATAACTCAATTGTTATTAATTCTTTTCATATTTTTAATTTTCAATTATTTATCAAAAGTGAAAAATCTGAAACATACACACACAAAGAAAGATGTTGGAGTTGATTCAAAGTTGGAGGAATCGTATATCTGCTTGGCAGACGCAAATGTTTAAATTTCAGGTTCGTTTGAATATGCGCAGGCTAACTTTCAAACGCAATGCATGCTCGATCGTCAAAGAATATCGAATTGTGCAACAAATTCAATCCTCCAGGCTTGTTGTGTTAGTTACATCAGTATCCACGGAATATGCCTCGTTAAAATACAAAATACAAAAACAAAAACAAAATAAAACTAAGCAACTGGTAGAGTTTGACAGTCAAATAACTGGGATTACACAGCACATTGATTGTAGGGATGTTACAGTTAACACTACAGAGATGGATATAACAACATACATCCCCAGAGTCAATCCCGTGCAGATGTGAACCAGACATTTTTAATTCATTTTATACGTGTATTTTACTAAAAGCTACAATTACAGATATCCAAATGCCACGAGAACATCTTTTAATCATTCCATAAAAAGTCGAATCATTAGTAGATGTTCTTACGGTGGGTGAATAAACTCAAGTAGAATGTATCGTGCCAGAAGAATGATGGACGTTGAATGATATCTAGTGGTCTTTGTCAATGCGTCCCACTTCTTTCTTCGTTTTGACAACAATTGAATCCGTATTTGAAGGCAACGAAATCAGCACCAATATCCATAGTTCATTTGGAAAAGCCACACATCCAGGAAATCTGGTGCCAGGATGTGGGATGTAATTCAGACACTTGACATTACGTCAACTTTGGTGTTTATTACGATATTATTGTTCTCCAATATTACTTTCATGATTTTTTACAGCTAATAGCAGTCCCATTAATAAACATTCAGTTTCAATCACTTTTCCAACAAGTTTGTGCTTGACCACATATTGCTGCCATCTTTAGCACGTATATAGCATGTCGCTAAATTTTTACCGGGGGGCACAATTTTCACCTAACTTGTTTCCAATCGAAGATGTACAGAATTTCATGAGATAAAAAGTCTCCCGTACCACATAATATACCGGAACTACGTGCAAGAGTTCCAAGTAACATGGGGTAGACTGTTGTAGGATTTTATAAAAAAGAAAAAAAAAAACCTGTACGATTCAACAAAAGCCTCCTGGCATATTGTCTTCGGAATTATGATGATCATACACCTTTCTGAATGATATCACTATGTTGCATTTTGCTCTAAAAATTTTGCATAATGCAGTCTCTGATTTAATTACTTATTCTTCCATAAGCATATTGCCTGCCTTGTATATTACCCTGCATTTTGAGATAAAGTTTCTATTCCTAATGCAACACGTATAATCTTTTATCTAGCTTACATATGCTTACATATTTAAAGAATATTGAAACTTAACAGTAAATGTTTGCAACATGACTCTCTTTCAAATTAGAGATAAATATTCGATTGAAAAAAAATAAATTTTGTTGACGCCAACATTCCAAATTTAGTAAATTTTTTTGGTAATTTATTATACCAATTGGTGAATAATGTCTTGCTTCTATACATGAGAATATAATGTACATGAAATATATTCAGATAATAGCTAATACTTTTATATAATTGTATATTTAAATAATCAGGTGTGATATAAAGAATTCCGAATAAATTATTTCCTTATTCAAGAAACTTTCACTGAAATAAATGCCTCAATCTACCATTTCTATTAAATAAATGGAATATGAAAAATACAAAACAAAACAAAAGATCATTACTACTTAAGAATACGTTTAAATAAAATGTGAATTTTTTTTTCAAATTAGTATTTATTTGTGTTCGTAAGTGTGAAATTAAGTTACTTTTTTCACTTTGATTTAGTTTTAAATAATTTTGTAAGGCATTAAATTTTCCAGTTGTATGAATAAAACTATGTCTCATTTTAAATTTCTATTATGTCTGTCAAAGTCTGGTAGTTCTATGAATATTATGCTTTTCACGTAGGCATGAGCAATCTTTAGTTCATTCACGACTGCATACACAAGAGAAATATGAAAATTTGAAAATTAGAATTCTGTGCAAAATGTCTATAAAGCATAAAAATAAAATAAAATATTATCAAATAAATTACAAATTTATTTTACGGAAATTTTGTAGATAAATAAAAACATGTGGGATTGTTAAAATTAATATTTTATTGGATTATGGTACTCAAATATAATAAACAATAGCATTCAAGGTGTATAAAATGTTTAATCATTGCATTATTTTTAATGTGAATTTTACTACTGTAAATAAGTTTAAAGAACACGAATATAACCAGTAAATTAATCCTGATCTAAAAGGTTTCATTTAGAAATTTGCAAAATATATGTTTTGATGTTACTTCATTATGCAAGGAAGTTTTTCTCTTTTTGTACTCATCATAAAAATTATATTTTTATGCAGGAAATATGTTATTTAAATCTACATAGTAACCTACTTCAAAAAAAAAAAAAAAATGGAGACAGTAACACAGTAGAAATAATACATGTTTTATATTCTTCAGATTATATTATAAAATAAGTAAAAAGTCAGTTTGGCCAATCATTATTTTACAGTTTTAAAATGTTAAGAATTTTTGTTTTTTCAAACTTTTATAAGACTCTCAATGTTTAAAATTTTTCAGTCATTTTCAATTATTTATATTTTTAAACAATTGCTGATTTTTAATAATTATTTTTCTTGCTAAAGAGTTGTAAAAAAACACAAACATTTTAAAAATATTAACTTAAGCATTTTTTAAAAAATAGCAAGAAATATCAGACCTAACTCCATACTAAGTTTTATAGGACATACTTTGGGAGTATATACAAAAAATTTCAAACTTCGATCTTGCACAGAAAAAAAAGCCTTAGGCCTGCATAAAGCCTTTACTTAACAAAACAAATTTAATATGTTACTTTCCAACTTAAGTTCTACATTAAAACACTATTTTAATTAAATATGACTGAAAATCCTTTTTTTTTTAATGCAAAATTTATTTTTGTATAATATTGATAGCATTTGTTTCAACGACAGGTTATTCAGCCTAATCTTAATATTTTCACAAAAGTTTTGAAATGCAAAGTATTTATGTAAAAAATAATAAGGATATTAACTTAAGCTAAAAATCACCAGGTTTGAACATATTTATTTATTTATTTTTTCAGTTTTAAATTTGGATAGTTTAGCAAATTTGAGTTTTTGCTGTGCAGCTATAAAATACTAAAGTATAGAACTACAATATGTTTACTATACTGCAGTTTTGTACATCATGGAAATATTTAGTTTTATCTGCAATTCTTGCATTCAGAATGCTTGTATTCGGAAGTCTAATTGCAATATCAGCTGTGGGCGGCTTTTATATTATTTTCAGCAATACTCCATCTCTTCGAAATATTGTTTCTCATAGCAACCTGAGAACGTTTTGACCATGACATTTTCTCAATAGTAAAAAATTAATGATAAAGCTTCTGAGTTATATAAACTTTTTTTTTAAAACAAGAATTGTCCTTGAAATCAATCTTTATTAAGTTACTATAAGTATTGAAAAAACTCAAAACATAATCAAGCAGAAAAGATTTTAGTAATGAAAATTGAAGTTAATAAACATTTCACACTGAAAGAGTTGATTGTGCTCAAAAATATTTATAATTAACTCAATGTAAGAGTGGAAAAATGTATTAAAATGAAACCGAAACCAAAACCTGAGCTAAGAAAACTTCAAATATCGTAAAAATTAATTTGTTATCAGATTTGAAATTCGATGGCAATCTTCCCAATGATGTGCCCACATAAAAATGCAAACTGAAAAAAGAATTCTGTACTTTTAAATAAATAAATTTATAAAAATGTACAATTTTGAATTTTGTTTCTGTGCTTCTGTTGAGTAATAATAAAAAAAATGGGATAAAATGACTTTTTCATAGATTTTATTTTCTTATTAATTAAATGCACTAATTGTGCCATAAATGTTGAGAAAAATTTACTATTCAGATTTAAATTACATAAAAATAAATCAGATATTTAATTACTTAGGCAAATTAAAAAGGTAGTTAAATTTATGTTTAACTTTAAAAATATTGAATATCCTAGACACAAGGAAATAGTTTATTAAGGGTTCAATATATTAGAAACTTCAATATATTAATCATGAAATTTAGTAATAAAAATGAGAAAATTATCTATTAATACAGTTTTGAATATTATGAACATAATTTTCTATCATTTTGGTTTCTAATAAAAAAATGTCCTTTAACAGTATCTGTATACTCTTAGGGAATTTCAAGCTCCGCCGTTATTCTACAATTGAGTACATTCACAACACTTTAACGCGAATAACTTCTCAGTGGGCTGTAAAACTCTGTTTTCTGACAATATAAAAGTGTTACACTCGAAACGCTTGTGGTTAACTTCACGTCACAAATCGTTCTTTCCTCTCATCCTCTCTGTCACTTATGGTCAATGACCTCTTACTTCCTGTGGGTGAAAGGAATGTCCATAGATGCCTCGTTCCGGAATTGGGAGAATGTTCAAAAAGAAAGAGCCCACATCTAATTGTTCTGACTTAACATAGACAGTTATTGTAATGTATATTTGTTAAAGATAATTGATAAAGATAAGATAAGGATATATGTTTTTCAAGATATGAAATAGTTGAAGTTTTCGATATGTGATAAACTGGCTGTATTTGTTTCTTTGCTTACAGAACGTTTTTCATCTTCCTGCTTTTGCTGGAAATTAAATCCATTAAACAAAGCAATATGCTTTGTAATTTAGAGCCATTATCAGAGAATTGAGGTCAAAATTCAACTGGCCACTAACCAGATACTAGTATATCCAACGCGAAAAATTTTAACCCGGATAGATTTCACGTGATAGATTCACAGAGGCGTAACTACCACCCTATCAACGATAGGATGCCCCCAAGCTACAAGGGCCCCAACATGTATAAGCAAGAAATCCTAAAATGTTATGAATAGTCCCATTAACAGAGCTCCCTTTTCCAAAAAGTGATCCAAAAGAATTTTGCTACAAGACCCACTCAGGACTAAGTGATGCAATTTCAGCACGAAAAATCATACACATCGTGGACAGAAAGTGGTGTAACCAAGGGGGGGAAGTGACGTCTTTGCTCTGAATAAAAGCAGATGATTTTTATCATCCCTAGCGGAAGTATTTCGCCTAGAATTAGTGTACGGTGGATATCTTATGATATTGCTCAGAGACTATGTTGTCTTGTACATATATATGACAGTTGAGTTGTTTTCTTCCTACTGTTATACTGATAAGCTAGTCGCGTTAGGGCCGAAATTTAATTAAATTGAATTCAATTTATTTACAATATTCCATGAGTCTTCTAAGCATACGCCGATAAGACTGAAATTTGATTAATTTTACATAGGCTTAGATTTAACATTAAACAGGCAATCCTTTTTTCGTATCACATTTTATATAGTTAATTTTAATTAACTGAAATTAGAGGATATAAATATATTGAAAAATAAAACATATTCGGAAAATGTTTTCTTTCTTTGTTACTCATTCAATTTGGTGTAATAAAATTAGTGAAAACGATAACAACAATTTCAAAACTTTCTTCTCTTCATACACTTCAATACCAAATTAAAATATATTCAACAGATTCTTACATTTTTTTTTCCGTTTCGGACAGTTGCTTTTACTTAAACTTTATTTTCACAATAAAATTCTTATATTTGGTATTAAAGAACATTGATAACGTTGATAGATATAATTCTCACAGTTGCGAGTGCGCGTGTGAATATTAAATTTCTAAAAATGCTTTTCTATTTTCTTATTTGAAAAAATTACAACCTTTCTCAACAGTCATTATATTATCGATCTTCACATTTAGCATCAACGCTGAACCTTCCATTTGAAAAAATTTAATTTGCACTATATACACACACACATTAATATCTTAACTGCGTAAATGAATGAAATGTCGATTTGTATTTGGTTCAAACTTTATCAATGATTTTGATTCAAGTTTTCTTAGCTTTTACATAAATTATTTGCTATAGAAAAATATTAAATTCTAGAATTCTTTAATAAAACTCTATTTCTAATATTATGAGTACATCTTATCTTGATATAATTAAATTAAAATTTATTTTCATCCGTTCTCTTTTCTAACATTTTTTATAATTTCAATGGATTTTGTTATTACAGTAAATTATTAAGCTTAGAATTTATTCAAAACTTACTGAATAAAAAAATTATATATTATTTGCACTTCGAATCTTTATCATTTAAAGTTAAACCCGATCTATTGCTTCAGTTTATTCGGTACATATATTCACAGCAGTTTTTCCCATTAAGATTTCGTTTTTTCATCTTTTATTAGATTTCATACGCTACCTGGTTAAATAAAGTATATTCTTTTAAACTAGCATTTATATATATATATATATATATATATAATATCTAACTTTTTATCTTCTCTAAATGGGCTGCACATTGGTATTTAACCTTTACAGACCTATACATTCCCCAGGAGCTGGTATAACCTTTCTACTTTTTAGCGTGGCATTATATAGGCGATACCAATTACCGTCGTAATCTTTACGCACAGTTTTCTCCACAGAGGGAGGCACCTGAGCTCTGGCTATCAGAAACCGTACTTAGTATTTAAATTTTGCCGAAAGCACCCAAGCCAAACAGGCACTCAAAGGATTTTTTATCATGCCGTATAATCATGGTACATGACCGTTGTCGATTTCCTGCATCATGAAAATCCGCCGACTTGGACCGGGGTCGAACCCTCAACCTTAGGTGTAGAAGGCCAGCAACAAACCAAATAGCCACCCAGCCGTCTTTCTACCCTTTTTTAAATTCTTTCATTTGAAGCCTCTTACGCTTGATTAGATTATTACCTTTTTTTTCGCACTGCTTAAATGCCATTCTAATATTTTGTACAAAAAATCACTTTATGTTTATTTTATAAATAGATCTAATGCATAAATTGTATTGATCGACAAAGAAAAATTTTTTTTATAAAATTGAGAAAAAACTTAAATTATAACCAACAATTTTTTTCGTACATTTTCTATTGTGTCTTTCATATCACACTGCTTATCCAAGATTTAGATTAAAAAAATTTTGTCACAGGCTTAGAAATAATTCCTGTACATGGTATATGGAAGTTTTTCTTTTCTTATTTCGTAATTCTATTTAATATAGAAACGTTAAATTACAATAACGTATAGTAAGAAAAATATATTTCTTAGAGTTGATACCATAACACACACAAGTTAAAAATTTCCTAACAGTTATTTCCTAACAAATTTTCTAAATCGATAAATTAACCACCTTTTTCACCAATCACTATATTCTTTATCATTAATATTTTCGTACATAATTTTAGTCATGAACAGTAAACCTGTTACATAATAATAAGAATTGTATGCTGTACGTAATTTCACTGTTGCATATTCGAAAGAAATAGATAAATACTTCATTCTATATTCTGTAATATTTTCCAGCACTTGTCAACTATTGGATATAAAAATATTACATTCTGGAATTATTCAATATATTTGTAAAATAATGGATGCAATTATTTTTATACTATTAACATAACTTGATTATCCAATTAGAATTTATCTAAAAATTTTTTTTCATAAGCTCTAAGAATCAGGAGTCCTTCGAAAACCCTCTTTTTTTTCTTCCCTATATTCCTTGTGAAAGTAAAATCTTGATAAATTCTAGAAATATTCAAAAAGTTTGTTTTCTTATATTATCAGTACATCTGATTTTGATACAATCAAATTAAACCTTTTTTTTTATCCATCCTTTTTCTAACATTTTCTATGAGCTCACTTTATTTTGTTACTACACTTGACTATTAAATTTAGAATTTCTTCAAGAGTTTCTGAATCAGAAGTCATTGTATTTGCATTCTGAATTTTTATCATTTGAAATAAACCCCTATGAAACATTTGTTACTGAAGTTTATTCAATACATATATTCACAGCTAGTTTCCCTATTAAGGTTCTCATTTTAATGTTACCTTATTAGATTTCACGTAAGCTCTGGTAAAATAAAATATATTCTTCCGATCAGCCTTTTTAACACGTTTTTATAAGTTTCACTTGTATGTAATGGAATTTGAACGCTTTTTACCTACTTTAAAGGTCAGATTAATTCGAAATTTAGCACACTTGTCAAGGACCGATAGCAATACAATAATTTCATAATTTTGTTTCATTGCCCTGATTAGGATCTTAATAATTAAGGAATATAAGGATTTCTAGATATGGCAAATAATTCCATATACCATTTCTAGATTTGGCGACGAATTCCAGATTTAGCGCCTAAAATCGCACACAAACGGAATAAAAATAATTTATGTTCTAACTGCTAAGTATTTTTATTTTTTTATTTTGATAAAGCAATATGTTTAGAAGTGATGATCGAATTAACATTTCGCAACACGCTTAAAAGGTAATAATACGATTGATATGTAATATTTCTACTTAACTCACTTTTATTAATTAAGACTTGTATCTTTTGAGACAGAATCTTTGAAATACAACGATAGAGACTCATCCGAGGCCCTGTAAACGGAGAGAATAAATACCCTTCAGACCCATTAATTAATATCCATTGAAGAGCAAGACTAATTCCAGGAGCCACATAATTCCGCCTCCAAATATCAAACTCAAGGATAGGTTCAACAAAAAATAAATAATAGTTTTAAAAACTAAAAAATCAGGTTTTAATTGTAGGTCAAACTAAAAAATGAAAAATAAATTATAGTTAAAAAAAAACCTAAAAAAACGCGCTTTTATAGTGAATCGAACCAAAACGTAAAACAATAATATTCAAAATAAGAATAAAATGATTAACGAGAAAATTAATGTCATTCTGGTAAAGTATGGTGTGCTTTGTACTATATTTTTACACTAACTCAGCATTTCGGAGCAGAACTGGTAAGAAATTGTAACAATTAATATAAAGCACCCCACGCTTTTACCACAATGACATTAATTTTCTCGTCAATCCTTTTATTATTATTTTGAGAATTATTCTTTTACTTTTGAGTTTAATTTCCTATAAAAGCATGTTTTTTAGTTGTTTTTTTTTAAACTATAATTTATATTTCTACTAATTTTAATTTCTATCTTTTTGTAAATTCTTTCCGGCAAGGTCACTTACACTTAATTAGACTATTGTTATTTCCACACTACTTAAAAGCAATTTTAATATTTATAAAGAATTCACTGTATTTTCAATCCATAAAATAGATTTAATACATAAATTGCATTGACTGATAAAGAAAAAAAATTAATATGTTTATAAAATATAAACTATACTGGTGTTTAAAATTAATATAATTTTTGGATTTTGTCAATTATCTCTAGAACTACTGGACAGATTTTAATAAAATTTGATACAAATATATGGCTGATGAAATTCAAAAAATAGCCATCCAACAGCTAAAATACACACGCTTAATCGTGCCTAACACTCATCAAAGTCAAAGTGTATGAAACAGCAGTAGCAGAATATAACAAGAAAAAATGGTTAATGCTCAGATAAACAGGCTCACACCGTGGTCTTATATCTGAAAAGAGAATTTATGAGTTCATGTGACAATTAATCCCACTCGCTCAGCAATTCTGTTTTCAAGCCATGGATGGTTCTCGGGGAGGGGGGATTGCAAGTTGTAACTGCCCTCCCCGGAGGGTTTCTGGTTCTCTCCATATCTTCTCGACGTACTTCCACTTGAAGCTAACCAGGGAGCCACTACCTGCCTTCCAATTTTCGAGAAATCGACCATTACGGCTGAGGAGGCTTGATGATCTGGGCAGACATCATGTTGGATGACCCCATACAACACTATGTCTTGCAAGAAGCACTGTGGCCGCTGTGAGGTATAGAGCTGTAGTCTTGGTGCCTTTTGTTCACCTTTTCATGGGTGCAGTTGGCCCTGATTTTATTTTAAGAAATAACAACATGAGGCACATACAGCTCATCTGGCCGTTGAATTTCTGGAAAGTGAGGATATTCGTCAAATGGATTGACCAGTTAAATATCTAGACCTCATCCATGTAGAGCATGGGACACTCTAGGGAGGGTTATTGCCAACTTTTCAACTCCCCTCCGAGAGCCATCCTAGGCCTGGAAACAGAGTTGTTGAAAGAGTAGGATTAATTACCGCAAGGCTTTATAAATTCCCTTACTTATATAAAATCACGGTGGTAGGCCTGTTTATCTAAAAGAGGAGACCATTGCCCCTTATAGCCAATTTATTTTTGCTATATTCCGCAACTGCTGTTTAATACCATCTGACTTGGATGAGTGTTATGCACGATTACGTGCATGTATTTTAACTGTTGGAGGGATATTTTTTTATTGTTGCTGTTGTTGTTGTTGCTCATGCCACCTGCCTGACATAGTCAGATCGAGGCCCACAAAATTCATCGTGGCAATGGGCTAGATGTATGCCTGTCGTTGACTCTAAGCCTTGAGCCCCATACAGGTGACAATACAATTTAGCTCGGAGAAATTCCCGAAGGAACGATAGATGGCGACACCACCTATCTCCACCTCCACAATTTAGGTATGGAACTGAATTGAAGGGAAATTTTCTCCAGTTCCCTGCACTCGTGATTCAGCCCACAAGACTTCCGGACCCACTGATTAAACGAGCACGTGCTCCGCGTGTACTCGGAGGGTGTTTGGCGGTACGGGCATCGAATCGAACCCAGGCCTTCCGGTCCGGAGTCCGGTGCTCTAACCCACTTTTTTTTATTATATCAGCCCTATATATTCATATAAACTTTTATTAAAATTTGTCCAGTAGTTCTAGAGATAATTGACAAAATATGAAAATTCTCTTAGTTTTGAACACCAATGTACACATTAAAAAATATCGTTTCATACATTTTCTTTTTTTACAAAACAAATCTACATAAAGCAAACTAAATTTAAATACCACGGTTTCTTCTTCAATGGGTTGGTTGTGAATAAAAGCGAATTGATAACCCAAAGATTTCCCAAGAAGATTAGTTGAAAGTACGTGGATAGATGCGTCATATATTCATAAAAATAATATATTATCTTAATATTTATATTCCTCGTTAGTAAACTTTTTGTATGAAAATGTTTGCTCATTATTATCTTATGATTTAAATGAAATGGATGGCTGCATGTAGAATTGACTCATTCTATGTGGATAACACTTAACAATTACATTAACTATTCAAAAATAGGATGCATTATGAAAATATTACATTCAAGAAAATGTTCAATTAATTCGTGTATAATAAGTTTATATTCAGATAATAGTAATTTAGTTGTTTTTAATTTAAAGCATTTTGAACACAATCTCTTTTCTGGAATTTTTGAATATGTGGAGAATTTAACAACCTTTTAAATGTTTTAATAATACTTTTTAAAATTAACAATTCTTGGAACCACTTAAATTTCTATTGTCTACCATGAACCCAAAATATTTTAAACATCTATCAATTTAATATCAGTTAAAGAACACTAATTTATAGAATAAGTACATTAAATAACAGAATATTCATTAAAAATATTTTATTTCTGATATTGTTAATAGGCCCGATTTTTATTATAATTTCCCCTCCCCTTTTTTTCTAAAAATTCTTTCTTAAACTTTACATATTTTATGATCCAGAGATAACTTTAACAACGCTTTTTTTCTGATCAATATGACTATATTATCTATTACTTTTGTTGGCACTTGTCTTAATTTTTGTCAAAGAACTGACTTCATATCAAATATTATTCTTCAAATTGAAATATTTCAGCCTATTATTCCATATTCAAAATACTACACAGTCTTGGAATAAAGTGGTATGTTCTCATACACGCTTGATAAAATTCGTTGGATTAAATTAATATATTAAAACAAAATATTTATTAATCAATTGTTTATATAAAAGTTTAAAAAATGTAAATGGAAAAACTATTTTGATACAAAATTAAAAATTGGTTAATTAATATAGTATTATTAGAAAAGCCCGTGTCTTTTTAGTATTTCTCAATGTTTATCCTTCCCACAAGAGCACTTTTATCTTTAAGAATATTACCCTCTATTTCTTTTGTGTATAATTTTTCTCTGGGTTTTTATAAGTCTTTAAAACAGATTTTCCTATCAACTTTATTTTTTCAATGTTGTTGTATTTGTAATAATGCTTTTGTTACATGTATTTCATCCAAAAGATTTTTGAACATCCAATGGAATCATATATTGTACACCATAAGAAAAATTTGAATTCTTAAAATAATAATGAAGTATATTAATTTGATGTTAATAAATAAATTGTAAGCATCATCAGGAAATAAAAATAAAATAAAAACTTGACATTTTTATCAGAAAGTAAAAAATTCAAACTTAAATTTTTATTGTTAGATAAATTTAAAACTCAACATTTTTAATGTTGGGAAATAAATTTTAGAGCAACATTAGATTTTTTTTAAAAAAAATTCAATTAACTCACTAAATATTAATTATTCCAATTTTTTTTAAATAAAGAAAAGAACATACACGCATAAGTATGAATATTGAATTAATTAATAGAGTCTCTGTCTAATTTATTTATACAGTTAATTAAGTATGAGAAACACGCGTTATGTGTTTTTATAATGCAATAATTATTTGCTTTTTCTAGCTCCTAGTATTCATAAGATGGCGCCACAGAGACAGCAAATATTTGACATGGGAAATGTAGAAATTTGGATTATTTTTTAATAAGAAAATATCTTGCGATGTTTTTTTTTATTGTGAGAAAATAAAACGTATTAAGGAAGGAAAAAAAACAAGATTATCTTTTTTTCACAGCTTCCCCTCCCCCCGTAAGCAGAATGTGTAGAAAATCATCGAAAGTTTTAAATTATTATTGACAGTTATATCATCCTTCTTAAAAATCACTATTTTCTTCAAGGGTTACTATTGGTCTGTATTTTTTTAGGAAACTTCGCAAGAAACTAAGAATTCTGGAATCTTTGCTCACCCTAAATAAAAACAAAATCTAGATAATTCTATTTATTGCCATTTTTTGCTGTTATCTGACATGATTTATTGAACGTTGAAAAAATCATTAGTTATGCAATAATTCTTTAATTTTTCATTCTATACAATCGGACATTTAATTCAAAACAGAGTTTTTGATTCAGATATTTAACGACAAAACCCAAATCATAAAACTGATTGGAAAAAAAATTGCGTTCATAATATAATAATTATTTAATTTTGGCCTTCAATGCTTACTTTTACTGCTGGGCATTCATTAGTTGATAAACACTAAAACAAATGGGTTAAAATTTTAGTTTTATATATGTGTGTGTCTAACTAATGGAGAGAGTGAAGTGGAAAAAAAAGTTCCAACCTATATTATTACTTCCCATGTAGCTCCATAAAAAAAAATATATATGTATATATTTTTTTTTTTGCCAGATACTTAAATTGTTGTTGCCTCGTGCTGTCATCTACTGGTTTCAATTGATACTAATTATTGAATGCAATAAATTATATTCTTTCTGTCCATATGTGCTGCCATCTATAATTCACTTTTGAAGTAAAAAAAGCCTTTAAAATTTTAGAATTACAAGGTTTATTCCATATTATTCAATATTATAAGCACTGGAGCTAGCTAGCTGTGAGGGTGCCCTGTATCAAAATTATTTCGGGAATTAGATATGGGAGCCCTGTAAGTGGGAATATAGTTGCAGATAACGGGGACCCCTGTAGCTTGGGAATCCCGTATCATTGATACGCCTGAAACGGCGGTAGCTACGCCTTTGATTATAAGGTTAATAACATAAAAATGGATTGAAATAATGAATTATACATAAATAGAATAGATTTAGATAAAGATATAATTTTCACAATTCAACTTTTATAAAACACGAATATAATTTTTAATTGTAATGAAAATGTTTGATTTTCTTATGGTTTCTTTAAAATCTAAAAAAAAAATAAATAAATAAAATAAAACGCACTGTAAGAATATATTTGAGAGTTTTGTGATTTTTTTTCATTATTTTGTAAATAGTTACATTTTTCATGGGAAATAGTTATTTATTATACTTTTCTTCCAAAAGAATGTATATAAATTCTTAAATATTAGTTACGAAATTTAACATTATATTAAACGTTTATAATTTTTCTTCTTTAATATTTTCATTAGTATTTAACCCTTTACCTACCACATTCTGATTTACAGCAATTATTTTCAAGCAACATTTTTTTTCTATTAATCAGTACATTGAAAATTAAAGGATATACATAAATAAAATACTCAACTTTGGGAAATTTAATTCGTTACAGCTAATTAATTAAATTGGTACTTTAAAGTACCATCAGTCCAAAAAGATCTAAAATATTTTCATAATACGAAAAGACAGAATGACTTTTTTAAGAAGTTTTAACACTTAAAAATGCTAAATAACCAGAGAAAACTAATATTTTACAGCACAAAATACTTACTTTTAAAGATTATTAAATTTTTAAAATATATTTACTTTTTTTACGCATAAAAACAACATTTACACAACAATTTAATTTAATGATATTCAAAGAAACAGCTTTCCTTTTCATTAATACTCGAAAATTCATTACACATTGTGCATTTTGAGTGAGGTTTCGATTGAATATTTTTTTAAGTACTGCATCCTGGGGTAGGAAAGGTTGTATTTTCTTAACATGAACTACTTTACCTTGATTCTTGTTCAGTCTCTTGATCATCATCTTAAGAATCTAACGAAAATTCCAACAGATTATTTGCTGGGACTTCTTCATCTGAAAAAAAAAAGTCATCGGTTAGTACATCACTGATTTCAGACTGTAGGTTCTGTAATAAATTTAAAGCCTCTTGAAGACTGAGTTTCTATTTTCCAGATATTCTAAGAAAAGAATATAATAAAAATAATAATAACACAATGCTGGCCACTGTAAATGCAACACCAAGAAAGACAAGAGATAGAACAACAAAATTTATTTTGTAGATAACATGTTGACCAAGTATCAAATG
>BMAV01007300.1:215962-243203 GCA_019973955.1 Trichonephila inaurata madagascariensis
ATCTTAAAATTTGAGTTCTTTCACGCATAGAAGAAATGAATTATGTCGTGTTAAATTGATCTAGCAGACTTTCTCTTTAAAAGCTTATCATAACAAATAAAAATAAGAATAAATATTTGAATAATGTATCAATTAAGAAATTTAGTAATTTGAAATTTATCATTTTTATCTGTAGAAAATTTGAAAAAGTTATTATACGTCATCAATTAAAATAAAAAAAAAAAAAAAAAAAAAACAGAGATACGAAGTATTTTTTTCCTATTTGGCTATCAGTATGATTTTATTAAAGATAATGAAAGTAATTCATCAATTATTCGCCTTGGCTATTTTTCGGTTAATTATTTAATCTGTATAATTCATGCACATATCTCAGAATTTTCTGAGTTTATTCAATTCACATAACTGTAACGATATTAATAGAAATCTTAAGTGTTTCTTAGATAGCAATAAGTATGAAAAAAGTAAATTTATGCGAACAGTTAACATTTTGGAAATTTTTTTATCACTGAGAATTTTCACACTAGAAAGACTGATACTTAGTACATACCTATATTGCCCCAAAACAGTCAAAAATGACTACATAGTGAAAGAAAGATTAATGTGTAAATAAATTTATTTAAAATTAACTTTTAATATTTTTAATATTATTTGCAGTCAAATAACAAGTTATTAGTAAATATTAACAATAAAAACAATTTACTTCCCTTGGGAAAAAAATATATTCTAAATATTCTAAGAAGTTGTGCATTATATGTGTAATTGTTTTTCTAATTAAAATTAAAAAGCAGTCAAAATGACTTCCTTGGGCAATCTAGTGTTAAGAAGTGTCTTAAAAAAGAATTCCTAAAAAATGTGATATTTACGATTTTAAAATTTGATTTTAGATAAAGATTTTCATTGTTAAATATAACTGAAAAATTTCCAAATAAAGTTGAAGAAATCGTGTAGTTGAAATAAGGAGCCGAAATTTGAAAAATGAAACAGTTGATTGTCTAAATTTACAAATATCAATACGTAAAGAAAACTAATAAAAATAAATATCAAAAAGCTAGAATTTGAAGCTGTATAACTAAAAATTAACAATAATTTAAGGTAATAGTAATTGTAAAGCTTTGATTTTTTGGAAATTATTTTTTTAATTAGCTGTAATGATATTGTTAAAACATTTATGGATTGAAATAATAAAGTAATGCAAATTAAAAATAAGAATAAATAGAGAAAAATTTAAATGTTTTATACATTTGATTTATACGCTGAAGGCTTAAAATGATGGAATGTTTTTATTCTTCTTTTGTTAAGCTGTCTTGTATTGAATGTTTTTGTTCATTGAATGTAGAAATGTTTTCATTTCACTAATGAATTCAAGGAAAAGGAAATAAAAAAGATCTGAATATATTAAGTTAAAGATGATATTTAAAAAGCAACTAAGAATCACGACATTCGGAATTTAAACATTTTAATGGCTCTTCTTGTATTTTTAGAAAAAAATATTCCTCAATAAGAATGACCTTTATGTTACTTTCTAATTTTGATTCTTTTATTTAGAAAGAATTCTAAAAAATGTCATTAGAATACACATAATCAGAAAGAAAAATTTCCAATATTCAAAGATTTGAATAATTAAAGTTCAATGACATTTAAGTTTGACCTATTCATATCAAGATGCATATCTTAAATTTCTAATTTTTGTCTCAGTATGCAATGTTTTTTTAAGAATAAATACAGAATATTTAATTTTGAAAAAAAAATCCACAATGAAATCAATATTGAATATTTAGTAGCAGAGTTGGGGTATTAAAATCTTACTTTTTTTGACAATTTTGAGATTTTTACATTTTCAATTTGTATAGATTTTCCCCTTTCTAAAAATACCTTACTTTAACCTCTAGGGTAATTAGAAGCCCTTAAAACCAATTTTTAAGTAATAGTTGAAACTGGGCCACGCTCATTTGAATGGCTAAAAATGTAAGTTAAGTACTTCATTTTTACTTAAAGTGAGGGAATATTAACGTCGCATTGTTCAGCTACACTAGGGCTTTTGGTGACGGACCACGTAATTTTGAACCATGGTCAAGTGACGTGGACGACACCTGTGAACTAGTACCTCCCTCTTCTAACTACCACACCACACCAACAAAAGGACGTTTCAGCTCTCGATAGGTTTAACGTGCATCGCTGCCCTACTCGGCGAGTCTTTAGTGGTACTGGGCTCGAACTAATGACATGCCTGTCATGATCCGATACCTTGATCACTGGGCTATCGCAGCCCCTCATTTTTACTCAAAAGTTGAACGTCTAATATAAACCAAAACATGTATCTTTTATTATAAATTGAGCCTTTCATTCTTTTATTTCCAGGCTGATTAGAAGCCTTACTGAATACAATAAATTCAATTTATCTCAAAACGTAAATTTTGATGTTCGATGTACCTTTTCTGAGAAACTACTGTTCGCAGGTATGTAAATTTTTTATGATATATTTATAATGATGACTAATATATAATAAAATGAGATTTTTGTAAAACACTCAAAAATTTATTTTTTACAAATTTTTTATGTGAAAAATGGGTCAAATTTTGCAATGTTTGATAAAATATTTCCTAAATTATTAAAAAAATTCAAAATTAGCTAAAAGCTCATTTCAGTATAATGAGAAAGGTGTACTTTAATGTATGAACAATTTCAAACATGTACATATTACAGATTTTGAGAAAAGGTACTTGAAAACAGCCAATTTAACATGGTCGGTATGGAAAGAGAGAGAAAGGTTTCCAACTCACCTTAAACATGTACACTCTGTAACTTTGTAACATCGGTACGTTTACAATGCAGGTACATATACAACACATCTACCAATTTTCATCCCATCCGGACATCTTTTCTCTAGTATCGATTTTTACAAAGTGTAAAACATAAAATTTAACATAAGTACATATAACTTAAAACAAAAGTAGGTATCGCGATTAATATCCCCATTAGAGCTAAATTAAGGGTATGGCAATTTTAGTTTTTTTGCTACTATCAAGTATCGAGGATTACATTTGATATTATACTCCATTTTCCAATTCCAACACCAAGAGACATCATTCTATTGATATTCAGTTCCGTTTAGTATTCAGCAATTCCATTATTCCTTACTTTAAGCTTTTTGTGGTAAGTGTACATACTAACCACTTAATTAGCTATTAAATGTTCATGGGAAGCTATTATCGCAACTATGATTTATGCTGTTAGCACGATAACCGATATCTGAATTTTGAAGTCACAAACGCAAAGGGTGACCTGTAAATTTTCTGAGCAGCAAGAAAACAGTTCCAGATGACGTACGTTTGTCTAAGGTTAGTGACCTTATTCCAATTGACGAAAAACACGTAGACGTTTCCGTTTGTGCTCTACTGAAGCACGTGAGTATAAGATATGTTTATATCGCTCGCAGTGTTCCACTATGTTTCAGGAAGACTTTTGTATTCGTGTTTCCCATAAGTCTTGGAAGAATGCTATCCCGAATTAGTGTAATGACCTAAGACGCGTAGAGTGATAGCTGAATTCCTGACCGGACACGACAGCAGACCAGGATTGTCCAACTCAAAAACTAATTCGGGCCAAGCAAACAAGGTTTAACTTTAAACGGGACGCAAAAGAAATCAATATTCTTAGAAATGTATGTCTATTTCGAATAATACATCATAATAAACATATATACAAGAACAAAAAAAAGTAATGTTGTTATCCTGACACTTGATATCTCTTTTCAGCGGCTATCTTTCCAATTTCGGGAGACATTTTTTTTAAACTTTATTATGTATTATTGTGTAGGTATATATTGGCCGAGCCCCCCAAAAATGTTCGTTGTGGGCTGCAAGTGACCCGCTGGTCGCGAGTTTGACATTCCTGGTATAGACTCATATTTGTTCGTTCCCCAACATGCTCTGGAAAGGTCATGGAATCACACATCTTCTACACTGTCCTGCTCTGCGCAAGACGTTTCTCTCCGAGCTTTACTGGAGGCTGAATATATGTTGGATTAATGAAGTCTGTTTCAGGTTTTGTTGGCTCCATTCTGTTTTTTTTTTTTTTTTTCTTTTTTTTATACTTCTTATCTGCTGTAATTGTTCATAATCTGTCATTAAAAGTAAAAAAAAAAAATTTCCCTCTATGTACTGATTTTTGTTTTCTAAAATTTTGTGGAAAAAATACTTGTAAATTCTTAAATTTTTTAGTACAAAATGTATCTAGTTTATAGTTTTTTTAGTATATTTTAGTTTTTTCAAATCATTTTCTAAAATGCCATGTAATGCAATAGAAAAAGAAATGCAAAACGTAAGATGTCCTAAATTTAATAGCTCTAGTGGGTGGTGGAAAAATTACTTCTTATTAAAAAAAAAGTGGTCTTAAGAATCAAAATAGTTTTACATATTAAGCTAAATGAATTTATTTTTACAAACCAATCTAAATTCCAAAAATGTTTTAACATAACTTTAGAAAATACGGTTTTATAAAGGGTTAACAAAAATGCAAATGACATCAATGACTTAAAATGCCTTGTAATATTAATGCTAATAAAAAAAATGGTTTGATTTTATTTCTTTTGATACAGTTACGAAATTGGTGCTTAAACGAGATGGAAAAACAGTTTTTTGTAAAAAGATAATAATAAATATTTCAAATGCATTAGAAATATGTCATGAGTATAGAAGATGCATTTACATCGTTTTCATCTAACATTATAGCTCCTAATACAAACTGGACATACTTCTCAGATAAAAAAAAATTGTTCAAACTGCCCAAATCAAGCCATAAAATCAACGTTAACTTGCAAAATTTTTAAATAAATGTACCTATTAATCAAACTGCCCTCACAAAACTTAGAAATGTTTGATAAATACGCAATTTTTCACTTTACTGTTATATAAAGCTAAAAACAACTTGTCAATAAAACATGAAATATTGAAATCTTTCTAAGCCAAAAAGAAACCGTACATTTGAATCTGAATGAGTAGTATACGAGTTGTTCATTGATTATATTGAAATCAATTCTATTTTTTTAGATAAAGAATTTAAAATATGTTAAACTTTTTATTTTTCAATACATGAAAAATCGTTTAAAACCTGTCTATTTTCGTTTGAAAGAAATAAGAAAAAGTCTTAATAGATTATAAATGTGATCAAGGTAATCTCAAATTAAAATGCTTTCAAAATTCTTCTTAATGTTAGCTGATACTCAGATAAACATTAGATAGTATCGAACAAAAATTCAGAATAATGATTATGTTATATGTTCTGAAAATGTCAAGTAACAAAAAAGAATTCATTCGAGAGCCTAGAAACAAATATAATTTTCAAATCCTAGCTTCCTATTATTGTAGTTGGAAAATGAAATGCAAGGATTGTTTATTATTTTTAAACAAACAGTTTTCACAGCAATAAAATAACTTTTATGAAAGGTTATCAAAGAAATCAAGATATTTGTTCAAGCGTTAAAAATACGAAATATTTATCTCGGAAGCCTACAAATTCTTAAATAAAGATAAAGAAAATTTGATCACCTTCCTTTAAATAAATATTTACATACTTTTTTTTAAAAAAATAATCTCATCATTCTAAATGTAAAAGGTTTCAAACATTCTAAGCATTTTATGCAAACAAAAGCATTTTTTTTTCAAAAAAGGTATTGCTTTAAATTAAATTTAAGGCCTGTGATTTGAAAATCTGTAGCTATTTATATAAAAATATGAAAACTGCTATATAGTTTCAATACACTGAAACCTTTCAGACATGTAAATATTATAAAATGCCTTTTTCTCTCAGTTCAGTATACATCTAAACTTGCTTTATCATTACATGTAGCAAAATGTTTTAAAAAACTGACTGAATATTTTTTTCTTTGTTTACCTGAATAATTTCTTGTGTTCATTTTATTAGCTTTCTGTAACAGAACTGAGAAATGTTTCGTTAAACTGCTATCGATTAAGCCATCAACATTAAGTACAAAAACAAACTAACATATCTAATGGAGTGTTTCAGTTATGCACACATTTTCGAGTTATAGCTTTCTTATGTAGCCTACGTCAGTTATTGTTAGGATTATGACATCGATATATTATACCTCAAACGCACGAAACCATATACTTATTAGGAATCTCGAATAGCTTATTTATTTCCTTTTAGAGCCAAACGACGGATATTATGACCAGAATGCTTTTTTGTACCCAACATCGAATAAAACGTTAGCTTTATGATTTTATTGAGTTGTAAACTATATTCTTTTAATTAGAATAAATCATAATTTTCTCCATTATTAGAACATAAATATTTTTCTTTATAAGAAAGATTCTGGATGAAATGATTCCTTTAGAAAAAACTGTGAGTTACTTAAAAAGTTTAAGATTTGACTCATAACTGAAAAGGGAATATATTGTTTATTAATTAAAAGATCAATACAACATTATTATACTATACGTTAAACCTATTTCATTATATTCACATAATATCGGGGGTGCGGTTATAATATTTTCTATGTTATAATTATTGCTCTGTTAACCAATATTGGTTGAATATTTGTAAACACATTGGCAACTTTAAAATAAAGAATTGTTTTTCAATGATTAAAATATAATTTTTTGGAAAACCAACCTTGTACACTTCTTTTTGATTATTAGATTTTTTTCTAATGTTTACAGGAATCAGGAAAAATACACTTTACACTTAAAATAAATGGTATGAAAAACAATGCCCTTATAAATACCATTTTGTTTATTTAATGAGTTGATTCCTTTTTCTAAATATAGGAGTAGAAACTAGGTAACACTTAAAATTAATGATAATCCTGCATAAGAATAAATACATGTTTTCTTTTAAATGTATTTATTATAAATAAAAAAAAATCTTTATAAAATTTAGCATTGAAACCACACAATAAAAATATTAGAGCTATCAATTTTTGTGTAACGTAATTTTTTTCGTTATACATAACAAGGATTGCATATGTTTAATTGAAAATTAGAATTTCATAAACCTAAATCGAATATTTTCTTTGGGTGTCTAACTTATGAAAATATTATTAAATTTAAGATTTTTAAGGAGTATTGATTGATGAAAACTTTTTCACATGTCATATTTTACGATTAAGTTTTTATGACTAATGAGAATGAGAAGTAAATTTTTTTCTGTAGAGTTTTTTCATAACATTTCAATTAAGAAGCAGATTTTAATGGATGAATCAGGTAATTTTCAAAAAGAAAAAATAAATAATAAAGCATATATTAGTAATATTTTCACTGAGATGCTTTGAAAAATCTCAAACGCATTTATTGCCTTTAGAAAGATTTATTTAATCTCAGAGTAAAATTATATTTTTAGCCACTGTGTGTCGTTAGAAATATAATATATCTAATTAGAAGGATGTGTTTATATTCCTAATAAAAATATTTTTGTACTTGCTAATCAACGGCTTTATCAACGATTCTTGTTGCCCTTTTTATTTTTGCTGAAACAATTTACATACCGTTCTACGTCATATTGCAGTTTTAATAGCTCAATATTCCATGTATAGGATGACTAAAAAAATCAATCAATGTTATCAAACAGTTTCAAATTAATGTAAGAATTTTTAAAAAAAGTAATACATTTTTGTTTCATTTTTTAATCCAAAGGACGCTAATCTTAGATCGATTAAATATAACAAATTAACAATACGCTTTCTGTTCCCAAAGACACACATTTAATTTTGATGTCGGCTCGGTGGCTGTGAGATAGCGTGCCCACCTCGTTAGCCTAAGGTTGAGGGTTCGATCCTGACTGGAGTCGATACATTTTCTGAATGCGAAAATCGTAGGCACGCATTTCCTATGATTATGTGGCATGCAAGAGAAACCTTGAGTATCAATTTGGCTCTGATACTCTTAGAAAAATTAAATCATGGCAATATTTAGCATCAGATGACATTTCGAGTAGAATAAAATTAAAAAAAAATACAGTCAAAATTTGGTAGTGGGAACCGCCACTATATATGTAATTGGTGTCACGAATGAAATGACTCCTACTTTTGGGTACTTTATGTGTCTGCAAATGACTTAGCTGCCAAAATGAAACAAACACATTTGAAACAAACACACAAATAACATTTAGTCTTGAAATATTAAAACTTGAGCTTCTCGTCAAGTGAAAAATAAACATTTCAGAAAATTTCCTCAGTCTCTTGACATCGACCCAATTTCATATCTTCACCAACCTATTCCATTGCTCGTGAAACACACTGCACTACTTTTATTACAATTTTCTTTTTGTAAGATTTGGAATTCAAATGTATAACTTGATTTAAATATCACTAAGTAGTTTGATATTAGTCTCCTAAGTAGCCATTATAATTTTGATAATATATACTTCAGAGAATGAATGTTTCCTCTAGAAAAATATTCTTTTGGTTTATTGAAATACAAATTTTTAATCATCTACATTTGTTCGTTCGTTCGTTCTTTATTTTATTTATTTATTTATTTATTTTTTGAATTTCATAATTTGTTCAGCTTAAAAAAATTATATCGTATGCATAACTGCTTGGATAAGCTAATTTAAAGAGTAAAATTTTAGAGAATCTAAAAATCTTACCATTTTTATTTAAAATTATAAATTTCTATGTTTCAGACAAACTTTACTGCATGCGTCATACTTTTAACATTTTCAAACTTCGATAGAATATTGAAATTTTGAACAAAAAAAAAAAAAAAATGAAAAAGAAACAAATTTAGTAGTAACTTAATTTTATTAAAGCACCATATCAAAGTGAATTTCGAGTTCCATTTATCGATTGCTTAAGCCTACAGGGGTCGCTGCAGTTTTTCCTCCGTGTATTCCGTTATCGAAAGGACAAATAATTTCAGTTTTTTTTTCGGTGAAGCAACTGTATAGTGCTCATTGGTTTTATTCAAAGCATTTTGATCCAATTATTAGTTTTTAGCTAATTAATCAATATATATACTTTACATACATGAGAAATATTATTTTTTGGCAATGCCCTTTTCTCTAAAAAAGTTAAAAAAATTTTAGTATTAAGATAACGATATGCGCATTAAATTTTTATATATATATATTTTTTAAATAAATTCCTTACTTAAAAAAAGGAATCTACATAAATTATTTACATATGTTACTATGTAAAAAAAATGTAAAAAATGTTTAAATGTAAAAAAAAAATTTAAAAATGTAAAAAAAAAAAGTTTACAATAATATTTAGCTGAACAATTTGGTTGTTTCGTGTAAATAATATAATAAAATCCGAATATTATTTATTTTACAATCAAATGAATATAATTAAAATATTATAATATTTTTTTGCATTGCATGAAGTTATTTTAATTTGTAAAGAAAAAGCAGTATTCATCACAGCTTGGCAAATTTTATATTTCCAACTCTCTTTCTGTAGAGTTTAATTAAGAGCATTATAATTAGAATAATATTTAAATTATATATTTAATAGCACCTACATTCTGGGTCTTTCAAGCATTTGAATATCTTAATATATATATATATATATATATATACACTCAAAAATAAGTTACAGTACACAAAATACACCAAATTAATAGCAATGGAATTTTACCATCTTTTTTCAAATCAATAAGCTTTCTTAGTCTTAGTTTGCATACTTATCAAACAACAACAAAAATGGCAATAAAAGAAAATTTATATTTTCTAAGAGAATATTTAAATTCTTTCAAACTGAAATGCAATTTAGGATGAATTATTACTCACAGACACATATTTTCCCTTTCCTGAGTGTTGACTATATATATATATATATATATATATATAATACAGAGAAATAGAGAGTATAGGAAAAAGGAAATTTTATTGCTTATATAGACAACGTGAAAACCATTTATTCTCTCAAGAAAAATATAAATCTTATTTTCTTCCGCCTAGAACAACAATAAAATAAATAATGGATTACGCTGTAATCACATCATTTGAAGCTCTGTACCCCACACTGGGTTCCGAGTATACGATTCGTAAAATGGACGCTTCTGTTACTGAATTGGATGGAATCATTTAGGTTTCCGATATAATATCGCTTGGGTTAGATGGAACAGTGGAAATTCCAAATAACTACCAAATGATTGAAAAATTAAGAATTTAGTAATTTTTAATCGAAAAGATCTTAAATAATTTAATTTGTTTTTGAAGACATTTGTGAGGGAAAAGATAAATTATCATGTATATACATGTTCGATTTCAATTACCGCTCATGTGTAGATGTTTGTTAGTCTTAAAATTTAGTTTGAGGCTCAACTAATATTGATTGCTAAGCCTTTTAAATTAGAGACAATGTTCCGTGTTCCGTATTTTGAATTTTTTTTTGCAGAAAGAAACATTTTTCCAAAATTTAACATCAACTTTGAAAAAAAATTTCCATATCTTTCTTCTTTTTTTTAATACTGTCAATGGATGTTAAAAATTTCTTATAGCATAAAAAAATTTTAGTGAAGTGTATGTACTACAAAAGAATATCATTTTTTAGAATACCAGTTGTTTTTATTCTCATTTTCACTAAATGTTTTAGTGAGATTAAGATTAAAAAACTCATTTATTAGAAATCGATTCTTCCAATGAATTTTCCTGCTATTAATAAATGATTTATGTATGTCACATCACTTATCTCGATATGCATACCTGAATTAACAAATTTTATCCCCAACAACTGAATGAAATCCTTTGGGATTCTAACACTCTAAAATAATAATGTCACTTGTGACCATTAGTTTCGATAGTTAATACATATAAATTTCCTGTCATATATAGTACACTTAAACGGATTTATAAGTATACTCATACATACAATTGTTTTAAAAGTGTTTGCTTAACAGTAAATCTTTGATCGTTGTAAAATATAGAAAAAATGTGTAGAAAGATTGATTTTAGAAATATAAGGTGAATAATGTATCGTTTTTTAGTTTTTTAATGAAAAAAAATTTAGACACAAACATATCACTGGCTATTAAAGTTGCAGCACCATGAACAGGGTAAATATAAACGTTAAATTAACATGAAATGAAGAACATGTTGGGATATACAAATATTTAGCATTTACGTGCAATCGAATGAAAGTACTCCGCATGAAAGTAAACATATGCATTGAGTTTCACATTCTGTAATCGCATTTCACTACTGGTTGTTCGTGAGCAGGTCGTATTGAAACTGGTAGGATCGTTGCTTATATGGAAGATTATTTAACGTTCAATGGTGCTTCTACTTGCATTGGTCGGAATCGAACGAATGTCTGGCGAACGTAGATACAATCGCTTTCAAGGGGTGCTAATTGAAGTTCATGCTGAATCTAAACGGCTTTCCGTCACCAATAACGGAGAAGGCAGATGTATTCACACGTCTACTTTATAGGATATAAAATCCACAACACGGACTTTGAATTAGTAACTGGGGTTTTCGCAGTACAAGTATCTGCCTGGACATTACAACGTCATCTAGGGTAGCAAAGACTGCATGATGGACAATTTATTAAAGTTACTTTTGTTCACTTTTGTAAATAGAATTAATTTCATATGATTCTCATAAAATTTATTTACTTGGTACAAAAGTAAACATAAATAAATGACAGAACATGAGTTGTAAAACACACTGATCATTGTTAATCCAAGTTGAATACAATATATGTTCAAAAAGTATCGACTTTTGGCCAGAAAAAATATCTTAGTTACTTTGTGGAATTATAATCCAAATCAAATTCAAAGTAGGCCCCTTGCGCCTTCATACATTTAATAAAATACTCCTTCTATTGCCGAAAACCCTTCTGGAAGGTTTCTTTCATAATGACCCTCTCCACATGTAGCGTTCTACATTATCTCATTTCTGCTCTGAAAACGGGACTCTTCCTATACATTCTCATTTTCGGGAACAGCCAGAAGTTGCAATAAGCCAGGTTAAGCGTTGGTAGTGTCCAGTAAGTCTTGTGCAACTACAAGACAGAGTTCTGTTCCATTGACCGAAAAATGGAAACAAATTTAAAAGGCGGTCTGCGCATGATCACGCAAAATTGTATGTGGAGAACCTGCACTGATTCAACTTGTTCAGCAGTCTCTCTGATGGTTAAACGACAATTTTTCATTACCAGATTTTCCATCTTTGCAACAACAGCTACATTTCGAGTTGTCAGTGACCTCCCAGAACTCTGGTCAATTTCTACCGACTTGCGGCGAATTTTGAATCGGCTAAGTCCCTCTTTAATTTATGTGACGCCTATTAACATTGCCTCCAAATACTTGCTGAGTCTTACGAATAGTTCCACTTAGAAAATCAGTAAACCTTTGTCAAAAGATGTGATGCAATTCCTCTGTTCAAATTGCTTAGCCATTTTTAGAGAAATAAAAATCTGACAAACGAGTGTAGTGGCACCTCACTCGACTTTCTGCAGGAAACTATTGATACACTGAAACGAAAGGAAAAAATTTAAGCATGTGCATTAAACTGTCGTCTCCCACTGTGCACACTAGCTCCGTTTTAGAATCTCTAATGTGCGTGGAAAAATTCAAGGTCCGCTACGATTGGAACATGTTTTGTATAGCTTTCAATAAATTAAGTATAAATATGCATGTTATAAAAATTAAATAATATTTGTTGTTTAGTAAAAATAATCATAAATATCAAATATTCATGAAAACACACAAGTAATTTTAGATGCTATTCGATGACATGTAATTTATCTGTCCATAAGAAAATCATATAATTATTTCTTTGATAAATTATATAAATAACAAAATAATTTTATAACAATTTATTGAATTAAATTGGGAAAATTATTCCAAAATATGAATTCTTTAACAAAAATTATGCAAACATTGGATATAAGTGTAAATAAATTTAACACTAAGTCCTTTTTTTTAAAAGTAGTAATACATAATTTCAAGCATTTTATATAACAATATGAATTTATGCGAATGGCAGAAAATGTAAAATCATACGGACTAGTGTTTATGTATATATATTTGAACTAGAACAATATTAGAAATTTGAACTTAGAATAATATTAGAAGATAATAAGAAAAAGTCAACACAGACCAAAATACAAAACTACACTGATGAAAACAATTAAAGAGACAAATGGGTTTTTCACAATAAAAAGAAAATTAACAAAGCAAATGAAACCAAATTTGTGGCTAAAATATTATACAATTTAAGAACAATTTACGGATTAAACAAAAATGGGCACAGCATGCAACCTAAATTAGGAAAATGGTCACTTGTCCAATATAGCAGCTGAACGACACCCCGTAAATAAAAGAGTTTTTGTCTAATAGGACGTATGATCGCCTCTAACAGTTACTCAACTCTCACATCGGCGTTTCATACTGTTTACCAGGTTCCTTATCAAACCCTGTGGCAACCACGACCACTCTCGCACAAAGGAACTCTTGAGCTTATCGATGATCGTTGGAGCTGATCTTCGAGTTGCAATTAAGCGTTCAAGGACGTCCTGTACGTGTCCGATGGGATTAAGGTCAGGGGACATCACAGGCCACTCCAGTCATTGAATATCCTCCAATTGGAGGTATTCGTCCACTAACTGACCCTTGTGTGAGAGTGCGTTTTAGTTCTTAAAGATGAAAGTTTGCCCATATTATCTCCGCAAAAATCTGATATAGAATGAAAGGACCAGAGTACCTCTATAAAACACTTGAAGGTCGGCATTCCCATTTTTAATAAAGCGTGTTCGGACCATCAGACCACGTCGACCATAGTGGTCCTTTTCGACATCTTTAAAGGGCTGATATCGATTCCCGGGTTCTCTCCTGATGAAACACGCCTCGAGTCTCTGTCCGGACTGAATAGTGACTCATTATTGAAGAGAACCCACCCCAGTCATCCTCCGTCCAACACAGTTGTTAACGCAACATGCTATACGATACTTTTTTGTGGTTCGCAATCAAAGGGATGCAGACTATATGGCATCTGGCATACAGTCAACTTCCATTAAGTCTCTGAGTGAATGTTACCCGTGAAAAGGATGTTCCTGTTGCATTATACAGGCTGTGATATAGTTGTGTTACTTTAACGAACCTAACTCTTTTATCCATAAGTCTCAAATAATAATCTTAAGCCGGCGTTGTTGCCCTTTTGTGGCCTTGGCCAGGTCGGTAGACTACTGTTCCTATCTCTATGAACAATTTCCACAGAATGTGGGGGCGGGGAGAGACCACATTTATCGAAACCCGGATGTCCCAACAGCAGGTAGCCTGCGATTGACCAATCTCGAGACTTCCAACTATCCGCCATCTTATGGCATAATCTGGACGATGAAAACTGACCTTATTAACGATGAATAAACAAAGAAATTCAAAAACCCTGCTTAGGCTAAGCTACAGTGTTTCAACACGTCCTTACTCAACATGATTCAACGAGCAAATGAGGTACCTCTGCACAAAGTCGATTACTGTGCCACTACCTTACGATGTCACAGGTCACTGCGTTATAGAGGTGCCGGCACAAATAGCTCATCTATCATCTAATAACTTATTTGCGTATAGGCGTTAATTATTTTGTTCTTTCTTTGAAAAAAATTCAGTTCCTTCCTTTAGTTGTTTTCAACAGTGTGCTATTTTTTCTAAACCTATCACAGATTTAGTGCTGCGATATCTCTGCTTGCTTTATTACATCTAGTTTTCTCCTTCAGCAGAAAATGTATACATAATAATGCGTTGTGGCCAGTGCCACCTGTCTGAGTAGTCAGAACGAGGCCCACGAAATTCATCGTGGGAAGGGGCTAGAAGTACGCCTTGAGTATCATACAGGTGACAGTACGAATTAGCTTGGCAAAATTCCCCGAATGGACGATAGATGGCGACACCACCTATCTCCACCTCCACAATTTAGGCATACAGTTGAAGGGAAGGGAAATATTCTCCAGTCTCCTGCACTCGTGATTCAGCCCATAAGACTTTCGGACCCACTCATTTAACGAGTACGTACTCCGTTTGTACTCGGAGGTTATTTGGTTGCATCGGGCATCGAACCCAGGCCTTCCGGTCTGAAGTCTGATGCTCTATCCACTAGGATACCCACGGCCCATGCTTAATAATGCAGATGATAAATGAATGAACAAAAAACAAAAACTTTTGAATAACATGTAACGTAAATTCCTAATATATTTGAGCCGAATGCAAACGGATAAATATGACAAATAAGAAAAATTATATTTTTTTTTACGAAAAAAGTAACATATAGAATTCAATTAAATATGAGATTCAAAAAATATGCAGTACTTTAATAAGTAATAAGTTAAATGTGTAAACATACATATGTGAATTGTGATAGTATTTATACATATCTGTCTCTAAATGTCGAAATAAATAGCAAATATATATCCCAGTCTACAGCATCTTGTATATATAAAAGATAATAGCAAAAGAGAAAAAAGAAAACTTTACCACAAATGTATTGAGAATCAATCGCACACCCTCATATGATCTAAATTTGTATTTTGAAGATATTATAATATATTAATACTCTTCATCTCTATCTTCAACTTTTTTTTATTTGATATATTGAATTGATTCCTTTTCAGACTGTGATGCAATGCCAAGCTTGTATTTTTCAAAACTGTCCATTCAAAATCTAATCAATCAGCCAGACGCTTTATACCAATTCATAAATTTTGCTTTCGATACGAAATATTCCAAGAACTGTTTGAAACCTCACGATTTATTTGAAGATTCTTGTTTGATGTGCTAGAATACTTGATGCCTCAATAATAAAGTTAAGTGGATTCAATGCCCCCCTTTATTTCCCCAAAAATTTCAAACAACTGTCTCTTTTAATTTTCGATTTAATGCGTAGTTTGAAAAATAAGACATGGTACAATCAAATTAATGTTTTAGTTCAAAATTGAGAAAATTTCAGATTTTTTTTTAAAATTTTGTGCTTTTTAAAAACTATTTTAAATGTTTTCCCAAAACCATTACTTTACACAAAAATGTGAATCCTTTGAGGATTTGTTTTTTAAATATTATTTAATTACATCTCGCAATTTTTCTGAAAATTCACACTTATATTTCTAATTTTACTTTAAAATGACATCCATTCAAATTTGCTATTCATATGTTTATCAGCTAAATAATGTTAAAATTAAGTTTTAAGTTGGTGAAAACAAAATTAACCAGTTTTATAAAAATTAAGCTTTGTTAATTATATATATATATATATATATATATATATATATATATATAATTAACAATATGCTTCCTGACAGTCTTGAAGGTTTTGGAGAGTTGATTTAGCATTTAGTTTTGATACAGGGGGTAATGAATATGAATATATAATCCAGGAGGTGTTTTTTTAATTGAGATTTGTGAGTTTATTTCTACGCTAGAAGAGGAATGTAAAAAAATTTTTAAGGGAATTTTTTTGTATATTAACTCAAACATAAGATATTAAATTTTTGTATATTTTAAAGATTGGCAATTTGGGCTTTCAAATTGATTGTCATTGCTCGGTGGTCAATATGATGGTTTTTTTGGACATCAACCAATTACAATTAGATTTAGACTGATATTTTCTGTTAAGATGGAATATGATAAAATGAGACAGTTGCATAAGCGTGATTAGGAGAAAGATAAGGGGTGCAGACAAGACGAGAAAACATGCAAAAAATTATAAATAAATCAAAAAATGAACGTTAGCTTCTTGTTCGTTGGTTAATGAGAAATTTTCGAGGTTGGGAGTACATGATAATCAATACATTAGGAAATATAAAGGGTATTATTTGGAAATTTCTGGTTTTTAAGGAATTACTATGATGTATCGAAGGGGGATGAAAGAATCGAAATGTAATTATTTTTTTTACCAAAATTGATAACATGTTTCAAGTGATTGAATCATTAGAAAACGGGGGGAAAAAAGATGCAAAACCTTGCCCCATGATAAATGAACAGAATAATGAAGAGTCAGAATTTAAGTTCTGAAAAACATTAAACCCGTATATAAAAATTTGACATGCGGTGTTTGCGGCTTTAAGTATGTAGTCAAACATCAGGAACTATGAACTTAAGAATTAATCAACATAAATCAGACACTAGAAAAAATACATCAACAAAAATTATAGGTAGAATAGAGATACAGCATTTTAATAAACATGGTTTTGAAGGTGCTGTGTTGAATATTATTAAGATTGTTCCAAATAAGAAAAAAAAAGATTATGGTATGAAATTGTTTACATGGGTTTTTAAACGTTTTTCCTTTACGGTTTAAAATGTAATACGGAAAAAAAATTTAATCCAGGCTGTTAAACAAGATGATAGGAGTCTATATATAATTGAGTAATGGAAAAAGACTAAAAGAGTTAAAAAAGGGGGATGCAAAAGGGGGAAATTGGGAAAGGGGAAAAAATTTAAAAAAAAAATTAAATAAATTATTACAAGATTTTTGAGAAAAATTTAAATTTTGGGACAAAAAAGATTTTTATTTGGTTTTAAAAAAAAGGAAATAATAATAGTTTTAAATTTATTAAAAGTTTTGGGATTAACAGATAATCCCCGGATCACACTTTGGGATGGATATAAGCAAATATATTGCAAAAAATTTAAAAAAATAAAGATAGACTCAAAGGATGCTTATAATATAGAATATTGCACTTTGCTATATATCAACAAATCATATAAGGGGATACAATTTTTTTGAAATATTTAAAAACACAGGATTTATTCCCGGTGAGAAATGTGTTGATAAAGCAGCGTTCAATAAAAAAAAGGGGGGATTTTAACTATAAAATATTAAGGAAGTAGTAGAGAGAAAAGAATTGATGCAATGATTTTTTAAAAAATGTGGGGAATATCATGGGCACGTAGTAACAGGTGGGAAATGTTACTACCTACGGGAACCTAGAAATGTTCAAGATCAGAAAATAAGAGAAATTATGTGCAAATGCACTGGTTATTTAAATTTATTTTTTAAAAATTTAAATTAAAAAAAAAGCTCTCAGAAGATATTAACAAATTTATTCTCAATATTGCAATAAAATATAATTTACCTACTCAGGCCTTAAGGGAAAAGGGGTTTTTATGTCCTCAGGGACTTTAAAGAATTTTTAAATTTTTGAACAAAAAATAATGTTTTATAGAGAAATTAAAAAAACCAATAGAAAACTTACAAAACACTTTGTGATATCTATGTTGATAAAGTCCCGGAAATTATGCAATAATATTTAAAAAACTATAGTAAGTTAATAAATGATCATATAAGAATGATAATGATATGGAAGTAAATTTTGTATGAAAGAAATTAACAAAGATTATTGGTATTTGTAACTTTGATATTTTAGCAAAAATTAAATATCCCCATATATTTTTTTACTCTAAATTTCATAAAAAACCAGTCAAATTCCCAGGTAACAAATGGGGTTTAATTTTTATATATCCAAATCAAGAATTTTTTCAGACCATGTTACAGGATACAAAAAACAAATTTTAAAGATATTGTACATAAAAACAGCCATGATGTAATAAAGATGGTTGAGCAGCAAGAGGGATTTTCAGTGAGGATTTGATTTCGAAGATTTATTTAACTCATCAAAATAGAAGATGAATTCAGGATTTAAGATTAAGAAATATGGTTTAATGATTACATTAGTTTTTAAAAGCTCAAACAATTCGTTTTTTAATACAGGAGAACTTTTTACATTTTTTTATAAAAAAACTCTACAAACAAATCAAAGGATTCCCCAGGGTGGTCCAGCCAGTAATAGTCTGCTAACCTGTATTTAAATTCACATGAATCAAAAATCGAAGAAATGAACATTTCCTCTTTTAAAAATACATAGATGATTTAATTGTTATAGGTCGTGACAGGGGAAATTAAAAACCCAGCATTAATTTTTTTCCGAATACCAAAAATTTAAAACAGACAAAATTTTAACCGGAAAGTTTAATTTTTTATTTAGATTTAAATATTATTGACAATAAATTTACAGCAAAACATGATAAAAGGAAGCATTTAACTTCAATGTCATAAAGATACCGAACTTTAAAGCTGTTACATATATCAATATTTAGAAACATAATTTTAAAATTTTTTATGAGAAATAAAATTTTAAATACACAATATTGATAAATTCAAAAACATCCAAAATTTATATTTGTTGCATAGAAATTATCCCCTCAACTTTTGAGAAAATACATAGATCAAAAAATTTTTAAACTCATAAATACAAAATCCACCAACAACATTAGGTCCACAAAGTCAGCTTCTTAGTGGTCCAGGTTTTAAGAATATGTGCATTCCACACACAGGATACATTTTAAAAACACATAGACCAATATTTACACGACTACATTTAAATTATTTATGACCAATCAAACTTTTTTGACCAACCAACAACTTTTTAGCAATATGGTTTGCATCGAATACCAAACAGTTAAAAAAACTAATTTAGAATATGGATCATTTTACTGATATGGCATTAGTGGGAGTTATGAGCAATATAGAGTAGTGATTGTTGAGGGAAAAGAGAAATCATTCAGAAATTGTGAATTGAAGTATTGATAGGATGCTCTTGGGTAGTTTTTTATTTACACTATTCATTTGTGAATATACGGGGTTTTAATTTGAACTTGGAGGATTTTAAATTTTTTTTCTTCCTATACGACTATTTTAAAGATGGGTGCATCATTTTTGGTGTTCGAAGGTTCAATTATGATATGACTTAATTGTTTTAGAGTTTTAACATTTTAATGTTATAATATCTTTCAGAATGCGATGGTTAATAGTTTAATTTTTTAAGTATTAACTTTTTAAATTTTAAATATTTGAGAATTGGATATTTCCCGATTAACTTACCAAGTTGCAACAGGGGGAAGGTTGATGCCATCAAACTAGTTTAACCCCACTTATAAGTCCTACGTCCGAGGTTGCACTTGAATATTTTATAAATTTTTATTTTATAAAATTTTTAATTTTATTTGAAAACGTTGGTATTTTATTTTCTATATTCGTTGATTTTTAAAATGAGATTTAGTATTAAAAAATTCATAAAATTTTAAATTTTTCAATTTTTTTGAAAGGATTGTTTATATATATTTAAATATATATATATATATATATATATATAAATGAAGTGTCAAACCGACACGTAAAGTCCGGTTGATAGAAATTTAAGATATACAAAAATTTATATTAATCTTTTAACAAACATTTAAAAACCAGAACCTTAAGAAATATCTTAATCACTTAGTATGAATATCAAAAACAGTAATAAAATTCTGCAAGGCAGAAAAAAATTCTGATTTAAGTAACATTTTTTTGTAATTTATTATTTAATACAAATGAAATAATTAATAACTAGGGTAAATCATATTTCTTTTACAATGTTGAAATTTCGAGATAATTTTAAGGAAACAAGTTTTCTCCAAAAATCACATAGATATAAAACAAAATGATGTAGATATACAAATCAGAAATGAAGGTATTTACTTGAATTCGAAATCTTTATTAACTTATATACTGTTTCTGAGTAATTCATTCCATGTATATGAATCATGTATAGAATGGATACGATTTATATATGTATTTTGTATATTAATTATTGTATAATCTTATAAATGTATTTTAAATACTGCTTTCAATTATTGGCTTAGAAATTAATGATATGAATGTGATATTTTACAGCTTAAAAATTAGTCTTTATTATTATAATGATAAAAGGAAAGCCTTATCATTTTAGTCACACATATTCTTATCAAGTATATACAAATATAGCACTTTGCTATCTAAGAGAGGATTTGGTGTTAATTTTATTAATTTTCTCAATCTCGTTTTGTTTCCTGTAACTGAGGTATTTGAAAGTTAGCCGGAAAATGTTCATTATGTAAGTCTTCTAATTTCCGTGTTTAAGAACGCATTGTAATTGTTACAGAGATCTCTAAAAGGATGTGTGCTTATAAAAGGAAAGGCAAATTTACAGCCTAGCTTAATGAAGAGTATTTTTAGAGTTACTTTCGCTGAATAGTTTAATCCCTAATTCACTATTTATTGACTCTAAACACAGTTGATTTTCCGCTTTCAAAATTACACATAGTTAGCTTGTTTCGCTTCAAAATCAAACCCTAATTTAAAATGCTAAGTGGATCAAATAGCAGCATTATACGTCCACCGTTGCTCTTTTGTTCTCATTTTAAAAGTGCATTAGTGGTATATAATCTAAGAAAGTGCCTTGTATATTTTCCTTTTAATGGCAACTACATTAAAATTTAAAAGGAAAATATAGAGTACTTATAATGAGTATTAAATGATTATTTATTTTTAAAAATCCATTACTTTTCATGAGCTCATTTATAGATAAAGGAGAAATTACAAAGTAATTACAATTTAAAACTTAGTCGATTTATATGACAATTATCTCTTTAAAAATATTAAATGATATCTTTTATAATACACTGATAATATAAAATAACAAGAGATCAAATTATATATTATATCAATAATGTAGTTAAATATGGAAAATAACTTATTAATCTAATAATACTAGTTTTATACATATTAATGTTGATTTTATACTTATACCATATTTCATAGTTACCATTATAATTTGCTTTCTTTAACTTTTGAATTTCACAGTGATTAAAGAATAATATATTAGTTTAGTACAATTTCAAAGGAAAATAAATTAAATTAAAAATATAAAATATAATTAAGAAAAAATAATGGTACCCAAACAATTTTCATCTGAGAGAGATATATATACTTAGTTTATACTTTTAAAACAAAAACAGTGGTATAAAATATAAGCAAAATATGTTTAGAAGTTTTGTCAGGTTTTGGAAGGTAACTTTTCATTTGAACTGATGCCACACATGATTTTATAATGAGCATTACCATTGGCAAATAAAAAGTGTCGATATCTTGAATATAAAGTCGCGTAGGACAGCGATGCATGTTAAATCTGTTGAGTGCTCAAACGTCCTCCCGTTGGTGTGATGTAGTAGTTAGGAGAAGGGTTTGCCAGCTCAGGTGTCGTCCACGTCACTTGACCATGGTTCAAAATTACGTGGTCCGTCACCAAAAGCTCTCGTGTATCTGAACAGTGCAACGTTAATATTCATTCAGTCAATCAATCTAGAATTTTTAAAAGTTCTTTTGGATTTTAAAAATTTTGAATTTTTTCCCCAAAGGATAAACGTGTAAGTTATGAAAAATGCACAAGGGAAAGTTTTTGTAACGTGTTGTTTCAATAAATGTAGTACTGCAATAGATGCATAAGGTTATAGATGGCAAGTACTTTAGAAAAGTGTAATTGATGACAAAACATACCGTCGATGATTTCGAAAATTCAAAGAAGGAAAAAGAATCGGATTAAATCAAGTAAAATGGGGGCATTTTTCACTTACTGGAGAAGAGATTCGTGATGAAGCTAAGACAATCTGAATTCAAACGGGCCGGATTTAGTTAAAGCCTCGAATAAACTACAGTCGAAAGATAGCTAGACGTGCTAGGTTCTCATCAGCGTATTGTAAATCAACGGCACCGGTGAATCCTCATGCTTTGGGTTTTTGTTTTTTAAAGTATACTATTTTTCTATCAGATTATGGCAGCAAATGAGAATCTGCTTTTTGTATTTTTTAACCCCTACAAACCCAAAGAAGGCTTTTGTATTGAGTGGTGCAAAGTGCAAAGAAAAATTTACTGAAGGTTATGTTACCTGACCCCAAATCCTCTTCTTCTGCCCTATTTAAACGATTTTAAAGCACTGGAACGAATACCACTGCCACCCCTGTAAAAAAAGAAAGAGTTTGGATGTGGTTTTTTCCCCTTCATGGGCACCTATCCTTGTTTCGTGAATTGCCCCCAAAAAATTTTTAATGATCTTTTAAAGCTACACAATAGCCTACAAATTTCAAAAATAAAAGGGTTTTGCTTTTTCATTTTTTTGGACCCTGAGGTAAGCTTTCCCCCAAAATTTTTGATCTGATAACAAATTAGTTTTAAGATATTTGAAATTTTGAACTTAGGTTTTTTGGGTTTTGGTTTTATTTTATTTTTCTACTCTTTGAATGAATTAAAAAATATTTTTGACATAATCATCTCTTTAAGCGTGAAATGGTTATTAAATTCAATTTTTATTTCTAATGCATTTCTGCTTGATTATGTTTTATTTTTGATTTATAATTATTTAAAAAAATTAAAAATGATTTAAAGGTCAATTTTGGTTTTAAAAAAAGTTTATATAGCTTAGAAGCTTTTTAATATTTTAAAACACGCAGATAAAAAAGAATTTTTTTATGAAACAGTATATAAACGTATAGTAGTACTATATTTGGATTTCACCTTGTTGTGAATTTAAAACGTAAAGCCCCCAATTTAAAATAAAAAACATTAAATTTTATGTTTTCAAACCTGGGGGTTTTTTTGCTGAAGTTATGTATTATTATTGTGTACTTAAATGCTTTTGTTTCAAAACTTTTTGAAATATTTTGTTAAGATTAGGCTGAATAAACCGTCGTCCCCAATATTTAGAAAAATATATTTTGTGATTAAAATAAAAAAAGCTTTCATTCATAATTTTTGAAGTACTGTTTGGATATAGAACATATGGTTGGAAAATTACATATAAAAAATTATAACGTTACAGGCATTGTAGGTTTTTGTTTTATGCCTTTACAAACTTTTAATTTGTTTTTCCCGGACCTTTAATTTTGAAAAAAGATGTAGGTGTTTTCTAATCCCTAAGGGGTTTTTTTCTGTTAAAGATAGAATATGGATTTTTTTTGAAGATACCTCCAAACGTATGTTCTATAAAAGTTAGTATGGATTTATGTCATACCCGTAGTTTTTTTAAAAAAACGCTAAATTTAAATTTTTTAAAAAATTTTTGCATTTTTCCATTTTTTTATGAAAAAAAATTATTAAAAATTCAAAAAGGGGAAAAAATTTTAAAACCCTCTTTTTGTTCGTAAAAACAAAACATAAATATTTAAAAAATGACTAAATGATTTTAAAAATTGATCATTTTATAGAAATTTTAAAAACTTCAAATTTTTTAAATTGTAAAATAATGGCTGGTGAAACTGACTTTTTGTTTTCAGAAACAACTTATAAATACAATAAGAATATAAAACTTAAATTAATTTTACTTTTACTGTCTCCAAAAAGTTTTGGGAAAAGGGGTAATTCAATTAGTGGAAATATGTCATCCCAAAATTTTTAATTTAAATCAAGAACATTTACCGATTCGGGATTCATCTGTTTCGGAATGATAAAATAGATGTAATTTGGTGGATATGCATATATCTTCAGGCTAGGTATTCTTCATAATTTTTTATCATCATGAAAAACTAGTCAATTTTTGTTTGTACTTATCTAATGTATGCATATCTTAAATATATATATACCTTTAGCATTATCCAGTTCCAGATCGCAATTTTAGTATCAAAAAACCCGAAATTTTCGTTTAGAAATTTGAAATAAAATCAAGTACCTAAAAAATTTAATACATTGGGATTCCATTGAAAAATTCTATTTCATAAAATTCTCGGTTTCAAATTTTTTTTTTTTTAAAATTTCAAAAAAAATATTTTTCGTCTGATATAAACATCTTTGATAAGGTAAACCATATATTATAGAATGAAGTGATTAATACACTGAATTCCTATTAGATAATTTCCCACAAAAATGAAGACACATAAAAAAAAATAACCCTTTAGTTTATAAGCCTTTGAGTGAATTATTTAAACGATTTAAAAATGAGAAAAAAGAAGACAATAGTAATTTGAAAAATATTTGAAGTTAATAGTGTTATAATTTTACTTATGTCAATCATAATGAATCCCTTAATGGCATGATTTCGTTACCCTTTACCAATATGTCTTTGCTGTATAGAATTTTGAAAATTATTAACGATGAATGCTCTTTTTCAATAAATGTTCTGAAATGAATATTTCCTTTTTGATAAATGAGATGTGCTGGCGCTAAACCTGGCTACGGATGTAAGCAAACAGTTGACTGAATTCACACAATCAGTCACTTGTTTTTTGACTTTCATAGTAGAGCAGTGCTTCTTAAACATTGAATACTGGCGACCCACTTTTCAATCATAATTTTTTATACCCCTTGTACAAAATAATGTATTAAATCAAAATGCACTTTGACGCTAAAACTACAAAACGATTTAATTATAAACCGTACAAATTAAAAAGAAAGATATTAAATTTTATATATGTAATTTTTTAAGTAATATATATTTTTTTTTTCTTTTCGAATTTTAAATTGGAACATATTAAAAATGGGGGGCGCTTCGAAAAATATAGATCTCAAACAAATATAGAAAATTTACTCAGAGTGTCAATTTCAATCGTAAACCTTCCTTTTAAATACTTTCCTCTGCAAGAAAAAACCCTAAAAACGTTAATACGTATTAAACTTGCTCTTAATTTAGTATTAACCCCGGGTCCTGCGCGGGGTTTCTGCACCCCAGCAACAAGAAAAGCCTCCTACAATTTAAAATAATCGAACCACGATTTTTTCTGTAGCTGCCATTTTAGGTCATTGAACCTTCAACCTGATGTAAACAATCTCCCGAACTTGGGAAATTTAAAGACCTTCACTTTTATTTGGGGTGCTGGGAAAACCCGCAGTGATTCAGTTATATTTTCTACTGAAGCATCTACGGAAAAGTACGTTTTTTCTCTTTTTCCCCTTCATTTTTTTTAAATATATTAGTATGCATGAATATTTTTTTTAAAATTTCAATAAATGTGGGATAAAAAAAATATAAATGAAAAATAATTGTAAAAAAACAATTTTTTAAAAAAAACCCAAAACATTTTCAGAAATTATGACAAAAACTCCATGGGAAAGGGAAATAGCGACTTTGTCGTCTATTAGATACTGTATCAACAGATTGAAAAATGAACTAATGAATTCATGACTGCGGGTTTCGTAACCAAAGTTGGAGATGAACCGAAATCGTAAATTTTTTTAATACAGGTGGTGTTGATACCGGAAAATTGCAGTATATATAATATGTATCCGAATATGTAACCTTTGGCCATTGCGAATATTTTATCTACTTAATACCGCAGGAATTAATGCTTCCTTTGTCTATCATTCGGTTCTTCCTGAAAATAAATGAGAATTCAATATTATTAGAAGAGATTAGAATGGATCTTGTGCACCACAGGGGGATATAGACGGATTTCCCGCCAACAAAACACTAAAAAAATTTTACGACACAGAATATATTAAAAAGCAAAATTTCCCCTTAAAAAAAGGGTGTTCCCTTTGCCCACAGTAAAGATGAAAAAATTTTTTTTTTGTCTTCAATGTAAGAAAAATGTGCTTAAAGCATATGACAATCTGTTTTAATGTTTGAAAAAAGATTAAAATATTATTTTTTTACTTTTACTATCCTTTTCATTAATTATAAAGTATATTTTAATTACTGGTAATAGTTTTTTTTGGGTTTAGAAAAAAAATAAAATTTGTACTTGAAAATGAAAATTTTGTAGGTTTAGTTTAAATTAATGCTAGTCTCATTTTAATGCAATAAAATTTTAAAAATTTTGTTTGTATAATATAAAAAAAACCCCTTATACTTCATAAATATATATCATATTTGACTTAAAAAATTTTTCTTATTTAAATACACGTGTTAAGAGTTTGGGTGTTTCTACACCCCGGAGTAAGAAGGGAGAAAAAAGGGGGATACCCCGGGTTTAAAAAATTAGTTTTAAAATATCTTGGAGCACTGATACATTAAAAAATTTTACCTGTCTGAAGTACCCCCCTTTGAACTAGTTCATTTTTAAAAACAAAACATTCTTTATAATTTGCTGAATTGTCAGGGGAGTAAACCCCAAAAGCTCAACAATGTTTACGAAAATGTAAAAAGATATTTTAAAAAGAATGCTCATAATATAATTTGTTTTGCAAATGTAATCTTGCTTTACAAAATGAATGTTTAGTAAAGTTAAAAATGAAAATATTAGAAACCCCAATGAAGAATAAAGGATTTTAAATTTTAAAGCGAGAAGACTTCAAAATTTTATCCCGGGGCAGACAACACCCCCATACTAGCGTTAAAGGTCACGCCGGGGGGATCGTAGCCCCCATCTTTTTTTTTTTTTTTATAATTATTTTTTCACATACAAATCGAGATTCCAGTGAATAATTTAATTAAGAGAAAGTAAACTTACCCACTTTCAGGGAAATTTCAATTTTTTTTTGAACAAATAAAAAAATTTTTGCCGAA